>OU426978.1:25521234-26121234 GCA_911387785.2 Aelia acuminata | reverse complement strand
CCAACATTGAAACTTTACCTTATTATTTTTATATTAGTTCCCGTCCACCAATAGAAATTCTCCCAGTACTCAGAATTTTAATTTAGTCTAGTGAAAAGAAGAGTCAATTGACAATAAAAGGTTTTGAAAATTTTCCTCTTGCTCCACATTAGTGGAATTATTTGATTTTTTATAGAACATTCTGGATCTATTGAGAGCTTTTATGTTTAATAATTTCTTTAACTTTAGGACTTGTTCTGGACACTCCAGCTTCTAAATGAATCCCAGAATGATGTATCAGGTGTAATAGTATCAGTATCTCAGAAAGGATTGTTACTAATATTCTATGTATGTTACTCAACTTGAATGTATTTAATAGTACTATCTACAAGGATAAATCCAATAAACAAAAAATTTATATATTTTTAAATACGTAGAGACAACTTTTCTTCTTTCTTTACAGCTTTTAGTATAATATTTTCAAAAATATTCCAGAAAAAGTAAAATTAAAAAAAACAATATTCACTTGATAAAAATATTCAAGAATAATTAATACTTTTATTAAAACTTTGATACATTTAAAACTAAAAGTCATATAATTGCTCAATGGTATCTAATATGGTAACAAATACATAAATTATAGAAACTTAAAAGTAACAGAATATTTTTGTGCTAAAATACAATTTAATGGGGTCCTAGCATTGGAAAAAAAAAAAAAAAGAGCTACAATAGAATTCAAACATTTAAAATCAAGAGTGTCTCCTCATGTGCCATTTTAATCTTTTATGGCTAGTTTCTTTTAAATATAATTTATATGTAAAATATAATAAAACACTAAAAAAGAAAAAAAAATGCTGAAAGATATTTCTTGGAAGGGAATTTTGAAGCTGAAATGTTTCACCAAGCTAACAACTACACATTTGAACTAGGCCCTCAAGTTTGTTGTGACATAGAAAATATTGAACTCAGCAACTCCACTCTGTTCCTTAGAAAATAGGCAACCAGGAAAATTCAGTATTTTCAGCATTTTTTTTTTTTTTTTTTTTTTTATTCTTTTCTATAATAAACAAATTTTCACAAAAGAATAATAAAGGAAAAGTCGTGCAATAACCCCATTGTAATAAAAATGCACTAATAAAAAAAAAAAAAAACATATTTGAAAGACAACTGCGGATAGTTAGACTTCAATTATAAAAGAAAATACATATTTAAAATATTCTCATTTAACTATGAATAATAAATTAACAATCATATTACAAAATATATACTCCAATGAATACTGAATAACTATTCTAAAATCAATAATATATTTGAGCGATGAAAACGAATTTGTTTTCTATTAAAACAACAATCCTAACACATTTAAAATAAGGCCAACAATACAATTTATTAATATGCACAGGCTAATAATTTTGATACCAATGGCACCCACAATACGGCTCCCCCTCGGACTAGTTCGAGATCATCAAGTATGTCTTCTTCATCGCTAGTGTTCAGTTCGCTTGAGGCGACAGACTCAGCCCAATCCTCGCTATCATCCTCATCATTGCTATCTTCTTCCGATTCCCCTTTACATAATGTCGTAATAAAGGGGTAATCCTGAATTAAAAAGATAAAAACCATAGAAAAAAATGAATATAACATTATTACGTTAGATTGTATCTATCGATAAGATAAAAATTATGACATTGCAATAATTTAAATCAATAACAATAAAGTACTGCATAACCAGATGAAATCACCTAATTATACAAGCAGTAACTTAGGCGCGGATTCCCATATAAAATAAAATGCTTAGGCTTAGTATGTACATATATGAGGCATTTGCTATCAAAACCAGCTCATTCCATATTTTTCTGAAATCCACTTTTTTGCATATTTTGAAAGTTTAGAGAGTCCTTCATAACCTGACGAAGGGATATAGCTCAAATCAAGCTCATTCCAGGAAAGAAGGCCAGCAGAAGAAAACCAAGAATGTGAGCCGATGTATTACGACGACAACAATTTCATTTCAATAACGAGCCTTCTTTTTCCTTTCTCTCCTTGCTTTCTGCATTTTATTTACAATATTATTTTTCTTTGAAAAATAAAAAAAAACATTCTGTTCCGTTTGCGTTGTAATTTCTGACTTTTTTCACATTTTACCACAGTTTACGTCTCAACTGTTAAAATTTCAGATCATTAAGTGGATGTAATTTATTTAAAACTCGTAAAGACACAAATATTAACTGGTAAACTGGAAAAAACAACATGAAAAATCGTGTTTTTACATCAAAATCAGCTCATTCCTACTTAATTAGTGTAATTATGCCTAAGGTAATGAACCTGGAATAAAAATTAAAAACTAATAAAATTCTAGGCGGTTATACCTACAATTAGAAAATTTTAAAAAAAATTTGGCTTTATTACTGTGGACGTGAGAAGTTTTTTGTCTCTCCTATAAAATTTCCAAAAATGGAATGAGCTGGTTTTGATAGAAAACGCCTCATATATACATCAAACCTATGATGTTGTTCTCATATATCATATGACAAGTAGGAGTTAATATAAGAAAATGCAGAACAGTGAATTGAAAAAATATGACGTAGTTATAATTTTATTAAATTATTTAATAACATGCCCCCGAAACGTCAATGAAGTATTGTTATAAGAAAACTTAAAAGGAAGATTCATTGCTTATATTTATCAATTTCGATATTATAAGTATCGATAATTTTGATCAACTTTCCTATATATATGAAAATATGTATACTCAAAGTGGGGTGGTAAGTGGTAATATTTTGTTACTTCCAAAACCTTTTTGTTTTGTTTAAATAAAATTAAAAGAATTATGATAATAAGATGACTTTCATAATTTTTATTTATGTTTCACAAGCATTAAAAATTAGCATCAAAATTAAAAAAATATATTACTTTCAGATCTGATTCCTCAGTCAATGGGTTTTTATGTAGATCTAACAATTTTAAATGTTTCAACTGGCAGAGAGTTTCATTTGAGATATTTTTTATATGATTCCCAGCAAAAAAGCAGAACTGCATTTCCTAAAAAATGTAAAATAAGTAAAAATAAAAATCTATAACACAGCATTATATTTATATATTTTAATGATTGATATAAGCCTGGACCAACTTCTGGCATTAAATCTATTCATTTTGTAACCTAGATATCAATATTATATGCAAATTTAAAACAAGTTAGAAACAATATTATAGATATAACCAGAAAATGTTCATAAGTTGATTGGTTACCTACTGACATGTCGGACAATTTTTTTTTTTTTTTTAGAAAAGAAATTTTCATTTGATAATGTTACATTCTGTCTCAGTTGAGACAACGATAATATTGTAGAATGAACACATTCACAATCTGTTTACAGAAAAAAAAAAAAAATTGTTGGATCATTATAAATACCAAAATGCTTACAAAATATAACCAGAAAAAATAGAAAAATTGAGTTCAGATTTAATAAATATTTGTTTATGGTACACATTACAATTGTATATGAAAAAAAAAATATTAACTTATTAACTTTTTATATATTAACTTATTTTTTATTTTAAGAATATACAGCAATAAAAATGTTTAACCTTAAACTTAGTTAAAGCCTCTGGAAACACTGTGAACATATTTAGGGACAAGTTGAGATGTACAAGGCTTGTAAAATAGAGATGCTCGGGCAGCTGAGAAATCTTATTGTCTTGCAAAGTCAACCACCTATAATTAGAAACAAAATCATGAAACGGCAAATAACGTACAAATAAATTTTATTCACTTTTAATAAGTAAAGAAAATATAATACAGTAGGACCGCCATTATCCGGGGCCTCGATTAACCGGGGATCCAATTAACCGGGGTCCCAAGGAGCAATTTTTTTTTTATTGTTAATAAGCTTTTTTTAATTTGTATGCCATTTATTTTGCATGTATAATATTTTAAAAAAATGTATACATAAATATTTAACGATTAGATAATGGTTAACTATCTATTATGAAATAAAACAATAAATGGAAAAACACAGAAAGCGAGTATTGTATTATGAGATGTTTCCGGTATCTAATACTCCAATTCATAATCTAGGAACGGTATTGTTTTCAAGTCTTTCCAGGAAACTCCTAATCTGGTCTGTTTGGCAACAAAACAAAATATTGTCAGTTGTGATTTAGTCTCGATTTAAATACATACGAAGTAGCAAAATGTCGGAAAAAAGAAAACGTGTCGTTTTAACGCTTGAAGAGAAATTAGCTATTATAAACAGATTAGAAAAGGGTGAAAGTTTTACAAAATTGTCCGTTGAACTGGGAATCGGCGAACAAACTGTACGGGATATTTTGAAGAAGAAAAAAGACATTTTCGACTTTGTATCGTCGTCGGCCCATAATATATAAAATCATACATTTACTTTTTTTGTTATTTTTTTATATTATCATTTAACGTATATAAAACGTTCGTTTGTTAACAAAAGTGATTACACCTTACAAGTGATTTTTTAACCTTTTTTTCTATCAAATTAAATCAATAAAATGTTTTAATTCGATTATCCGGGGTTTTCGATTATCCGTGGACCCCCATACCCATCATTACCCCGGATAATGGAGGTTCTACTGTATTAATATCATTCATTTAAGCTTGATCTGTGAAATCTTGAAAATCATTTTTTTTTTAAATATTCATTAATATTCATTTGTAAATAGGATGATTTTAATGAAGAGTCATTAAAGTACAATAATAGTCATTCAAAAATTCTTGTTAGTGCACTAAAGTTAAGAGTTACTATGTAAATTATAAATATATTATTTGGTGGCCATGTGTGCTAAGATACTTGCCATAATTAAAGTTATGCATGGTTAGTATTTGGATGAGTGACCGCTTGAATTGGGTGATGGTCTGCCAATTCAGGCCATGCAAACAGTGATATGACAGACACCCAAAGCTAAATGAGGAGGGTCAGGTTACTGGAAGCGACCACTGACCGGATTAAGAGTGATGACCCTGCCTTGTATCCAACTAAGAATTGTAATATGGTTTCTATATCACTAGATATCACAGCAGCCCGGAAGTTCACTCCATGGGCAGTCTGCTTCAGGGAAAGAAATATAGGTCTTAGAGGCCTGCTGACTCTGAACATCCACAATCTACAGACCTGGACCAGTTAGTCATTGTCCTTGAACCCAAAAGAGCTGACACCAAGGTGGAAATGACATTGCCAAAGTGCCCCAATGGGGAAGGTTATGGAGCTGTAGGCAGCCTGCTGCTGGAGACCATGATTTGCAACCATGTGAGGTTTGGACCAACCCCTAAAGCCTGCCCCATGCAAGAAATGACAAACCAGTCTATGTCCATGGATAATAGCTGCTTAGAGTCAGCAGGCCCCGAGGACCTCTATTTCTGTCTCTGAAGCAGATGATGATCTTATCTCATGGACTGAACATTGGCTACTGACATCCTGGAAAACCACATCTTGATTATTTATAGGACACACAGGCAGGGTTATTACTCCTGGGCCCAATTGGTGTGAGTAGTTTCCAATTGTAGTCTCCAATGGGTCTCAAAACCCATGAGGGGGGAAGACTATGGCTTGGATTGCGTGGCTTTAATGGTTTGGGGATAGCCACCCAAATCGAGCAGTCCTCGATGCAAGCACTAACCACGCTCAACTTGTTAAACTTTGATAATCTACTGCAAGCACTTTTGTCAGCTCGGCCATTCACTTTAATGGCCTGCTTCTTTACTCTAAGTCATTTCTTTAGAGTATATCATGATCTAAGCCATCCTAAACGTAGATTTACACTGTGCCGAACCATTTTCAGAACCACCTGTTTCAGGCACCTTCAACTTAATACAACAATGAATAGAAAAGTCGAAGGTGTCCGAATCAGGTGCCTATTTGAAACCGGGTTTAAGCAAATCTTTACATCTTCAAACACATCACAACAGTCTTAACACACCTTCACATAATAAACTTATACCTTAGAAACAATATTTCATATTTAAATTTTAAAAAAATATAAATACCTCAGATTTTCAAGACAGCCAAATTCATCGGGAAGGGACTCAATGTTATTTCCTCTTGCTCCAAATGTATCTAACTTGGTTAGATTTTTTATTTCACAAGGAATTTCAGATAGCTCGGTATGGTTCAACCATAATATCTCCAAATTCGCAAGTTGAAAAATTTCAGGAGGGATTACTTTAAGAGAATTGTGGTTGAGATTCAACTTTACCAAAGTCTGAAGATTGATCAGATAAGGAGGGAGGGAATGCAGTTTATTATAATCGAGAGCGAGGGAATAGATCTCTTCCAATAGACATATCTCCTTCGGAATATGCGATATTCGATTGTGGCTCAAATACAATCTAAGGAGGTGATTTAGCCTCGTAATCGATAAGGGTATATCTTTAAGATTTAAATTACACAAATACAGAGAGGAACTCTGAGAGGCCAGCGCTCTTTCAATAATTAAATGCATCTGGAATAGGGAAATGGCATTACTAAATGGCATTTTATTTAATCTGGACCTAAAAAAAATAAATAAGAAGAATATTAACAACACATTTATTCAGAATCTTATATATTTTAAAAATAAATAAACTGCCTTATTAAATCAGGCATCCCATGATATCCCAAAACATTATGTGTCTTTTTAGACTGATCACAGAAATGTATTTTATTTGCGGAAATGTTATTGGTTTTTTTCCATTCTGATGAATTTTTACCTGCATTCAAGAGATGCTAGGCATTAAGTTTTTTTAAATTTTCTGATTTGAGTCAAATTAAAATAAACATTATTAAAACAATTTTGAGCTGAAGTAATTATTGATAGTTTCTATTTTAAACATTTCAGCTAAAAAGTAATAACTTATAACACATGAAATACTTAGAAAAAGAATATAATAAATAAACATGTGTAAATAAACAACACTGAAATGATTACTAGCTCATTATATTTAGATAGACTTGTTAATAAAACATTAAGGGCAAAAATATGTGTATAACTTAAAAAATATGTATATAAAAAAATGATGATTTAGTCAAAGACATTTTAAAACAGCAACAGTTTTGAAGAAATAATCAATGGAATATTTTATAGCTCTAATATATTTGTCACTGAATATAAAAATTTCAAACTACCATCCATGTCTAGAGGTAATGTAATATTTCTAATACAAAATGATCTTTAAAAACTTAGGAAAACATAAAACAAGTAGGCAAAGATCGAAAGGAAAAATTAAATGTAAACTTAAACTAAGTAATCACTAAGTTACTGTTATGTAGAGAGGAATGGTAATCATAGAATTAGATGAAGTGGCATTGCTAACTCTACTAAAAGAATTTAACAAACTAACTTCTATAAGATCAGAATTTCTAGAGGTTATGACAACAGTGAAAGTTTAGGCTTTACCTTAGCATCCTCGAGCCTAAACAGGCTGATTTGAATATAGAAAGGGTAGATTTAAGTTACTCTTGCATTAGCCCATGAAATGAATCTCTACAATACTAATCCAGTTTGGAGTAGATTGGTTAAAATTGTAAAATAACACCCCAGAGGTATGATAACGTAACCATAGGCAGGTAATTTGTTTTGCTCAACCCTCACAATTAATTAAGTAGAAACCCAGAAAAAAACTTGAAGTATAGGTCACCGGTTGGCTTTTGATAAAATTTAGGGAGCTTTTAAAATTAAAATTAGGGAGGGTGGCTCAATGGTAAGGCATTGAGCTGCTATGCTCAAGGATCCGAGTTCAAATCTGGCCTGGCAGGATATCTTTAAAATTATGTTACAGATCGTCTCTAGGGCCAAGAGACCCTCCTGGGGCAAACCCAGCCTCTATAAAGTGGGTACCCTTAATTGAAAAATAAAGGGGGAAAACATAAAGGGAGGTTGAGCGTGATCATGGTCAAACCACCTCCATGCAAGGCTGCTGACCAAGAAACAGTACGTCCTTACTAAACCCTAGACTACTGTACTGAACCCAAGACCCTTCATGTGTTGTAGTGGTACAGGTTTTTGTTTCTTTATTTTTTTTAATCCTAGGTTATGCCAACAATAACAAAAAAAAACAAACCTGAAGTCAGGTCTTGTTTTACCAAAGGGGGTCACCTGTGGTGTAGTGGTCAGTATAGCAACCTCAATACTAAAGGTCGCGGGTTCGCATCCCTTGGTGGCCCTTGGATTTTTTAAAGGGAGTAAAAAATCCTTAGCTATGCCGTCCCTCGGATAGGACATAAAATGGAGGTCCCAAGCCTGTACGATGTCAGATCCCTATCCTAATTATACCTGGATAGGAAAAATTTAGGACTCCCACTGTAGCGTCGTCCGATTAGCCTTAATAGCATAAAGGGACTTTAAACAAACAAACAAAAAAACATAAACAACCAAAGGCATTCTACAGCTGATTATAAGCTCTCATGGGTTTAGCAGATGACATCACTTGGTAGATCGCAGCGCAGCGTCTTCCATTTGAAGAGTAAAGGGGAACAACCATGTAAATGGTCACTTCTGGAATGGTGCATATCCCACTTTTTATTTATTTTTGAATCATAAATTAACCTTAACTGGTCTGTGACTAAATATTATCTCGTTTAACCAACACAAAAAAAACTTTTAATAGCATACTCAGTGATACAAATAATTATATTTTTTATTTATTTATAATATAAATCTTATACAAATGTATCAACTAGCTATTATAGTTTACTTTATACTTTCAGGCTGATGTAAATGAAAAAGAAAAGTGTACCATTTACAAAGGACCACATATGTACCTTGTATAAAATCACAAATACACCATTAATTGAAATAAACAAGCAATATGAGTCAGTAATCATGAAATAACTTTTTTTTTCTTAAGGTACAAAAGAACCGACACCTCACACACCGAAATATGGATGATTTCGGAAGTGAAGATTTACCATGGGTAAATTCTCTTGGTTATATATATACCTAATAATATATAATGATATATATAAAATGATGATAATACCTGTATAATATTATATTACTTTTGAAGTAATAACTCATTATGACCCTTTGATCAATAGGTGGATATCTTACATTGATATCTGCCAAGCAGTTAGTTAAATTTGAAATGACTGCAAACTACATCCGATTGTTCGAAGATACAGATATGAGTTATTTTAAAGTTATAAACTAGAAGGCTTATACACACACATATTAGCCTACATATAAATGAATTTTACATTAATTTCAAGCAGATCAAGGCAGTTTCCCTTCCCGTAGGAATAAACAAAGGATGGGAAACATCCAAGTGATAACAGAGGATGTGGGGGAGGCACCAAACGAGGATACACATCTAAAGAGGCTAATCACTACCATTCTAGGGGTAAAACACATGGTGCGGAACAGACCCGACACAGAAAAGAGAAATTTGTACTAAGTTACTACAAATTAACTTTACATCTTATTTTTTATGTTATCGAAAAGATGTTGTTCACTACACAATTTTATTTATTCCATGTACATTGCATTAAAATTATATAAAACATCAACATAATGAGCCAGTCATAAAGACACAGCCGTGAATATCAACGAACAAATAAAAGAGTTTCTTAGTTTCAATATCCATAATATTATTCTAAAATCAGTCACCTTATTACAAAATCATTATCTAAGAAATCTGAATCATCTGAAAGATTCTGAGCTGATAACTGCATGATTCGACGTGTTCTATCAGAAACATAATCAGGCAAGTTATCTGCCAAACTCTTCTAACGATAACAAACAGAAGAGTTTACAAATTAGGAAATAGAATTAACAACTTTAATAAAAGTAAGAAAATGGGCAAAGGACAAATAATATGCACAACCAATAGAATTTAAGTTGTAGGAAAGGAAAAGAAAGGTAAAAAAGCTGATTGGCAGATCCAGGGGAAGGGCTATGGGGCTGCAGTTGCCCCTTAACAACCGGCTAGATCCACCCATGGATATGATTGATGAACAAACAATTTTCAAAGGGAAGTCGATGGAACAGTTGAATTTAAATATAATGAACGAATATTGAACATAAAACAAATAGATAATACAATAGAGGCAATAAAAAAAAGGCAAATTTGGATTTGAAGTAGTCTATTAATGTCCCACTTTATAATTCAAAAGAAAGATTTTATCAGTATTAAATAGGTTCAAAGGGAGTGATTAATTTCTAATGTAGAAATAACAAATAAGCCAAAAAGAAAGAAAAAAACTATCATTTATTGATTGCTTATAGCACATGCTAATTAGATAACCATAACCCATAAAAAACCTCTTCAACCCATCGATTCTATCGATAACTTCTTTACATCCTCCCACCTAATTTTCACCTGCTTGAAAATTACATGAATCACATCATTGAATCATCTAGGGGCTATCACCGCTCGTCCACTTCTGGTCCTCTTCGTAACAACACGATTCAGAAGACCACTCTTCTTGCTTATTCCTAAGCCACACTGGGCTCTCCCACCATTTGGACCCTACCAAAACTTTATATCACAGCCTCTTCAAGGCAAATCTGCTGGATTAAGGTAACCTGGAAGATGCCTCCAGGTTGCCGATTCCGTTAGATCTCTAATCTCTTTGATTCTGTTTCAAGAAAACGAACACTTCCCAAAAGACTTAAATTATTCAGCCATTCTTCAAAAAACTTCCTATCGTTTTCTACAAGAGGGTCATCCCAATCCAACTTCTTTTCCCTAAGCCTTTTCACTAATATTTTTAACTGGATTAATGCCGGTACTGAGAAGCCTCCAGGGTCAAAAACCCGCTGAGAAATCGACAAAACGGTATGCATAGTAAACTTGACAAAGTTAATTTCTTCTTTCAACCAAAAAAAAAATTAAATACTGTCTGTCTTCTGGGTGAATGCTGATCTGCAAGAAGGCCTTCTCTATGTCTGCGCTCACCCCACCTTTCCTTTTCTAAAACGCATTAAAACTGCCGGTAACAATTCAATTAAATTAGGACCTTCCTCCAAACAATCATTGAGGGATGCATTGTTTCCTATCCTCGCAGAAGCGTCAAAAACTGGACGCACACGAGATGTTCGGCTTGACATTTTGATCACAGGTCGATGAGGTAAGAAATAGCCTTGTTCATTCTCTTCAGTAAATTCAATTATGCCACTCTCTAACCAACTTTGGAGTACCCTATCATACTCTTCATATATCCCACTAAATTTCATTCTCCTGGTACAACGTAATAGTCTACCAACAGCCACCGCCTTATTGTTGATTAAATCTACCGCATCCTCACGCCAAGGAAGGCGTACTTCATACCTACCATTTGTGAAGTTCACATTTTCCTTGAAGTGTTTCAGCGTAGCCATATCGCGCTCTTCCTTTCTTTTATTTTCGACTGGATCCAATATTCCAATTGTGTCTAGTTTCCATAAATCGGTAATACTTGACTGAACAATTGACGTCATTGTTATTAAATTCGCCATATTTGTTCTTACTGAGGGTTTCTTCTGTAGCTCTGAAGAACCCATTAACGTCCAACCAAAGGATGTCTGTATAGCCACCAACCCTGATGACAACGTTTTCTTTCCTCCAGACCACAATTTCCCAGCTACATCCGCCCCAATGAGTATGTCTATAGGCCCGCTTGCGTCCATCGCCAGTTGAATCCGTCTTCTAAGCAGCTCTTCTTTAAATCGCTCTGGATTGGGAATAGTAGGTACAATGGGGGCAATTATATCCTGGCCTAAAGCATAAAAGGCACAAGAAAAATCTTTCTTTAAGCTTAATAGATGGATCTTATAATAATAATGTTTTACTAGGCCAGTGGAGTTTCCACCAAATAAAGAGTGTATAACTTCCTCTTCATCCTCAGAATTGTACCTCAATTCTTCAACTAACCTTTTGGTAATATATGATTTTTGAGAGCCACAATCAATTAAAACTCTCGCTTGCTTCTCAATTGTTCCATTTCTGGCCGTAACCAAAAAAGTTTGCAAATAAACATCTTTTGAAGTGGAACAGACTGTAAAACTATGATTCACAGAAAGAAGATCGACTTCATTAGTTGCTAAAGAAGAAGCAGCTTCTTTTCGAGATTTAGGATGATTTTGAAAATTGGTCTCTTTCCGTTGAATGTTATGACACATTATAGGAACATGCCGCCCTCTACATATCACACATCTGATGACCAGGTTTTGTGCAAGCAAAACACCTATCCGCCTTTAACAAGATTTTAACCTTATCAGGGATGGGCATGCCTTGTGCTTGGTAACAATCAACTGAGTCGTGTCCATTATTACAAAAGACACATTGTTTTTTGGAGTCGAGTTTTAAATTGGCCAGCGCAACTGCTGTAGCAAACTGGTCCCCTTCCTCAACATCTTTTACTTCCTTCTTTAACCCTTTCGCTTCGCTATTCTCTCTCGGATTAACTAAAGCTAACCTCTCCTCACTCTCAACCTCTTTCTTTAAAAACAACATAAGATTTCCCATTTGTGTTTTAAAGGAAGCTTCAGGGTCTGTATTAGTTCTCTGCCATACCTTTAATATATCTATAGGCACACACGATTCTATTAAAGGAAATAAAAATACCGAGTAACTGTCACTAACAATGTTTAAAGTCTCAAGAGCTCTTAATTGAGTTTCTAATTTATCATATAGAGAAGCTAACCTCTCACCTTTATAATTGTTCACTAATTTTATCAATTCTCTAACATAATATTCACTTAATAATTCCTTCCTTCCGAACCTCTCTTTCAACGTCTCAAGGGCCTTACTATAATTTTCCCCTGAAGGAGGAAAACTTTCAACTAGACTACGTGCTCTGGAACCAGGTTCTGTAGCCTGAATCAAATATTGAAATTTTATTTCGTTAGGAAGTCTATTATCTTTATCAATACTAGAAAATTGTGCCCAAAATGATATCCATTTCGATATTTCGCCATTATATTTAACCAATTCTAACTTAGGATATCTCATTAGCTTATATTCCTCTGATTGAGGGTAACCTCCATTTTCATGAGTAACAATTTTACTTTTATTAAAATGTTCAACCTTAGATTTTATAATAAAATACCTGGTATCGTAGGTCTGTAAGGTGTTCAGCTCTATGGTATACTTCTCCTCCAGTTGCTCATCTTCTTCACCTGCTTGAAATAAGTGCTCGGCTATTTCTTTATCTAAAAGTTTTAATTTGTTGTGCCTTTGTTCTAAAACAGCCCACTTTGCATTGATGGTCTCTATATCACTTACTTGTCCCGTCAATAGCTCCTCTAACTCCTCACAGCTTTTGGTAAAAATTGTTCTCACAGCACCCCTTTTCTTAATCAGCTTATTCATCATTTTACGAAAAAATTTCACTCCTCGAGAAAAATAGTCCTGTCACGGTCGCCACAATATTAAATAAGTTCAAAGGGAGTGATTAATTTCTAATGTAGAAATAACAAATAAGCCAAAAAGAAAGAAAAAAACTATCATTTATTGATTGCTTATAGCACATGCTAATTAGATAACCATAACCCATAAAAAACCTCTTCAACCCATCGATTCTATCGATAACTTCTTTACAATCAGAATATTCTCACAGTGTCTCTTAGGCAATGGCTTGTGGTGGGAAAATGGCCGCAAGGGCGGTGTGCCCTGTACTGCTTTATCTGTAAATACTTGACTCTCAAAGAAGAAGGTCTCAAAAAAGGGTGCCTAAAGGGGGCAACATGAGAGTACCTAGCAGAAGTTTTGAGAACCTTGATTGCCAGACAGACATATATTCCGCTCTAAGTGTTAATGTATATTTTGAAAACATTTTATTCTACTTAAAACTGTTAAATCTCTCTCTCCTGAAACTTATTGTTTTTTGAGATATGTTACTCTTGAAAGGAATGATTTTTTTTTTTTTTTTATTGAATGAGAAATGATTTTTTTTTTTTTAAATTGGCACATAAATATTCAAATGGAAAATATTTCTTGTAAATAGGTATTTAAAAATAACTCACCTTTCTGTTCTTTCAAAAAATCATGTTCATTTTGGTCTTCAAATAATCCTTACATTACATTGATAAAAACATTGTCTGTAAATAAAAATATTCATATGTATACTTTTAAATGTAAACAGTTAATTAAAAGTAAAAACACTATTTTTTTAATATTAATACTAAACAATTGAATTCAAAACAACATTATCATTAAGATTTACTTTACAAATTAATAAGAGAATTCCCTACCTGCATTTGCAACATTATGCTGATCATGAAATTAAATGAATTTAATCAAATTTATTCCGATCAAAGACTTGTGGATATATGCTTAATAACGTTTAGCATTTTTTATCAACAGAATTCATAAACAAAAGAAGAATGCATTGGTCTCTACTATCCAGGTCTAATATAAAGGTCCTACAGCTCTAAGGAAAAACTGATTAGATCACAGTCTTAAAAAGATCATTTCAACATAAATATTTACACATACAACAGATACCAACGGAACATTTGCTTAGTGATATAAGATTACCTAAAAGGGTCAAAAAGGGTCCAAAATAAAAAATATTCACTTTATGGAAAAAATAAATAATAAAGTAATTACTAAATTAAAAAGATATGTCAGGAGAACCTGGATAAAAATTAACAGATTGTGTTGGGCTCACAATTTTGGCAATCATGAGAGAAGAAGATCCCACTGTGGCTGCTGGTACGAAACTGGTTCGTACTAGTGGAAGAGTGAGGCAGAGATGGGTTGCATGGATGCAACGGCACAAGGAATATCTTAAATGTCTATTACAGATGGGTAACTGCATGGGAAAGCGTATTGACCTACCGAAGGCTCATTGAAGATGGTAAATTCCACAGAGTAGTAATGTCATATATAATATTTTATTAAATGTTTGATAAAATAAATTTAATAATTAAGTTAAATGTCACCAATAATTCTAATTTCATGTTCTAGGAGAGTATGAATTTGCTAACCATCCCCTGGAACCCATTTTTAAAAAATGTAAGTCATCAATAAACCATTTTGTAGCTAAGAAATAAATTACGGACTATTCATAAAAGAAAGGAAATAGTTTAAGAACACTTGGAAATTTTGTTTTTGTAGGATTCATTCCACAAATTGAATTTTTTTTATTTTCCAGGATCTTTCAAAAACATGATTGTTTCGATTGGCGTTGAAGACCACAAATTTTAATTTGATTTTTGATATATTGTGGATTTAGCCTTCTTGTAATCAAATTTATTGATTAGGGGGCATATATAGCCAGGGAGGGTTAGACCAAACTATGCTCTCCATGGTTCATCAGCAGGTCAACCATAGCTCCATAACCTGGAGGGCTCCATATGATCCATATGAGCTCCATATGATCTCATTGGGGCAAATTGGACAATATCCTTCCACCCATATCTCTCCCTCTATTTTTGTATCTTCCAATTTTTATCAACAATAGCAAGCATGTACCCTTCAAGCTGTTATAAAGCTAGAATTTAATTATTTCTTTCTCTCTTTCCTAGTCCATTCCCATTTAATGAGGTCTACTCCGAGTTATGATAACCGATGCAGAATTTGACAGCTTTCTAGTCTATTCCCATATAATTAGTTAGCTTTCAAGGTAAGATAACTGAAGTCTCAAAACAGAAGTTTTGAGAGGGGGCGGGTGATCTCCGCACATATCCCTATATTTTTGGTTTTTCCAATTTTTATCAATAATAGTGAGCTTCTACCCTTCTAGCTGTGATTAAGCTCAATTTTAATTTCGATTTTAGTAACTATCAATTTGTCTAGTGTATCTTGCTTTGATTTGCACCATAGGCTTTGAGGGTACAAACATCACCACACCTTCAAGCAGTGGTTATGGTTGAATTTAATTACTTCTTTACTGTACATGATTTCATTCCCATTTAATAAGGTCCACTTCAATCTACAATAATAAGGTCCAAACCTACCTCTCTATTTTTGGATTTCTTCAATTTTTATCTACATTAGCGAGTATCTAACGATGGCTCAGGAAAACCCTGTATAGCCTAAATGGCGAGGAAGGGGAGGAAAAAAAAAGTATTTTTCCCACCGATGGCATCAGATTCAAGGACAGCAACATACTGGGGTACTTATGTACTATACGGGCCCCCAAGATTTTATGATTTCAAAATATAATATCATTATTTCTCAGTTAATTTTCACAATGTACAATTTAAAGTGGTTATTCAGGACAATTAATAATGAAGAAAGTGAAGATAATTTTCTTCAAACAAAGAAGATTATTCCTAAAGAAAAGGTATGCAATAATTTTCATCCAATGAAACAATATTATTCTGATTCCATTAGATGGAGGTGTAACGTCAAAAATTGTAAACAGAAAAACGGAGTAAGATGTGGGACGTAGCTACAAGATTCTAAAATTCCTTTAGAAACATCCATACATTTTATTTATTCTTGGTCAGAAGAAATGACTTCTATAAAGTATTGTGAGAAACATTTAGGTATAAGCATTAAAACCATTGTTGACTGGAATAATTACTTACGAGAGGTGTGTGTTTGGAAAATGGCTAGTGCGAATCGTGTCATAGGAGGTGCCTGTAAAATTGTTGAAATAGATGAGAGTTTGTTTGTTAGAAGAAAATACAATGTAGGACGAATGCTACCTTAACAGTGGTTGTTTGGTGGTCTGTGTAGGGAAACAAATCAATGCTTTCTGGAATTGGTGCCGGACAGGTCGGAGCACACATTATTGGAAATTAAACAAAAAAGAATTCTTCCAGGGACCATAATTCTCTCAGATTGTTGGAAGGGTTATGTGAACATTTACAAAAAGGGATAAACCCATAAAACTGTTAACCATAAGTTTAATTTTGTTGACCCCAAGACTTTGATGAATACTCAAAGAATTGAGAGATTATGGGGATCAGCAAAATGGGGAAAAAAAAAAAGAAGAGGAACAAATAGAGACTTCCTTTCTTCATACCTTGCCGAATTTATGTGGAGGACTCAATTAAAAGAAGAGGATCCCTTTGAGGCAATTTTAACAGATATCAGAGATTTTCGGTTAGAACAAAATAATTGTAAATAAACATATGTTAAATGTTGTTAGTATTTTTATTCATAATAAATGTAATTTAATATAAAATCTTGGGGGCCCGTATAGTACATAAGTACCCAAACTGGTCTATGTCCATTCATAAAAAAAAAGGGGATGGGTGAAAATAATAACCCTGAAAAAACACCAATTAGCCACACAAGTCCATAGAATTTAAATGGCAAATGTGACGGGGTGCAATTTATCATACTTTAAATCCATACATATATATATATATATATATATATATATATTATTATTATTATTATTATTATTATTATTATTATTATTATTATTATTATTATTATTATTATTATTAAAAAGATTAATCAACCAGCTGCAATGGAAAAATAACTCCATGATGCTTTTAGGTTGAAAGAAAAATAGGGAAGCAATATCCTGATGTTTGGGTATGTTTAGCTAAATCATTACGATAATTATTTTGAAATAACGAAAGACAAACAAAAATTTGTGAAAAATACAGGTATCTTTACCAAGGATTATTGATCATCCATCGAGGGAAGACATACCGATAATTGTGAGCTATTTTGCAATCGAACTAGGATCGAGAAATTTTTATGACGTTCTTAATATAATTCTTATTTCCAGCATCCATTTATGCCAAGAGATTACAAAAAGAAGGGAAATAAAAGAAGTAAGGTTCATTTTCATTTCTTAAACATTGAAATAAATATCAGTCAATAGTTAGTGATTTAGCAGTATTATAATTATAAGATGGTTATGATAATAAATTTGGGATGTTAACAGTTATTAAATGTGAGATCATACATAAATTTAATATTATACATAAGCAAAAAATTTAAATGTTAGTTTGGTTTTCCAACACACCCTATAGTAGCTTCAACACTATAGCTCGACAACATAAGGAGTTTACCAAGGGTTAGAGCTTAAAAAAGCCTTGCCTACTTCTGCTTAGCGCTAAATTTGATGTATGTCAGGTTATGTTATCATTGATGAAAAGTAAAAGGAGAGGACATTGAAATAATACAATGATACTATATTTCATAAAATAATTATATTAAATCTTTAATATAATTAAATATAATAAAAGTATATTAAATCTTGGACACAACTTTGTATTGTAGAGTTGGATTAAATTACTAGTTTTTTATCAATGATAGATCGAGTAATGCTTAACAAGATATAATTGCTATCAAAATAAAAGTTTTAAATACATATCTGTACCCCAGAGTTAAACAACACCAAGTGCATTTTAATTCAACTTTAGATTTAAATCCATGATAAATACTTTGTTAAATTTATTTTTTCCTTCCTTCTATGGATAGTATAAGGCACATTTTTCACTGCCTAATTGTTCAATAATTTGAAATGCTTAACATATGATGGTATTCTAATCCAGTGTTAAATTGAATTTAATAAAAATGGAAATGGTATTGTTTACCTTCAGGGTAAATAGACATTATAGTTTTTCAGATTAGTTTATTTATTAGTAACCTTATTTCAAAGACTGATAGACAACCTTTAGGTCATGTAAACAGTTTTCTCTGGGAATCAGTTAAATGATTACACTTTCAGTGTGTCATAGCCAACAAAGAAACCTAATGATAAGGCTCTAAACACTTAATTAAGGATCTTTTGGAGATGGCTTTTATCTTTTGGCAACTTAGCAAAAGTAAAAACCTGATATATGCCTTAGAGAGTCTTAAAGTAATCAGCCAATCGTCAGTAACATCAACATGGTATCAAAATCTATTCATGAAGTATCAATAATAAAAATACTAGGATTTTTTTCAAATTAAGATTCAGTTTAAATTTGGAAATTTCATATAATTCTTAACACAAATGTTCAAGTAATACTTTATATTAATTATTAGTAAAATAGTGATATATCTGCTTAATTTATAAATAATCATAAACAAGATAGCTCAATAATAAAAAATATTATTGCCTAAGATTAATTCTATGCATAATATATATTATGTTGATTCTATATAAGAAACTAATTACAAAAATATAAGTTTATACTGAAAACTTGAGACTGTTAACAGTTCATCTAAGAAAAGAAGAAACTAAAGATGCAGATATTAAACATTTACCAGTGTTGGCTTCAATAATTTTTGCTATATTGGCAAAATTTTGTTCGGTTTTGACATTATATTTGAGAGAAAGGTTGGTACATTTCTTATAACTTAAGACCTTTATCTATGAAATGTGTCATTACTCATCAAAATAATACAATTTTTCAGGTACGAGCCAATAGAAGAATGTGGAATGGAAATTTTAATAATTGATATATAAGATTTATTGTATAATAAAAACTAATGTATTTTGAGACAGTAATGAACAAGAGTACCATCTTTTTAAAAAAACAACTACCTTCCAAATAGCAATTTGTGTTAGTTTAATTTAAGTAATTAAACCATTATTTAATATGTCTACTTTCAAAATGGAATGAATCCTAAGTCTAAATGCAACTGAATAAAAAAAAAATGTATAACTCGGTCAAAAGTTTTTCCTAGATATACTAAAATTCTGAAATTGCAATCAGCCTTCTTTGAAGGTTTATTGTTATTATCTACAAATTAAAGTATACATTTATTTTAGCCATATTATAGTTTAAAAAAAATAGAATTTCCACCGAGGAAAGTAGCATAGTCAATGAAGTTTGTGAAGTATTTCAATGTGTCTTAAGAATAAGTTATTTGTTTATGTAATTTTTATGCAATAAATGTTACACTCTTAACCACATTCTGAGATACTTGAAAAGTTGATAGGATTTTAGGCACTGAAGTATAATCGAGATAAAAAGCACCAAGAGTTTGGCCGTTACAAATAGTCTAATTATCACAAAAAATCATGTAAAAAACCCAAGACCACAGCACATCCAAAATAAATTTATAACATTGAGGATTTCTATTGACCTTTGGAGTAAATATTTTTATTAGGAAAACCAGAGCATAGACCTTTAATAGTAAGCATTGAAATTAAGTAACTTGATATTAATAATACTAAAAGTTACTTAGTTTAAAAACAAAATCAAAAATCTTACATGGGGAAGAAACTGTCCATAAGTCTAAAATGAATGGTACTATTTTTAATACTAAAAATCAGTAAAATCTTGTGCAAGAGCCCTGAAAACTTCTAATAAAGGAATCATAATAACATCAAATACAATTAAAATAGGGTAAATACTCTATATCAATTAGGATTCAAACCATATTCTGTTTAAAATTTAGCTTTAATCAACAAATTAAATCAATTTTAACAGAAATAGAAGGTCTCAAGACTAAACCAGACATGGTATTAAGTATAGATTAATTAATGATTAATAACATGCACTAAACTGAAGTATTAAACAATTTCATGTTTAGCTTACCTCTAGAAAAAGGCTCATTACTTAGCCTAACGTAAAAAAGTTTTTTGTTGACTACCAAAACAAGAAAACGTAAACAATACCGGACTAAATTTTATCACTTTTCACAGGTGGAACAGCTTACATAATGTAGCTATACTATTACATCAAAGGAAAAGTTACATCAGTAACTGGTTATGCAGGAGCCGTGATAATTTCTGTAACAGGTTATTACTAATGTAATCAGTTGGCTGCGCCGAACCATGTACCGGAACAGCCGAAGATGCCATATCGTACAATAGTTATGTTAGCTGATGATGAAGCCCTAAGCAGACTGCTCGGGTACGTGGTTCGCAGTGCATCAGTGCATCTCAGACAATATACCCTTCACCCCTAAAAGATTTTTTGAAATAAATTTCTTTAGGTAAAGGTAATGAAGAGCGGCTGATGGGCGTGGCCTGTTTTGAGAGGTCATGTTACCGTGATGTTATCGAACTCCCGTCGCCTTTTTTTCAGTTAAAAAGTGCCTTGATTGGCTTTAATAGATTCTAGCTTTCGACTCCCGCTCGCTGCGCTCGCTCTTCGGAGATAAATCCCCAAAAGGGTCCTTATCAGTGGAGATCGGGCCTTACTTTGAAGGGCACCTTAGTGAACGGCACATAAGCCGCACTTCAATACTTAAACCTTTCTTAATCATGTCACATTTTTCTATTATCTTACAGTTCTAAGAAGGATTTTGCTGCTTTAAAAAAAATATAAGTTTTTTAAAGCCACATTGAAGTTTATTACAGTATCGAAGGTCGACAATTCAACGAATTACTCCTCGACATAAACCTAGTAGATATGAATTTTACTGGTGTGAAAAAGTGGAGTCACAGTAAATAAGTTGGTTCGTGAAAAATGGTTCTTAAGAATTAGTGTAGGTACTGCAATATCACGTTCCTCTTTACCAGTGTTTGAGTGACGTGGGCTCAGGAAGTATGATTAAGCCAGTGTGATAAAAGAATCAACTCTGACCTATGCTGGGAATAGGTTATTATGTCTTGAGGGCATTAAGAATAAGAGTTCATGATCTGCATCAGTAACTTTATTTTACAATGTAATTAAAACGTAAAAAAACAATCTGTACACTACTCATTAATCCAATTAAACTATATCGTTCCAGAACGACCCCTTTGTACGAAAGAGGTATGAATATATTATACTTATATACAACATATATATATCATTATCTCTCCCCTAATGTAAATGAAAAATAAAAATTGAAATCCAATGTAATTTACATAAAAACATAAGAATAAACGACAATCAACAAATTTTAAACTTACATAAGAAAAAAGTATTTTCATTTGTATTTTAAATAATAAAAAAACATTTTATAAAAAAATATTAAACCGACTTCGAAACCTAGGAACCAGAAAAAATAGAAATAAAAAGTATGAAATAATTACCTTCTGATTTTTATGAATACACAGCAAAATTGAAAATGGTATAAAAAGTGGAAAAGTGCAATAAGATGAATAATTTTATTTTGATTTGTACAAATACACACTAATTGTTAATAAAAATTATTAAATTTAAATATTAAATACTATGTTCAATACAACACAATCTTTTCGGAGGCGGCGCAAAATAGAAATAACATGTTACTGATACAATTCCATTAGTAGGCATTGAAATCAATAGCTGGGAAGAGAAGATCCATTTAGAAGATTTTCATAATGTCTAGTGTAAAAAAATTTAAATTTTGCGCCGCCTCCGAAAAGATTGTGTTGTATTGAACATAGTATTTAATATTTAAATTAAATAATTTTTATTAACAATTAGTGTGTATTTGTACAAATCAAAATAAAATTATTCATCTTATTGCACTTTTCCACTTCTTATACCATTTTCAATTTTGCTGTGTATTCATAAAAATCAGAAGGTAATTATTTCATACTTTTTATTTCTATTTTTTCTGGTTCCTAGGTTTCGAAGTCGGTTTAATATTTTTTTATAAAATGTTTTTTATTTAACAATTTTTAGTTGGAGAAGATAACAAATGTAGAAAACCGTACGTTGGTTTAAAAACTTCGTTGGTAATTGGTCGTTGATGAAATAAACGTTGGTTTAAAAATTTCGGAATCTTTTTACGCTCTAACACGTTTGTCTTTCCCAGGTCTTTTTATTATACAATAATTGTATAAAATTATTATGAAATACACTTTACCTTTTCAATTTTATGAATACACACAGAAAAGTGGGTAAGCGGTGCGTGTATTATACAACTTTCAACACACTACGTTTTATGATTATAAATGGATTTTTTTTTTTTTAAATAAAAGATCAATGTTCAATTGGGAAGGGAACACATAAAATGTTTTTCCACAATGACAATATTTTTCCTTTGGTAAATGTCGTCAATACTTGTCATTTACGTAGAGAATCAGTGTTCCGAGATGTGTCGAGTTAAATATACATAAATACATAAATCCGGCCATTCCAAGATGAAGTAGATAAGTCACTGAACAGTCGAGAATTTGGCCGGTTTTAGACAAGATATCGTTAATGGAGAATCGATGAGGATGCTAATATGACCTATAGTAAATTTGAAAGTAATTTTTAAATTTTGATTGCTTGAATATCCTTCTAAAAACTATGGCGATATTAAACACGACTTCATTGGATTACATCATTGGATAGAAGTCCCTGCAAGAAAGGGGCAACCATAAAATTTATCGATATCAAAAAGACTGTCTCGCTAGGATAGAAGCAACAGGGTTTGGGACTCACATATGGTTTATTTATTATTACGAAGGATATTATTATTCTCCGTATTAGACTACTGACTTAATTCCAAAGGTTGATTCAATTATGTTCGTAATTCCTTTCGATGAATTTTTGACTAAATTTATTACCGAAGTACTATGAATTATATCCTTCGCATAAAACATTATTCAGAAAATAAATTGCTAAACAATGTTGCTTCAATTCTTGTGGCGTAGTATTTATCATCATTTTTAACAATCATTTCCATGACTGCCAAATTTTTGCTGAGGGGACTTTCATACAATGAGGTTTTCGGGTAGTTATCAAGTTTTATTTTGTAGTTTTTATTGATGGATGAACACCAGCAAAAGCCTCGATAGTTGTAGAAACAAATTTAAAAACCGATACTAGTAATCCGGATGACATAACAGAAGTGTCACCCATAAAGGATCGGCACAAGACCTCCGGCAAGATATTCAACAGTAACCGAGTGTATCCGGAAGACAGAGGTATCTGAATCCTTTATTAAGTCAACTGAAAATGAGCTTTTCCAGGAATTATTGTATTCTTTTTTAATGTGCATAGTCAATAAAAGATAGAAATCAAAATCTAATTTAAATCAATAATAGCTACGATTTTAAATTTAAACGATCCTTCGGGAGCTTGAAGAAGTCTTAAATTCTGCTTTAAAACGATTACCAATACTCAGTCTTTCTTGGAATTCCACGAATTTTGTTGTCTTATGATTATGGTGTCCAAACGTTGATTAGATCTAAATAAAGAAGGTTTACTGTTATCGTTGAATATACATCTATTTAATATTTATGCTAATATCGCTACAGAAAACGACAGCGATATTATATTCTGCTGATATTTATATCTTCATTTAAATCTAATGTTGAAAAATTAGTTAAGGTTATGTATAGGTTTGTTCCAACAAGCACGTAAAACACATCGATAACTAACAGACTGCTCATGTTTTCCCCCCACTCTTTTGATTCTGAATTTGATTGGTTGGTTTTCCCATTTGATTCATCAGAGCAGTAATACAATATTTGGATTTTTTAGTTATCAATTAGTTTCAATAGCTTGTTGGAGCACACCTTATGTTATATATGCCATATGTTTTTCCAATAAGTAAACAATTTGAGCGATAATTAAATAATTATTTTCATAATTTTTCCCGATAACTTCTTAAATAAATTAGGAACCCCAAAAAGGTTTAAATGGGACCACCTTGGGAGAATACTCTACAAGATGCAAAAGGTTTCATTCCAATTGGTCCACCCATCTCTGAGTAATCGGTGAACATACATAGAAAAAAAAAAAGAAAAAAAAGGCACAAAAAAAAAAAAAAGTCACATACGTATCGAATTGAGTAACCTCCTCTTTCGTTCGAAGTCGGTTAAAAATGAAAATTAACACTCAAAAAAAATAATATAAAACTTTTACAAATTAAGTCTCTCAACTGGCTTCCGCTGTCTGGAAGAGCGACGAAGAACTGGTTCTGTAGCTTCAGTACGCGCAGGTTCCGAGACGTCGGTGCCCGCTGGAGCCGCCTCTTGAGTCGTTGTTTGAGAAGTGCAACCTGAAGTTGAAGGCAAGTCCGAATCAGCAGGAGCTGCATCACTAGGCGCGACTTTTGAAGGATAATCCACCGGTAAACTTCTGGGTGGTATTGTAGTAGCGAAGAACGTCGTATCAGAGGATACATTTATCTGTTGTCCAACCTTCCTTATCTGTTGAGCATGTCTCCACCAGAGTTGTCCATCTACGTTAATTGTATAATGGAGAAATCCGTCGCGATTCACAACAACTCCAATTACCCATTTCTTATTAGGTGAAGAATAGTTTCTGACAGCTACCTTCTCCCCTTCTTGAAAAATTTAAGACCGTCCTAGTTCAGGACGGTCGATAGATGATTTCTTATTGGTGGGCTTGTGCAACAGTGCAAGATTCGAAGGTAATTCTCTTCCAAGGAACAACTTAGCAGGACTTTCACCCATTGTAGTTGGTGAACGTCGAAAGGAAAATAGAAAAGTATTTAAATGCTGCTGTAAAGAACCACGTTCTTGAGCTAATGAGCGGAGTGCTTGCTTTGCTGTGTATACGTATCGTTCAACCTGACCATTGGTTGCAGGGTTGTAAGCAGCACAAGTAACGTGTCTTATGCCTCGATTATTAATATATCCTTGAAATTCTCTGCTTGTAAAAGAACTTCCATTATCCGAGACAATTATTTCTGGATTGCCATAGCGAGCAAATAAAGAATCGAGAACGGAAATGGTTTTCGATGACGCTGTATTTTCGACGATAAAAATTTCTGGCCATTTTGAAAAAGAATCGATGACCAGGAGAAAATATTTGCCATAGAATGGACCCATATGGTCTATGTGAATTCGCTCCTAAGGTTTCGAAGCAGGTTACCAATGATGAGAAGTTATCCTGGTGGGCTCTTTTGCGACTAGAGTGCAATTTTGGCAATTTCTGACGTAATTCTCGATAGCTTTATCGATTTTTGGCCAATATACATATGAACGAGCCAGCATTTTCATCCTGACCATGCCCACATGCCCCATGTGTAATTCCTCTAAAATTCGTTTTTGAAGTTTTTTTGGTATGTAAACGCGAATTCCATAAAATATGCAGTCATTCTGTAAGGTGAGACGTTGGTCTTCTACACCAGATGATATACCATTCTTCAGCTTGCGAAAAATCTCTCTGCATTCTGGATCCCGCAAAGTTTCCCTAGCAATTTCTGAGGATGTAATCGGTAATATTGCCAATTGGTTAATTTGAAAAATTTCGGCTTCGTCCTGAGAGGCGGAAGTCATCGTATTCAAACTTAAACGGGAAAGGCAATCAGCATTTTCACATGATTTTCGGTATTTGATTGTGAAATTAAACATTTGTAGAAATAGGGCGTGCCGAAGAAGTCTGGTGGCAGTTATAACTGGTAAAGCCGAGTTTGACCCTAAAATCCGAACGAGAGGTTGGTGGTCAGTAATTAATGTAAAGTGTTGCCCGAAAAGATAATGATAAAAATTTTCAATTCCCCATTTAATTGCTAACGCCTCCTTATCTATTTGAGAGTAATTTCGTTCACTTTTATTTAACGTCCGCGAGGCAAAAGCAATGGGTCTTTCTTCATTGTTGATGTTGTGGGCCAAAACCGCACCCAGGCCAGTTTGAGATGCATCAACAGCAAGAACGAGAGGGTATTTGGGATTGTAATGAACAAGAATCCTGCTGGAAGTTATTTCTTTCTTGATATTGTTGAAGCTTGCTGTATGCTCACTTCTTCAAATAAACGGGGCTTTGGCTCTAGTTAAACTATTTAATGGTTCCGCCAACGTTGACAAATTGGGGGTAAATTTAGCGTAAAAGGTCACAAGCCCCAAGAAAGATTTTACTTCTGACACATTCGTGGGTCTTTTGCAGTTGAGGACTGCCTCTATAATTTCTGGTGTTTTCCCAATCCCAGCTTCCGAAATTTCAAAACCAAGGTATGTTATTTTCTTTTGAAGAAAACTACATTTCCTTTTGTTTAAACGAATTTTCTTTTCTTGTAAAATTTGTAGGACATTTTCCAAGCGGTTATTATGTTCTGCGACGGTCGGTGCGGAAACCACAATATCGTCGTGTACTACGCAGACGCCTGGTTGACCTTGGAATAGGCTATCAACAAATCTTTGCCATTCTGCTAGAGCAGACGCAAGTCCGTAAAGCAACCTCTTGACTTTGTAAAGCCCGACATGTGTATTAATAGTTAGTATCTTGGAAGTTTCCTCGGTAACTGGTAGATGTAGAAAAGCAGTCTTGACATCTAATTTTGAAAAATATTTACTCCCCACCAATTTGGCTGAAACCTCTTCAAATCCAGGGAATGGATGTTGCGGTATTAGGAGTTGAGGGTTGACTGTAACAGAATAGTCAGCGCAAAGACGAATGGAGCCGTCTGGTTTAACAACCGGGACCACAGGTGTTGCCCAATCAGAAATGGCTGTTTTCACTAATGTACCCTCGTTGACCATTCTTTTTATTTCATTTTCAACTTTTGGCCGTAACGCGAATGGTACAACCCGAGCTTTGGCGAATACAGGCTTTGCATCCGGTTTTAGGTTGGCCGATATTTGAATGCCTTCTACAGGTTCTATTTTGTCATCAAAAACCTGGCTGTATTTGCAAAGTATGGCCGAGTAGTCATCGTATATTTGATTGACATTAGGAACATTTAGAACGTTAAGAGCGTTAATCCAGTCTCGGCCCATTATGGAAGAAAACCCGTTCTTGACAACGTAAACCTTAAGTTTGGCTGTAATGGACTTTTAAGTTGCCTCAACATAACACTCACCAAGTGGGCGTATTATCCTTTTGGTGTAGCTTCTAAAAAGCGATGCAGTAGGCAAAAGTTGAACATTTTTAAATAATTCAAAAATTTTTAATGGAATAATTGTTACCGGCGAACCAGTGTCAACTTCTAACTTAGTCCTGACCCCTTGTATCAAGACTGAAGCTAAATATGGCGGAGAATGGTTATTAGAATGCAGAGCATTAATTGGGAAAATTTCCTTAATTGAGTTACCCCCGTTTAATTTCCTTTTCCTAAGACAAATGGACTCCATGTGTCCTTTCTTTTGACAGAATTGGCAAAATAATTTCTTGCAACGGCACTCATTAGCCTTATGTCCTTTTTTGCCGCATTTAAAGCATGTGACAGACTTCTTTGTGTCCTTATGCCTACTTGTAATGGGTGTAGATGTAGGCTTCAGACTGGCAGTTGCTACCTTATTTACTTCGGTATTCCCAAGGAGTTCTCCAAGGCCTCCGGCGGCCTTTTCGAAGGCAAGAGCTATCTCCACTGTTCTGTCGAATGTGGGATCATCTTCTACAAAGAGTCGATCAAGCATGAGCTTCGATCGTAAACCACTTACAAAAACATCTCTTAACATGGTAAGCAACATTTCATTATTATACTTGCAGGGGGATGCAAGTTTTTTTAGTGCCGCCACGTATTCTGAGATCGATTCCCCTTCAGCCTGCTTACGGTTAATGAATGTATGCCGTGCAGGGATAATCAGAGGAGGGGGATTGATATGATTTTTTAATAGCTCTATTAGTTCTTGATAAGACTTGGAAGTGTATTCCTCTGGATGTAGGAGGGTCTTTAGTAGCGAAAACATTTTAGGACCTATTAAAGTTACAAAGGTATCTATTTTTCGAGCTTCTGGGATACCCCGAGCTCTAAAATAGGCATCTAATCGCTGGACGTACGTAGGGAAATCCTCAACTGAGGGGTCGAATTTGTCCATAGAGATGGTAACACTAGGTGTTTCATTTCCTCGAGATAGAGAGGTAACTAAGGTTTGTACAGACCGGACCAAAGCCTCAATGTTAGGATCCATTTATATAATCATGTATTGTATTTATGTACTTACTGTTTCCTCCTTGATCTCTCTCCTTATGTAAATGAAAATATCGCCCCTTACGTAGATGAAGATCTCGCCGGTGCCTCCAGATATTATGTCTTGAGGGCATTAAGAATAAAAGTTCATGATCTGCATCAGTAACTTTATTTTACAATATAATTAAAACGTAAAAAAACAATCTGTACACTACTCATTAATCCAATTAAACTATATCGTTCCAGAACGACCCCTTTGTACGAAAGAGGTATGAATATATTATACTTATATACAATATATATATATCATAGGTGACCTACAAAAAAAAAATCTACAAGGATACTTTTGAGCATGCCAAGTGTGGCTTGGATGCAGCTCCAATCGTGCATTGCATCCGCGTCCCGTGGTGGCCCTAGGATTTTTTTAGGGAGTAAAAAATCCTTTGATATACCGTCCGTAGGATAGGACGTAAAATGGAGGTCGATCCTGTACGATGCCAGGTACTCCTTAAAGATCCCTATCTTATTATACCTGGATAGGCAAAATTTAGGACTCCCAATGTAGCTTCGTCCGATTAGCCTTAGTAGCAAAAAGGGACGTTAACCAAACAATCGAATGCTTAAATTTAATCTTTAATAAATAAAATATATCACTATGTCAATGACTTTCTTGCAGACTTCTGTGTATTTTGTGCTCAAAAGTTCCGGAATCGATATTAAGTCAGAGAGAGCACTTTGAAGTTTTGAATTTCCTCGTGGTTCAGAAAATTTTTGATTTATTTATTTAATACAGTCATTTATTTATTAATTTAAGATATATAGTCTGGGGTAAAATTAATTCTTAAATACCAAATATATCAAGCCGTTGAAATGAGTTGTTGATAATGCCTTTGGGTACTGTGGCAAAGATCTCTATTGGGTGGTAAGGTGATTTATTTGCATTTTTTCTTTTGTACTTAACCATTTTATTAATTGAATCAATTTTTAGTGTTTCCGCTCAAATGCTCAACTAGGTATTAATAATTACAATAACTATTTGGTTAGTGTAATATTAATGTATCAATTGCAATATACCCAAATACTTTTTTCTGATCCTCCATCCTCTCTTTTATGTTATCTGTCACTATCAGAAATCGGCATATCTAAACTTATGTTTTATTCTGTTGTATTATTCCCAAATGCAGTCCATTGGATTCTGAAATGAGTTAATGCTCTTTTATTTTAACATATTAATAACATATAACATAAAGGGGTTAATCAAACTATTTCATTTGTTTAAAGTAACTTCTTTATGTTGTAGTTAGTATGTAGATTAAATGGTAGTTTTAAGTTAGAGATTATTGCTTAAACTCAAATTTATCATGCAATACATTATTATAGAGTGCAACAAATTTCAGTGTCAAGATAAGTTAATCACCCTTTCTATGGGATTTTTATTCTAGTCAAAGTCTAAAAGGATACATAAGTGACCAATCTCTACTTTTCAATATTAATTACAGTTACCCTAACATTTAGGTCATATTACTAGCTATATATTGAAGTTAATTGTTTGGTTCTATTCAATGATAGTTCTAACCAACTCTTATTTGAATTATATTTAGGAGAAAAATAATATTTTAAAATTGTTAAGACAAACTTAGCAGCTATTATAGTACTAACTAAATGAACAATTTTGACAAAGCAGGTAAAGTTAATTTTAATTTAAAATTTCAAGTACTTTCTGCTTTCGAGTAACCAAAAGATCCCTCAAAAATTAGAGATATGGCCCAAGCTATATCAAAAAAAATGATTTTTGAGATCAAAAATTAAATTTTAAATACTTTTTTCGTGCAAGGAATGTACATTAAAGGCAAAGAAAATTGTATACTACAGTAATATTATAATATTAATTTATGGGTATTTTGCAAAGCTTAAAATTGAATTATATCAGAACTATGGGTTAGCACTTCTGCTGTGTTAGTTAGATTTGTTGAATAATGAAGCTAAATTGGAGGTCGGAAACTGAACAAAGGCTTGAGCACATGTAGATAACTGACAGGATCATCATTCACCACTTGCAGTTGGTTTACGTTATTATTTATATCTTTAAAAAGTATACTTATTAATAGACTTGAACTGGCCTGACAAAAGTTATTTAAAAAATTGACGAAGAGGGATTGAAATTTGGTTTGGCTATCTTTACATTCAGACACCCTTTGAGTAAGTTAGGATTCCATCTAGAGAGAGCTGAAAATGATTGTACAACCATCTGAGTAGTAGTATCTAGTAGAATAGTAGTCTAGTAGACCATCTTCTTGGACTAGCTATTCTTAGCCTTACTTTTTTATTATGTTTCGGTAGATGTGTTGATCATACTTATATTGTTAGACCCTCCCTATCAACATTACATGCTGTGTATAATGATCACTTTGTTCTTACCCAACTGTCATCATAGTGACATACAATAGTGTAACCAATAAATTTTATAATAAAGTTTATATGCGTTGTATTGTTTTTTAACTAATTTTGTTTTTTAGGGCTGTTGCTATAGCTGGAGGTTTATACGCATTTGTCCTTTCCAAAAGGTCTATTGACAACAGGCGATATGAAAGTATGAAAGTACGAGAACGTATGCGAAACTCAAATACTGGAGAATACCCTAAAAGTTATAGAAAATTTGCAGAATAAATTGTTATATAAACCTGTAAGCCATGGCAGCGAATATTGGCCAGTTGGACATGGCCAAGATGCAACTAGTGCAAGACTTGGAGATAGAAATGATGGCTGATATGTACACAAGACTAACTAATGCTTGTCATAAAAAGTGTATACCTCCGAAGTACAATGAAGCTGAGCTTGGTAAAGGAGAATCCGTATGCATAGACCGCTGTGTTGCCAAATATTTAGATATTCATGAAAGAGTTGGAAAGAAATTGACGATGCTTTCAACTCAAGATGAAGATTTTATCAAACGAATGCAAGGTGAACAGTCCAAAAGTGCAGGATCTTAGTAAATGTAATGTCTAGTGATGTATAGTAAATTGACTTAGATTATAATATGTTACCTTTTATATAATTTTTTTTTTGTTGTTATTAAACAATAAAACTTTGTTTTGATCAATTTTTTTAAGAGTTGTTTGTGATGTTATCAACTTATTGCATTCGATAACTGTAAACTATGTTATTCTGATTGAATTAAATTTCTGTTGCTCTTATTTATTTCCAGGTTAATTTATATATCATTGAATTTAACATGGTAGGTACATAGGAATGTCGTTTTTGGATGTTTTCATGATTGAAATAATACTCTAACATGAAGATTTAGTTTATAGTGAGCATATGTTTTTGGAATGGTTACAGTATTGCTGATTTGACATATTTAAAAAATCTGGTGCGTGCGCGCAACACACAACTTTCACTTACCAACTTACTTAGATAAGAAATTGACGTGTTTTGTTAAATATCATTTCCCAAAGTCACACATTTTTCTACATTCATATCTTATTTTTATTAATCGTTAAAGCCATTTTTGAGAAAATCAAAAAAACACGTGAAAATGTTACAAAATTTATTAAGTAAAGTCTCCCCTCCGGTGAATCAATTTTGATGAAATTTTTACAGTCATATCTCGGGCATACAAATACATCAAATACCCAGTTTGATCAAAATCGTTAAAAGCCGATTTAGAGTAAATAAAAAAAACACGTGAAAATGTTACAAAATTTATTAAGTAAAGTCCCCCCTCCGGTTAATCAATTTTGATGAAATTTTTACAGTCATATCTCGGGCATATAAATAGATGAAATACTCAGTTTAATCAAAATCGTTAGAGCCGTTTTTGAGAAAATCGAAAAAAACCTAAAAAGTTATTAAGTAAAGTACCCCCTCCCTTTAAGTAATTTTGATGAAATTTATGCTGTCACATCGCGGGCATATACCTACACTAAATACTTAATTAAAGGTTTATAGTTTTTGAGCTAGTCTGTTCACACACACACACACACAGACCATTTCGCGGGACTTGGTCATTTCGACTCAGGGGACCCCAAAACGTGTATTTCCGTTGAAAACCGAAAGTTGAATTTTTTCACGATCGCAATACTTCCACTTACTATATATTTCATATATAGGTAAGTGAAAGTAAAAAAATGCTCAGAATATTTTCATTTAATTCTCTAAATTCGGCACAGTTAAATAATTCTTATCAGTGTGTTATTTCATTTGCATCTCCCAACTAACTTCCCTACAATCAACTAGTAATTTAATAATGGTAGATGTCTATACCATTATTAAATTTTCATATTTTGGCCTAGATGCGTTTTATAAACATTTTGTTTCATTCATGAAAAAATCACCTCTTTTTTGAGGCAGAGGGCAACATGACTTAATGAAAAGAATACATGGGCAAAATCAGCCCGAAACGTTGATGAGGTGGAATGTTGATATGATAATAAAAAAAAAGGGTTATTATCAATAATAATAAATCATAAATAGGAATAAATAATATATAAAGCATTAGATTTTATAATTGTAGTTATTAAGAATTTGTATTTTTGTGTTACTGGAACCCCTAGCCATCTTTGATACGCCCAAAAACTCTATAATCGTCCTTTTATTCAAAGAACAACCATTTTTTGACATCCTGCTGTTAAAACTCCGCTAAAGTGTAAAAACAATAAATCGTTCAAATTAAGAAATTCCCAGGTCTCTGAAGAAGTTCAAACCAAGAGAGGAGCGTGGGTCGATTGACCAATGCAGAAATTCTGGATAGTTTCATCACCAGCTCAAATGACTCTATGTTGCACTTATTAGAAAGTACTGTTTACAAGCTCAGAACTGAGCATAATGATTATTAAGATTTGGAGAGGCGATGTATTGGCCCAAAGGGAATATTGAACTTCTACTTCCTAAGATTGACAGCTGGTATAGCCCAATCAGAAATCAACAGATCAACTAAACAGTATATAGTGCCGCTAAAAGGGGACATCAGTATTTTCCTTATTTCTTCCTTGAAGCAAATTATCACAGTCAGGTAATTAAAATCATATAGGTTTTTCAGTTTTATCTTCGTAAACTAAAACGAATTGGCAAACTGAATTTCTGCATATTAAGTCTCCTTTAATTGAATCAAAAGTTTCCAATCACTGAATTTACGTCTTGAATTTTTCATTTGCTAACATCGATAATGTTATGTAATCTTTGTGATGAATTGTTTCTGAAAATTTGTTCAATTTTTGTTAAATAATAATAATAATAAAGGCCTAAAGAACCCGAAGGCTCGACGCCAACACCACCACTCGCTCCCTGCACACCTCCATCCATCGACCGTCCTCCAGACCCAACTTCGATAGATCCGCCTTAACGCAATCCTCCCGCCTCCGTCTCGGCCTGCCCCTCGGACGTTTCCCATTCGGCACAGCGCATATCAATATTTTCGGAATTCGTTCACAGCCAAGTTTCGCAATTTTATCTGTCTTGCTGCAATTACGTCAATTATATTTACTGGGTAAAGTTCACTCAGTTCGGCGTTGTGTAAGCGGCTAAATTCTCCGGTTAGTTCATCCCTCTTCGGTTCAAATATTCTACGCAGCACTTTATTTTCAAAAACTCTAAGCCGTTGCTCATCCCTCAATGTCAGCGGCCATGTTTCGCATCCGTAAAGGACCGTTGGAAGAATAATAGTTATGTAAATCCTAATTTTTAAATTTTTTGGGACAGAAGGCGCGAGCTAAAAAATTTCGCGACTGAAAAGTAGCAAGCATTACCGGCTTTTAATCTAGCCTTGATTTCCTCATCGATTTCGTTTTTTCTAGTTACCATAGCCCCTAAATATCAAATCATCGGCATATCCGAGCACGGGTATATTCCCTCCCAAATTCAAACCCTTTTCGGTGTGTGTCACCTCCCTAATGGCATATTTCAGTGCTAAATTAAATAAAACAAGGTTTTAGCACTATTAAATATTACAGCACTAAATTAAATAAAACAAGATGGACAAGGATGGTGTGAAAAAGGGTAAAAATAACAAATAGTTACATTGTAAAATAATATTTATTTATAAAGAACTATAAGAAAATGTCTTTATTACTCTATTAAACAAAATAATTATATCTTATCACAATTACAATGGTTTACTTTATTCGGTATAAAATGCAAGCCTAAATTAAAAATAAAATAATTAATCAAAATAATGGCAGGTAACTTGTTAATACAGTTAAATTTTAAATTTTCAGAGATGTTGAACGCATACAATAAACAGAAGAAAGAAATGAAAGAAAGACTAATCTTACATTACACATTTTTTTACTAGGAGATATACTTTTTAATAATACTTCATAAAAATAATATATTAAATCAATTAGGCATTACTTTTGAACCGATCACAAGAATTGAAGATTTGGTGTCTTAAGAAAAAAATAAATATATCAAATTATGAAAAAAAATTGACCAGAGCAATATTCTTTGGTAATTTAAATAACCAGGCTAATACAGAGTCCTGATAAAATTGTCTTTTCGTTTACTAAGCAAATCAATCCATCACAAATAAATCACATTTTTCATCATACCTTTGATTAAATTTTAAAATAAATTAAATTATAGTTGTGATCAAAGGCCGAAATATAATTGATACATAAATAACTAGAAGTGTTAATTTTATATTGACTAGAATATTTTCACTTTTTTTAGGATAATTTATAAATAGTGCAATACTAAATTAGTATTAAATTTTTTTTATAATTTTCATAAAATAAATATTTATAATAATTTTTTATCCTTAGTAACAAATAATAAATATATGTTCTGTAAATAATGTAGAAAAAAAATCTTAAATCAGAGTTTATATTTAATTTAAATACCAAAATAAAATATTTGGTCACTACCATAGCTAGATAAACTCGAAGAAATGTATATGTAATAATCTATAAAAAATCATAATCATCTATTTCAGTCTTAACACTACTAAGGCCTGAAAAATAGTGTAAAAAGACAAATAAGCATTAGCCCTGAAATATTATACTTAAAATTTCAGATGTTATTATTAAAGTATATAAAGCAGGCTGAGTTCATGTACTTGCTGGTAGTAAACTAAAATACCTCAGCTTCATAGTAATCTCAATAAATGACCAACAAAACTTTCTTTCCTACTTCTCTCTCTTTCTTGAACTGCTACATATCTTATATCAATGGGGCAAAATAATGAACTGGCAATCTGATAAACTCCAAGAGCTTGACACAAGCCACTTGAAACCACAATTACCTGGAATTTGGGTCGAAAAGTCAAAAAACAATTTGTACATGTAATTTTACATTTTTGCATTATTTTTTATGACCGCACCCCCAACCACTCCCACTACATAATTAAAATTTAATTCTCTGATTATTCTTTTATTTTCTAGATTCTTTGCTAGTTGGCAATACAGGTTTTGGCAGACATAACAATAACATTATTATCTTTTAAAATTGTTATTTTATTAATAAATTCCACCGTACTCAAGGCCTTTTAAAGAACACTACCTATGGTAAGTTGTTCTCAATATAAATTGGAAGACCGAACCCCTGAAGTAGTTAAGCCTCAAATTCAAGTCCTAACGATATAATTTGCAATATAGTTTTCGATGGCTGTGGCCCCAAACCAAGGATGCAATAGGGAAGTTAGATCAGAACATAACCCCCATTTAATTATGGGAGGCCCATGAGTTTTTTTAAATTTAGATTTTTTTATTATTCTATATAATAAATTTCAGAGTAATATCACAGAAGAAAATAAAAAAAATAAAACTTAATACATATTAGAAATTATAAACTCTGATTTAAGCTTCTTTTTTTCTTTTTTTTTTACCTGATACAATTCATTCTGAAAATAAAGACTTTCCTGCACCTTTTATCATATAAATAATAATTTAAATATATAAAACTATTCTATCTACTAATAAATTTTATTTTCACTTACAAGGAACTCTTATTAATTGCATAATTTTTAATTTAAATCTTTGGGCAAAATATAATTGTTTGCTTCATAAAGAATATGCATTTTTAAAATCAAATAAACACATATCCATAATTTTAAATGAACTATAAGGCAACTTTATAAAAAATGTGGGCAATTTTATACCTAATAATAATGAATGTAATTAAAAGGCTTAAGAAATCAAACAAAAAAGACTTAAAACACACCGATATAAAAATAAACTTGTAAATGACTAGGAAGATACAGTGTGCTTAGCGTAAATTATAACAGTGCATTTTTTCATTTAAATCATCATTAATAATAACATTACTATATACATATAACAACGATTAGTATAATGAATATAAGTTGCAAAAATATTAGTATCCATTGTGTTACCTATGATAAACTATAAAAATATCTCAAGTGCACCATTTTTTATTTACTGGAAGAAAAGTTATAGAATATTTTTTATTTTCACTTTAGAAAAGTGTTTTAGAATTCTAAGCATCAGACTTCCAATAATTTCCTTTATTTTATTTAACTTTTTTGTATTACCCTCATATTGTTTGATATTGCTTATACAATGATACAAATGAAAAGAATGAAATATACCAGAAGTGAAAATATGAAGAAATTTTCATTCTATGGCATGCACTAAAAAGGCTAAAGAAATGCCATATATCATTTTTCAAGTTATAGTATAACTTCTAATCTTCATAAAATCTTCAAGATCCTAATAGGATTGATAACATAGGGCATTATAAGATTAATTGACTGTTATTTCATTGAGAAGATAAAAATTAAAATTTAAGAACCTTCCTAGATCTCACCATTTGTTTAGACAACATATTAAACATTAGAGTCAGTTTCAAAAATAAAAATAAAAACACCAGGGCAAGTAAAGAACAGGTTCAAAATTTTGGCAATATGGTGTCAGCATCTATTCATGCAAAATAGTGACAAACAGACTGGATATAGTTGACATCTGGAAAGGCATGACATCAATGTTTGCAATTTTGTTTTCCATTTGGAACAGAAACATTAGTAAATATGTCCAAGTAAACTTTAACTTCCTAAAAGTGGTTAAGAATCAACTAGTTTTAGTGGTTCTGATTTTATTTCCTTTTTAGAGATTTAAGAGTCTTCTTAAAATGAAATACTTCTTTTTAAATAATTTTATCTGAAGAAAAAATATTGGTCATGGCGCGGATTTTAACCTGGCTCCCCACCTCACCATTGTAGTTCGCTAACCAACCACACCACCAGATCCCCTGTTCAACCATCTCTTCCCTGATACCTCCCCCACCCCAAATCCTGCAGTTATAGTTTGTGATAACTTTCAATCTACAGACTGCAATGCCAAGTGAATTTTCCATTCGAATCAGTGATGTAAAAACTGTATATCACTGTACACCATTTTACCTTACACGACCATATTAAGTAAAAAATTCATTCAAAAGATTACTTTACTAATCCCTGGACTTACAATCGGACTATTAACTTCAAATTGATCATTTTGATACATGAAGTTTTTAACAAATTAAAACCCGTCCATTAATTCATAATATTTGTTAACTTTCTTGTAGGTTTTGTGATTATCTTATTAAATTTAACTCATATTCAGGTCAAGATTTTTGAAATAATAGTTACGTTGATACCAGACCCACATTTAACAGAGAAATCAACTTATTTCCGATTAATCGACTTATACTCGTATATATCTGTATATCGCACGTCGGATTGTCACAACTCTAAAAATATAAATTTTGAGTTATAAATACCGCTTGAATCAGAATGATAAAACCTGCGATGCCATAATAGTCACAATAGTATTAATAATTACGTTAGCTTCTGGAGCAATTTACCATATTCTTTGATGATCGTGTTAACGCAAGTAGAGGGGCTACATTTGAGTTACAGTTAATACCACTGGTACTCAATGGTAGACTATTTTCCATAGTTGCTGTTTGTGGGTACATAGTAACATTGAGAAAGCAGTTGAAATTTCATTTGTGATTATCCAAAAAAAAATAAATAAAAAATAGTTTTTCGAGTTTTAACCATCTTCTTGCCGACGTGCGATATATGCATAATAATCATTGCGTTAGCAAGGGACGGTTTTTTAACTAATATCTGTTACAACTTTCGATCTGTTGAATGTAACGTCATAGAAATGGTCCTATTAGATCCAGAAGCAGATAAACTACTGAAGACTCTTAGAAACTTTTTTTTCTTTCTTCCATATCAACCTCCCTTAAAATTTACCCCTTAATTTGGGGGGACACTGCAGATCTCGAATCTTACTACTATTACAAAGTCAAAACAAAAATTTCATGAAGGCACAATTTTTTTACCATATTTCTTTTTATACTATGAGGGGTGATAAAATCTTATGGAAAAAATGCTGCAATTGGAGTTAAGTCATTTATCAACTGGAAGGCTCATCATACATAGTAATCAAACCAACTTCTTTTTCATAACTACAATAAGAACACATCAAACTTTATATTTTCGATTTATATTCAATTAACTTATCTCTTTTTTTTTTTTATGTCGGTTTTTATTCGCTCACTGTAATACTAAGAAATGTTCACTCATATTGCATTAAATTTACTTATATGGTATGTTTTGATGAAATGTAATGTGTTGATCAATTAGCCTTCTTATGTAAAAATTAATTAGTTAAGGAATCTAATTCATTGCAGAGATGTAAAATAATTATTTTCACTTAATTTTTAAGTAATTTAAAAAGAACAGCTGAAAAAATATATAAGCATTACAAACTGAATGAATTAACAATAAACATTGAGTGAAACGCGCCATAGCGCTTCCTGGTAGTCTGGAGCTCGAACTAAATTTTTCATTCACTAACCCGAACAGATAGGCTAATTACATGGTGCGGGAGGCTTAAAATTCCAGTGATTTTCTGTTCAATTTTACACCATAAAAATAAAAACTGAAACCTTCTTCGGTTAAGGGGTAATAGGGCTACATGACGACATAACTTTCTTGATCGTACATGTAGTCATTTTTGAGCCTAATCAGCACGCACATTGTACACTGCTTTATAATATATATTGATTAAATTGAAATAGTTTTTTTTTCTCTACCACCGATTTTTTACTTTCCACATTCTTGTTATCTACATCTACTATGTAGATAACAGTATTGTATTATCTTTAGAGAAACACAATACTTCATGTAAACAATTTCGATTCCTCAAAGTGGAATGACTGGTGCTTAGAACCCTTTTTAATTAAATAAATTATAAAAGACAGTTTAAATCATAATGAAATATAAATTTGCTAATTCATCATTCGTGAGATGTGTGTATATGCTACCACCAAATGATTATACCTGTTCAAAGGTATAATACTAATAGAAAAAAAAAATGAAGTAGATACAGAAAATACCTACAGGTATAACAGGCATTTAAAAAATCAATACATGCCCAAACAGCTTCCTATACTGAAATAGTTTTAAAATAAAAAAATTACTAATATTAAAAAAATTATTTTGAATAAATGGAAGTAATATATCCAATGATTTGGATAATTGTTATTAACTTGAAAACTGATTCATTGCTTGCTTGCATCTGTGTGTAGTTTGTATAATCATTTAAAAAAAAAAAATGTTAATGAGATTTCGTTGACTGAACGGACGGAATTTCTGTGAGACCAGGATGAGAACTAGTAATATGAAGGCGCAAAGCATACATTCTGCCGAACACTCTACGACAATAGGGACAAGTGGTACGGCCTTCGTGCATCTTTTTATGATGATCAAGAGAACGTGGATGCTTAAACACTTTTCCACATTCATCACAGCCAAATCTCTTCAGCGATGGATGCAATCTCCTCCAAAGGCCATGGGCAAATACTGAGAATATAAATAAAATGAATAAATAAAACTTACAAAACTTAATTCAATTTGTGAAAAGTAAAGTAAGTAATATATATATATATATATATATATATATATATATATATATATATATATATATATATATAATGTATGTACATACGTATACCAATAGAGGAAAGTGTTAAATGCAAGGAGTTACTGCAACGTTTTATAAACCAAAAAAGTAAGATTCTAAACTCTACGATCATTGAATTCAGCAGTAATAAAAATTACAAAATGAAATCTTAGTTTGGCAGGAATCATTCCATTTAATTGTGATTAAAGATTAAAAACATTATTTAGAAGTTAAAACACACTACAGAGAAAAATACCTAATATTTTAATCAAAGTGAAAGGAAACACCCATCTACATTAATGCGAAGATGCATTAATTTTAACTTTCACTTATCTGTAGTAAGGGAAAGTATTGTGATATTGAAAAATTTTGACTTCCGGTTTTCAACTGAAATACACGTTTTGGGGTCCCCTGAGTCCAAAAAACAAGTCCCAGGAAATGTGTAAGTGTATGTGTGTGTGAACAGAATAGCTCAGAAATGATTTATCGTACAAAGCTGAAATTTAAGGTATCATAGACTCGATGAGAATCATAATGTCATCAGGAAGAATCATAATCTGTAATAGGCTTGATGAGAATCAAGTCTTCTTTAATAAATTTTTTCATTATAGAAATGTTCTGATAGGGCTTAAATTGCAAAGGAAAAAAATATTTTCCATAAAAGGAACCTTTGATTTTGTTCATATGTAGAAATCAACTATCTCTCATTATGCCTAGTAATAAAAAATGGCTAAATATAAAACATCAATTGTAGAGGTGAGAGATAGTCAACTGTTAATCTATACGATAGGTGAAATGATGGTCAGAATTTGCAGTTTGAAAAAAATTTTCCGTTCGAAAGCCAACGTTTCGATCCAACTTGTGGATCATCATCAGGGCTAAAAGAAAACAAATATATGAGTATCTATGCTAGAGGATGACAATAAATGAATATTTTACAGAACAAATAATAATATAAAAGATGGTAAGCATTATACAATATTTAAATAAGTAGTTGGTTAGCAAGATAAAATAGAATCTGATATTTGCCTTCTGAGTCAAGGTAGATACAAAGACTGAAGGTAAAATAAGGTAAGAGGTAGGGAAGGGGGTAGTTTGCCGGCTTCAAAGGTTTATGGCGGGGAAACCCAATGCTTTTGAAGTGAAAGGCTACATGACAACTGAGTGAAAATAAAATATTAAAAACTAACAAGATATGTGGTACTGTATACAAATTGTTATGTCTGGACTCAATAATAACACAAAATTGAGATACACATAAGGTAACAATGCATAAAAAATTGAAAAATATGCAGAAGGAAGTTATACAATACTAAAGATAATAATAATACAAGAGATACATAGATAATACCTCTATCCTGTAAAATATTCATTTATTGTCATCCTCTAGCATAGACACTCATATATTTGTTTTCTTTTAGCCCTGATGATGATCCATAAGTTGGATCGAAACGTTGGCTTTCGAAAATAAAATTTTTTTCAAACTGCAACTCCTGACCATCATTTCATCTAAAACATCAATAAATATATACCGGAGAAAAAAGGAAAAATGTTTCTTTTTATTCGTCTATTGTTTAACACATTGTATAAACATTTAACTATATTTCTAGTATAATATTTTCATTATCTTATGAGTGACATTTCGGACCCTCTGTCCATCATCAAGCACCTTAAAATTTCTAAATTAAACATTGTATAAAATGTTACGTCTTTCTTTCAATACATGGTATGTCCAAAAATTATATCATTAACTGTCTTCTTGTGTTCCAGAATGCAGTGGATGATACAATTTGTGAACATAATTTTATACAATGTTCAATTTAGAAATGGTTCACAGAGGGTCCGAAACGCCGCACATAAGATAACAAAAATATTATAATAGGAATATAGTTGGATGTTAATCACTAGAAAGAAAAGACAAATAAAATAATACCAAGAATCATCCAAATAAAAATTATTAGGAAAAGAAAAATGTTTCGCCATGACTGAAATTTCGATTTCTCTTAATTAGCACTGTAATATATATATATATATATATAATATATCGTTGGAAAGCTGAGAACTTCAGAAATAATAATATTTAGTTTACAAAGCACTAAAATGTATATATGCATGAAAAATTCATGATTTATTCTTTTACATGAGGTATCTATGTACCAACAACACTCAAAACACGTTTAAACTCTTGAGCATGCCCTGTACACTTTTACTAACAGCCCATTGTTAATAAGTAACTGCGTAAAATACATATTTAAAGGAAATTATTTGTTTCCATTGTAACTAAACGAAGAATTATAAAATTGACAAACTCATCAAAAGCAAGCGGTAAAAAATCAAATAAACACTTTTACCATAGGCAGAGAGAACTAGAAATAAAGTTAAAATTAAAATTACTATGAGATTAAATAGAAGATACTTTCTAATATTCCACCACATCCACCACCATATGAATTTTTTATTTTTAATCAACTAATCACTTATACCATGGGTCATGTACTCATCAAATGTATATGAACTAGTATAAACTTATCTATATATTGTACCAAGCATAAACCTTTAGAGCAGTGAGAAAAAACTTAAGATGGTCGATTTTGGTCTGTTCCGATAAGGTAACTATAAATAGTTATTCTAGCATAACTATTTGCTTGTTATGCTAAGTTATCAACTATATGCCGAGAATAACTATTTGCCTAATGAAATAATGAACTCAAAAACCTTCTTTGGGTTGCAATCTTACATTTCTTATATAATGCTTTCTGGGTATATTCCATTGAGGATATCCTCTTCATCAGAGGATATCCTCAAACCTTTGACCACCAGAGGACAGTCAAAACATGTTCATTATTCATGTTGGAGAGAATGAGGGTTAATAAGGTACTTGAGAATTTTTTTTTTTTTTTTTTGTGAGTTGAAATAAAAATATTTTTTTAAAGTTAGATAAAATTTAATAAAGCTAATTTAGAGGCCCCTTTTGATAATAGGAACCAATTTTTTATACATTAAAGATTTCATTGATATATACATATATACAATTAATAAATAAAAAAAACAGTTTAATAAGAAATTTCACACTCCTGAATAAAAAAAAAGGAACTTAAAGAATAAAGCTTTTTGATAAAGAATGGTAACCACTATAATCAGTGAAAAATGTTATAAAAAGATTATTATAGAAAGTAACCAGGTTTATTTTTTGTTCTCTATCTAACATTACAGTAGAATAGAATGTCACTGCCAAATATTTCTGAAACAGCTTCAATATTCAGTTGGCTTAGCTCATAGCTCTATTGTGCATTAACAAGGGAAAACACTCTTTCTAGACTAGTCAGAGCAGGGAAAAACAAAGAAAAACTCAAAAAAATTTAATATTTCATAAAAAAATTGGTTAAAGTAAGAAATGATGTCTTATTCAAGGGACTATTTCTCATTGAATATCACTACAAAGAGAGGTGTTTACAAGTTTATTTTTTAAATTCCAATCGCGATATATGCCGGACCATTTTGTCATATAACTCAAATGACGGGAGGACAGTAGGACAAAGCTTATGAAGGAGGACAAGTCCTCCTAAGGCGGACATCGGACTGGAAACCGAAAAAACCTAGCATACAACAAAAAGTGTTTATAAACAAAACCCATGATAAAACAAAAATATATATAATATTTTTTTCCGTAATTTTCTATTCTATTTAAGGCAGCGAGTTAGCTCAGAAACTACTATGCTCAATGTACAATGTACCAGGTTCGAACATGATTAGATAGGATAATGTTCTAATCTAACATAGATCATACTTGCAATTAGAAGACTCTTCTATGGCACACTCAGCCTATATAAAGTGAGTAATCTAAATAATTAACGTGAAAAAAAACCTGACATATAAGCGTGATCTCAGTTAGGCATCTCCTTGCACAATCACTGACCAAAAAATGGTACTTAGCACCAGGGATTGTAGTTTACAGGTTTAAACTTTTACTATTATTTATTAAACAAATTATATTAGTTTTTCTTTTCCTTTCATAGTTATTTAAATTTAATTATCCTTGTTGAATCGGCATATAGTAATTAATCATTGTGCATATTTATTTAAAACTTTTATCAATTTATGCATTAGTTATACCACTTGAATTTGTAAATTATAAAAGAAAAGAAGTTTTAACTTTCTAAATGTAGGTTTCAAACACAAGAGGCCTCTACAAGTACTTTCAGTGTCAGGAAAAGGGAAAAACATACATTCATAATCTATCAAGGTACATATTAAAAAAATGATATATTTTGACTTAATTACAACAGAAGTATTAAAATAAATATCTATAATAATGATACATTTATCAAGTAGGATATTAGTTTTAAAGAATTTAAAATAAAATATATGATATATGCCAAACAGTACAATTTGAATAAAAAAACAGATCAACAAATTGGATTTCATTTTATTTCTTAAATTGTCCAAAGATAATAAAAATCGAAATTTCATATAAAAGATAATCAATCACCTTAACTATAAATACTTAAAAAACTAATAGGAAAAATGTCTAAGCCAATCTCTACTATTCACTCAAATTAATCACAGATCAAATTAAAGAAATTCTATCTAAATTAATTAATTATTACTAAGCCTTTCTATTAAACCAGTAATATTTAAAAAACAACAACAAAGCAATAAAAAATTCATAAATTTCCTAAATAATTCTATTAACAATTATTCATAATTTAAAAATAAATAAATAAATACAAAATCAGATGATAAATGAATATCAATTTATTATGATAAAATTTCTTATTTTAAATAAATATTAAACCTAACACTAAATCACAATTATTAACTGGCGAAGTAAAATTAATATATATTTAAAAAACAGATGGTGTGGTGTGGCAATGGTCAAAAATCTACAAACAGTATACATATATCTATGAAGCGATAGAGGTCTCCATAATATAAGTTGATTGGAACCACAGAGCATCTCTTTCCTAATTATATACACGATCACAACTATCAAATATATGGTACTTACGGGGAATCTGGCCTACCTGCATCCTACCTAAACTGCAACCTACCTTCATCCTCATGTTATCAATCTTCTATTTTTCTTATCCTTTTTGTTGCGCTTGTTATAATTGTTGTTAGTTTGTGATTGTTGATTTTAATTATTTTATTTTTTATTTCGTTATAACGTTCTTAATTTTGTTTATTCGCCTTATTTTACGTTTTTGCTAGTTTAATTTATTGAAGTTCAATTTGTTAAATAAGGGCCCATGCTCAACATATGGAGAGGTAATTGTGTTCTCAAATGGAGGAACAAGCAACATAGGAGAACTGGTATTTGAACTTATATTTATGCGAATTCTCGGGGAGGCAAGTTCATAAAGAACAAGAACCTTCTATTGCTGAATTCAATAGCATTAAACAACTTTATCAAATTCAATTAAATAAAAATTCACAAAAGTGTTTTGTTATATTACCACTAACATTCCCCGTCGCGGCTTTGCCCGCGAGCCTTTAAAATCAATTCTTGGTATTGATTTAATATAATATGTTAAGGAGATTTAGTAGAATCGGAGCTTCCGGTAGGTGGAAGGTTTGGAGGGGGAAGCTGCCGGCTCGGTAGAAGAGAGGGAGGCGCGCATTGGAGAGAATTCACTAAAACCGTTGAAACAAAAAATTGCTTACTCGTTGTGAACGCTTCATTTTTCGGCTTTATAACATCGTTTTCGACGCCCCGTAGATCAAGATCTTTAAAATGAGTCCAAATTAGATATTTTTTCTGGAAGTGCAAAAATAGGTGTCCCTTAGAGTTAAACGACAATATCGTCATTTAAACCCCTTAGGGCCTAAATTCCGAACTTCAAGTTTCTATCATTAATAGTTTTTGCCCTACATTGATTCTATCATTCAGGACAAAGCCTCTTATATATATGGAGAAGAGATCGAAATAAACACGCACCATCCCCAATCATGGGAATCACAGCGGGCATTATTTGATTACCACTAATATTTAAATAATCAGTAGCCATATTTTATGTGAATGTCTATTTAAATAATATTGTAACGTTAAATCGATATTCAAATAAAAAACATATGGTTTAAAATCTCAACAATAGATTTCCGTTAGAGTTAAACAACAATTTCGCCACTTAAGCCCCTTGGGGGTTACATTTTTGAAATTCCTTTCTTAGTGGTTACCTACATCGCGTTTAAAATCTAAATTCCGAACTTCAAGTTTCTATCATTTGTAGTTTTTGCTCTGCGTTGATTCTGTCAGTCAGGACAAAGCCTCTTATATATATAGAGATTTCTTCCTGTTTAACTTCATATATTGCAATAAAACATGTTCCTTATTTTCTTAGTTATTATAAGTTTTAGTTTTACACATTATTCAAAGGTTAGGATAAGGAATTTCAATTTTGATCAATATAAACAAGGTAGGTGTTTATCAGTGTGTATCAGATTATAAACATGGTGGGTAACAGTTTGTCCTGGCCAGGTACTCTGTAAGTATCAGATATTCAATAAAATTAATATAAAATAATATCTATAAATTAAATTAAAGTTATATTGTATTAGTCACTTAAAAACGTTACAGAGTGTCAATAAGCTAAAAAAATGGTTAAAATTAAAATATGAGAATGTGAAAGTCGACTAATAATTACTTGAAATAAATATGAGAGAAAAATTATTTTAAATTAAATGTAAACAAAAATTGGTTGCTTATTGGAAAATTTTAAATAGCAGGGCTCAAATTTCTCCCAGAAATTATTTTCATAATATGCTACAATTAACTTATCAAGATTTTCAAAAGATCAGGTTAAATAAGGAGTTTAATTAATTGATCAGATAAATAAAAATTTCCTTTGTTACTTTCAAGTTTTATTTATACAGAAAATGATTTAGGGTAAGATCAACGAAGCACTCATTCAAATGTTGATTGAATTGATATTTTAGTCAATAAATAAACAAAAATAATCAATTATTATACTTAAAATATTTAGTTTGTTGAAAAATAGTCTTTTATTATTTTAATAATTGGCAGAATCTATTTAGACATTTTTAGTGTTTTTCTTGGGCCTTCCATCAACATGGAACAATCTAGATCAGGAGATTCACCCAATGCTATAGCATGATCCTTTAGATGCTCTGATGGAAGTGGGGTGAGATGTAGGGTTAGTGGACCTTGAGGTCTGAATAGGGAGAGCTGGAGGATTATAGGAGGATCCCGAAGGTTGTGAATTGTTGGAGGGGGGGGGAGGAGGTGCAGGAGGAAACGGAAGGGGGAATCGATGAGCCAGATTGGATAGAAAAGACAACAGGTGAAGGAGAGGAAAGAGGTGTTGGGATGGAGGATGGTGAGGTCACCACCTCTGGTTGGAACGATGTTGAGCGCATCTTAGTGGCTGTATTGCCTACTTTAGGTACAGCTGTTGCTGATGGAATAGTGAATGTAAAACCCACTTGTTCTTTTTTTGTCAGGGCATTTAGTAGCTGCGGCATAACTTTTGATAAATATACTTGGGGTTTTCCCCTTAAAATATTTTTGGCCTCTACAAATGTTTAGTTATTAATTTGTTATTAATTTGAATTCCCTTAATTTCTTTTTGTAGTTTAAAAACAGGACATATTCTGCTGACGGCATTATTGTTACCTTTGCAATTAATGCAGTGAGGGTTTATCTTACAAATTGCATTATCTGAATGACATGTCTGACCACAATTGGCGCAAATAGCCACTTTCTAACATCATGGTGTAGGGTGAGAAAAACTCAGACAAATAAAACATTGATATAGGTTTGGTGTAAAGGGTTGAACCTTTACGGTTAAAAATCCAATCCTAATTGAATCGGGAGTTTTGGTTGTGGCAAAGGGTAAGATATAGGTATGGGTATATTTTTCAACCCCATCTCTTTTAATTTTAATCCGGGAGATATCGATAACAATATCTTTTAACTCATCCTTAATCTCCTCCATTGTTGCATGTTGGAGATAAAAAAGTCTGATTATTCCTTTGGAATAGTTTAGGGAACGATGGAGACTAACCTCAACTTTAAAAAAAATTGACCACTAACATTTTTTATTATTAACAACGATTCCGTTCGTTTTGTATTATTTACTTTGATTGATAGATTTCTGCCTTTAAGTTTTTTACGTTACCAGCAGAGTTAGTAATTAATTTATTAATGAAAAACGGAGATATATTCTTAAAAAATTTCGTTTTTACCACTTACAACCAAGTAAGAGGGAATTATATTATTTTCAATATTTTCCAAGTTTACTATGTCTAAATTTGATTTAATTCTGCCTCTTTTCCGACTTTTTAAACACGGACATTGTGGATCAGTTACGTTCATTTTTTACATTATGTTTTAATCATATGTCAATATACAAATATTATAGGTTTCACTTAACTAAAATAACAATCTAGTCCGCAGCAGAGTAAGAGTTAAACTTCTTTTAGAGAGACTAAAGATATTCAGTGAGATTCAAAATAAAGCAGCAGAGCGCCAGAACTTCTCCAGAAAACCAAGTATCAGCAAAATAATTACAGAGCAAATTTTTTGTGTCGTAAAAACTTGTTCAACATATGATCATATGTGAAATAATTATTAAATAATTTTATTAGAAGAGAAAAGATTGGCCAGCGGGGAATTTGTTCAGGTGTTCTTTCCGTGAAGTAGATAATAGCCGCTATATCCGCAGATCGCTAAAAAATTCTGCTTGAAACCCCACCCTTCTGACAAATGTCCTGGTTCTGACCTAGTTTAGAATAACATTTCTTTTAGTTTATTGACACTGAACTGCACAAATATATTAAAAATATATTACTCAATTAGTAGTTTCATTAAATTAATTAACAGTTTATTTATTAATCAGATTTTGTTTTTGAACTGTTTCACTGGGAACTGGCGGTAGCAGTCCTTGATAATGGTGCATTTTCATGTGTAGTTTGAGGTAATATTTCCTAGAGAATACTCTTCCGCAGAAGTTACAGTAGGTATCACCAATGTGAAGTCTCTTGTGCATCGAGAGTGAGCCAGAGTGCCTAAACGTCTTTCCGCATTCAGCACATGTATGTAGAACTGGTGATGGTGCTATAATTATACAACAATGTTACAGGATGAAACACTATTACCTGAGCAGGCCCTCGAAACCAAGCAACGCCACTTGCCACAAGAAATTAAAAATAAATCATTAATTTCAAGCGATAATACTTATCTTAACAAACAATACTTTGAAAGCCAATACTAGATTATGCAAAGAAAGGTATAAGGGGTAGTATTAGTATTTAATCTTTAAACAAAAAAATAAATAAATAATTACTACAGTTATTAAAAAAGGAATAAGGAATTATTTATGAGGACAGAAATTGGTACTATTACCACTATTTTTTAAGTCAACCTTTAGAATGTAATATGATTAATTCATAAAAAGCCCAAATTGTTGAAACTGTTGAATATTAACAAAATAATACTATGTTTCAAGTAATTAACATAATATAATATAGCATAATTTATGCTATATACTATTATATTATATAATATAATATAATTTAATATAGCATTAAAGACAAAAATATTTAGAAAATTATAATAAACTGGTTAGTTCATAATAACAGTGCACTAAGCTCACTTATGTCTTTTTTATAAACTTGATGAGTACATGGCTGAGCACAAGTGATTAACTGAAGAAAATCTAGATTCCATGTTTTCGAAAATCACTCAACAAAAGAAAAATACTTCTGCATAAAGATATTTTTAGAAATATATATGTTGGAACACCAGAATAAATCTCGAACCTAACCACAGTAGTTAAAACATGTTGGGTCATACTTATAAAATAAACCCCTTTAGTATATGGACAGGTCAGGGTATGTAGAATAAATAAATAAGTCTGCTCCAATATAATTAAAAAAACAAAACAGGAACTGTTATTTACAGGAACTGCAGACGATACTTTAATGGGAAGCTGTACATGTGAAAAGGTCTAAAACTTTTCAGATAGATTAATAATTATTACTGCTTCATTCCTGTAGGCCATAGCATGATGTAAGAACATCTAACATAAATCAATTACAAATAATTAGACAAAAAGCTTTTAACTGGGCGCCAAAATAAGTCATGTGTAACCTAATTTAATTAATGAAAACATCTCATATAAATTTAAAAATTTTAAATATATATTAAAGTAAATGTAGTCTAACTGAACCAAATAAGGAAAATCTATTATATTATTTAATATTGTAAGGTGATGAGAACAGATTCATAGGGAATTTTACCACCTATTGTAAATAAATCACTTCCTTAAACTCCTTATTGGTGGATGGAATTTATAATAATTAATACCAGTTAATAATATGCATAATTTGAAACACGTTTGAACACACTACATCTGTGTAATGGACTATTTTTTCAAAATCCCAACTTTCCTACAACTTTGTCCACATTGAATGAGCCATTTTTTATCTGTAAACATGTCTAATCATCTGGGAGATGTGAAAAAGAAATTGATGTAGTACCATCTGGTTACCTACCCACACAGATCCTAAAGATTTCATCAGATTAATAGCAGTAGGTGATATGCCCGCTACCTGGATTTGATTACATAGACGATAGATTAGCTTCAGCATTCTAGAGTATATTGGGAATAAATTTTTGCTTTCTAAACCTGATAAGAATAGCATGGCAAGATATCTCGAGTAACCCCCTGTAGACCACACATGGATAGGACGAGGTAAGGAAAAAAGAAATGCCTATATCCAGTAAAAATAATTCCATCTGCCACTGCTAAAGAAGTGTACTAGACATTTTTCAAGAAAAATACTATTATCTTACCTTAAAATAAATTTTCAACATTATCTATAAGTAAATGTTAATCAATCTGAAAGATTCATGCTGTGAAATCATTTAAAAAATAACTATCTGTCAAATTAATTTGATTGCAAAGTGAAAATTTAAATTCACTATTACTATCAAAATCTATAGCCACCAATAGTAACCACATGCAATTAAGAAATATGATTATTAAAAACAATAAAATAATTTTTTTTAATATATACAGAATATAATTATTGTGTACAAGTAGCAATGCTTGAGATTCTGTGCCGCAACAATTCTTTTTCAAATACATAACATATGTGAATTATTAAAAAAAAAAAAAAACAAGTATTTAATAATTGTAATAAGCACCAAAGTACAAATTACCATTCTTAGTTTTCTGAACCATTTAATATTTAAGTAATTGCATACATCCTTCTAAACAAACTTTTTAACAATGAAACGAACTGTTTTACAATATGATCTAGAAAGTACTTTAACAAACCACAGCTGGCCAAAAATTTGAGCTCCAAATACTTATTAAATAACTATTTTAAAATTGAAACACTTTTATTATTTTGAAAGAAAAAAAATTATTTTAATTACATAATAAACAGTCAAGGGTTTATGAAGAACAGTACTCGAAACACAAAATACCCTAATTTGTTCTACAAAATTATTTAAGATGTGAATTCTCTTGAAAAATTAACTAAAAAAATAGTAAATAGCTGTGCTGCTTCATCGATACGAAAGAACCTTACAGTACCTTCGCTTGGGGGATGCAGATGGTTAAAATATTTGATGACCTTAGAATCATCCTACTCTTTTCTCCTCCCTTCCGAGCGTTTTTGGCTATACGAGTAATTTCCCATGTGAATGCTGAGGAAAGGGAATTAAAGTTCAGTTGTGAGAATATAGCCTGCATTTTAAATTTAAATTCACAAACTACAAGTGATAGTTGGTTGTCAGGGGCAATGTGTATGAGAACCCGCTCTGCCATGCCAACCACAAAAATGTGGTCATTCTCCACTATTTTCACTTACACATGATAAAATGTATTTTCTTATACAAGATGTCCGTATTATAAGAAAAGGCTTGTACTATTTGGCTCTAAGTAGTGGGAGAGTAAATTATAAGTGAAAAATAATTCTGAATAAATTATACCGAATTCCTATAACTACTTTTGTTTAAATATTCACTGATGTATTTTAATTTTTATTCCTGTATTTTAAAAATGGCTCATTCCATAGGGTCAAAAATTGTAAAAAGCAAGCTAGAAACAGACTGACTTCAGCTTCAGTCTGTTTCTAGCTTGCTTGCGAAACCCTTGTAGCCCTGAAGATGCCTGAATAGGCGAAAATTTGGTATGTAATCTGCATGATTAAGTGAATTATTGAAATAATACGAGATTTTGAGGCCTTGCATTCTACATCTATAATTCAATAGTCTCTTCCTAAAAACTTGTTTAATAGACGTTATTATTATTCTTGGCATAATAATATCATGTTATAAAGAACATTTTATTTATATACAAATTAAACATCAAAAGGAAATAAAGACCATTGCATCTTGGATTTCTTAATGAGGACATCTAATTCCTAGCTTTCCAGCTCGGCTCTTAATATTTTCATAACATGTTCTTCTTGAACATGCCTCATCTTTATTTCGTGTTCCACACGTTGTATATTTAGTTGCTCTTCACAAACTTTTTGAAGCATGGGCAGATCCAGTCGATTGTAAAGGTGGGGCTGCAGCCCCACAGCCCTTCATTTGAATCTGCTAATCAGTTTTTTTTACCTTTATGTTCCTTTCCCACAACTAAAATTCTACTTGTTCAGCACATTATTTGTTGTGCTTCCTTACAATAAGGAAAGTCAAATTGTATCTTTGAATTACGACAAATTTTCCAAAGGGAGGGGCTGCAACCCCCCCCCCCCTGGATCTGCCAATGACTTGAAGAGGGATTGATGGAGCTTCTCTTATTTTTATCACTGAGAAGGTGTGGTCTTGTTGAGCTTAACAGGAACATTTATTCGTATATTGGAGAAAGTGGGCGGGCCTATATTGGAGTAAGCGGGCCTTAGTATTTTAGTTTAAAACTTTAGTTCCATAATTAATTTCTGAATAAAATGTAAGGTGGTTTTTGCTGGAAAAATCATAGATAATTATCTTTGTTAGTTCTTGGAAAGGAATCAGAGACTGAAATTTGAAAACTAAGTTCCAATGTTCTACTAATTGTAAATAACCCCTTCTATCGATTTCCATTCACAATATAGTTATTTACAAAAAACGGTTTATAAACTCGACCTTAAAAAAATAAATATATAATGGATCAAAAATCACTGAAGACTCAAGTTTTGCAATAATTACAATACTCTATACCTTATTATATGGATAAAGCCATTTTCTGAGAATTTTTTAAATTGCGTTTACAAAACAAATCAAAACACGTCGGTTTCTATACTCCAAGTAGGTTGGTAAGTGAAAGTTGTGTGTTACGCCTGTTTTTCTTCTTTAAAGATTTGAAGATCTTTTTTGAAGATTTTTCATTATAGATCATAAAGACATTATTTGATACTTGCTTGGAGTTGGCAAATGGATAACCAGAGTCCAAAAATTTGAGAGATAATGCGTTTTTTTTATCAACAAAATAAGAGACACAACATACATTATATGATTGTTTTCAGAAAAAAAATTTCAATTTCATCGGGTTAATATTTAACTGATAATACATTTCTTTTATTTGAAAATTTGTACAATTTTCACATCACTTTAAATGTAAATAGATTATAAATATATAATCTATTTACCTTTATAAATAAACTAGCTAGGGTGCCCGGCTTCGCTCCGGTAGTTGTATGGTTGTTTTAATAACAGAAAAACTTTAAAATTAAAGGAAATATAGAACAAAATTAGCACTTTCTTGAAACTTTTAACATGGCATCAATATTAAGATTCGATATCTGCAGAGACCGCCCAAATAAGGAACCCTATATACTTTAAAGAGGTTGAAAATGGTGAATGAACAATTAATTTTGCTGCAACTTTGTCGAGTCATGCATCGTTTTTGATGGTTTCTGTGATTCTGAATTCTATAAGCCCATTCCAAGCAGTCAGCAGATAATAAGTTATTAGATTATGGTTGAAAAATCTATTAGTTAAAAAACTATATTTCGATTACAACTTAAGCGCCGACTACTGTGATGGTCCTATTAGATCCAGAAGTTTAGAAACTACCGAAGATTCATATAAACTTTTTTTTTTAAGACCTTTCTTCCGGTTCAATCTCCCTTAAGATATAGCAACACGCTGACATTACTTCCTTAATCCCATGTGGATTCGTTTTTGAGCCTTTTCGGCACGCACATTGTACACTTTGCTTTATAATATATATTGATTTTAAAAATAGTAACAGAAACTTAACAAATGATAAAACTTGTTAATTTTTGTTAAATGTATCATCCAGGGGATGGTTTCATTACAATCATAATCATATGAACCATCAAACATGTTGCATCACTTGCCGCCTAATTAATTTTTTAGACCTCCCCCCTTTTCTCTCCCCACCCCAAAAAGAGTGGATGCTACTCTATTTGGCCTAACTCTGCTGATCTTGAATCTTATTACTAATACAAACTCAAAGCCCAAGTTTTATGAAAGCACTAATTTGCTATATTTCTTTTTTTTCTTCTTTTTTTTCTGATCTATTATATTTTAAAGTTTCGTATTGAAATCCTGAGCGAAGCTGGGTACCACCGCTAGTATTTAAATAATAGTTAACAAGTTCATCACCAAGTTACTCATATCTGTCATATAAGATTGCTTTTGTGAGAATCCCTTCATGAATACTAAGAGCGAAATTGTATCTAGTAATGGTGAATGGGATTCCACACTTATTTATGAAACTTCCAATAGTAACAAAATTATTAATTTTTTATAACAAAAAGGAGTAAGTATTGACAAATATATAATATACAAAAGAAAATAATACACTCTATATGTGTATCATATATGAATTTATATTAGAGATCAAATGCAGCACTTAATTAAATAACATGGTATTCATTAAAAAGTTTATACATATTTTTGATGGTTTCGGACAAATAGGACAACATTTTGTAGTATTTTGTGCAATTCATTTTGTCTCTAATGAATTTCCAATTGAATTCATTGAGTTTGAGAAATTCTCTTTTTATCTTGTAACACAAAATTTGAACTCTTTTATAGCCTTGCCCAGGGAATCCTACAAACGTCTCACCAGTAAGACCCAGTTTTCATTTTCTTTCTTTAATTGTTGGACCTAGTATTTAAACCCTAGAGAAACTAAAACAATTCACACTGGATGATGATGGTGTTAACTAAGCAATCTGTAATTTAAAAACTAACTATGTGAGAGAATACCTAAGAGAATTCAAACGTCATAGGTCCACCATTAGAAAAGAAATCATTAGGTCAACGTTTCCGAGAATATATAAAGAGATAACAGTGATCTAAAAAATCATCAACAAAAAGCTTCATATAAGAAACAGGTTTTTAACAAGGAATAAAAAGATTGGGTGTAGACTTATTTAAACAAATATTATCAGTATGTATACTCACTGACACACATGGTCAAATGAAAAATAAGAAAAAAATTTCTCTATATTAAAAACAAATGTCTAAAATCATATGAGGAGGTGAGGTGCAAAACTCGCTTGTTCCATTTTTTTGAAAAATTGAGATGGCAGTAAATTCTAATCTTATCAGATTGGAGCAAAACTTGTTATTTTATATATTGATTTTTGCTATAAAAAATAGCAGTTTGTTGCAGAACTGATTCGTTCCATACCCCATTGTGTTTCAAAACTGGTTCGTTACTCGTTGTGATTAAAAACTCTTTGGTTCCTGTAATAACTTCTCACTTTGCACCCACCCCCACGTTCATTTCAGCAGTTTCTGTTACTCTTCCTGAACAAAATATCGAAAGCTCCTTAACACGTAAAAGATCGCATGCCCACCGGCGGGTCACTCCCCAACAACTTTACCGGCCCACATGCTCAAGGGTGGGCACACGACATGTCTTACTTGGGACTGCTTGTACACCGATGGGCATGATTTAAATACAATTTATGTACAGTAGTCGATTCGCCTGTCCCTCGAAGAGTTACTGTATATAGCGGACTTAGTTAATTTGACAGCCTCGTTTTAAAATGATTTTTTTTAAATTCAAACAAAATTGATGAGTTTATAAGATTTTCAAGGTCAAATAAAAATAAAAAATCATTTGGGACACAACTTATAATATGTATTTTATTCAATATTTGTGATACAACTTACTAAATATCTTTTATGCAACATTTTTGTGATTTTTTTGAAAACAGTCAATACAAAGTGGTATTTTGCATTTTTCACAAATTGTATTAATTTTTTTGGCATTCTTACGAGCATATGCAGATCCTTCTGTAATAGACAATTGTTTGTAGCAAAGACGGCATCGTTTTCTTGTTTGCCTTTTCTGGCCTTCAACTTCTTTCAAGATGTGAACAGTTGACGGTGAGGGAGTTGGAACTGTAGGTGATGAATCTGTAATTGTCATTGTAGATACAAGAAGTTCTTTGAATTTGGTCAGTTGCATCTTTTGCATGTGCAAAACAAACAATGACTCACCGGTGGGCATGCGGTCCACGAGAGTAAATTTACATGTTAGGACCGGGTGACCACCTGTGGGCACTTTAATTGAAATAAATCTAGGGGTTAAATAATGTCTACCTCAAATTATTGAAGACTAAAAAAATATTTAAAAAATAATATACGTAATTAAAAATAAAAAAATAAAAATGCCGGTCCATATGTGAGAAATACGATTTTGCAATGCGGTTCAACGTGTTAAACTCGCATGTTTTATTTCAGTATATACTGAATTCTTCTTACTTAGCTACGTTAATAATTGATTTTCCAATGGCTCCAACAAGCTGAAAAACGTTGATAATCTGCTGAGAAAGGATTTTGGTGACAAGTGGAGGGCCTAAGATTCATTGAAGTATTACACAAAAGTTCTCAATATATCTGCGGCAGAAGAAGGAAACAATGAACAACTGGATGATGAAGTTGTTATTATTGAAGAAGACAATGGCCTTAGGATCTAGTCTTTTTGTAAGTTTTTTGTAGTCAGATGTTTTATATCAGTACGCTGATATTTTTGAAAATTCATCGACAAAAAAAATGTTTTTTTTAAGTCAGTGGGTGGTATTATTTTTAAAATGATACCGAATTTATTAATAAAATGGTTGTGAACCTAAATAAATATTATTGATTAAAAAAAAACTTCGCTTTTGTTTTCTTTATCTTGAATTATTACAGGGAAAGAGCAACTTACCCTGTGCAAATTAAAACTCGTTCTTTCTAATATGGTGTGCAGCAAAAGTCTTTCCTTTAAACATTTTGTTGCAAAACTTTCTAATTCATACTTTGTTACCTTTAAATCAGTAAATTTTTTCATTCCAAGCTCACTTCCACAGGGTAACTGTACCTTTCGAAGGCCAAAAAAAAAAAAAACATTTTTATCTGACCACACTACAAGGCGTGATAAGTTTTTTGAGTTTCCTGAAAAAAGTGTTCCTGTGGAATGAACGAGTTTTGCACCTCACTTCCTTGTATGCAAAAAAACCCTCACAACCTATTCTTCTTCATTTGCTTCCTGTTTGATACCTTTTAGCAAAGAGGAGCAAAGAAAAGCTAAGTCTTCCTGCGCCAACAGTTTCTTTTACCCAGTGCTTAGTTTTGTTTTTCTGTGCCCAACCTGATGATATACTCAGCATATTGGGTTTTCCCCCCATTGTCTCATTTCTGGTATAGTCTCTTCATGTCTTGCCCGAGTAGAAGTACGTAGGTACTCTATTTCTATGGCTGTCAAGCGGCTAATTTGCCTTTCCAGCAAGACCCAACTCTCAGAGGCTTATAGTAGACTCGGCAGAAAGACTGCTTTGAAGATGTAAAGCTTGACTTGGCTTGTGACCTCCTTTGTATAGCAGATTTGATAATATAATTAGTTTGCTTTTAAAAATTTGATCAACACTTCTTTTCAATTCCTAGTGACCATCAAGACTTTGCTTTTAGTGGAGCCAGTTATAGTTTATAGCCATTCTTTTTCTCTTAAGTTCTTCCTCCCATTCAATCAGGGCTTGCTGTAATTTGTCTTTGTCATTACAGGCTAGGACTATACTAATTGCAAATTGGTATGGCTGCACTGACATTGTTCTTAAGTTCCATTTCCCAATAACAGTTTTTCCAATGGGTTGATTCCAACCATAAATATTATGAAAAGAAGAGGAATTAGACTGAGCACAAATAGTCTGTCCTGAGGTTATCTATCCGGTTAAAATGCTCTCTGTTCCTCCTCCAGATTTTCCTTTACTTGTTGCCTTAGCTTGTACTCCATACAGAAGAATAAATTTTAACGTTCAACGCCATGTACGTCCCAGGGACGTACCACTCGGCGAGCCCAGGTGGCCAACCACGTCTCAGGGACGTACTCAGGTATCTTCTATCCTATCCACTTAAAAGCGATGGCCAGGTAGGAAAGTTTTGAATCTAGTTAGTCAGCCACCTGCACTGGTTCATGACGGTCATTTTGGCATTTCTGGTTTCCTCCTAGCTGCTTTATAGCCAAAGTGGTGGATTCTTAAAGTTTTCACTCAACTTTTGTCTAATTTTAAAATTATTCTCACTATTTACATTATATTTTATTATTATATTACATTATCCAGTTACAGTGGAGTAGTAAAAGAACAGAAAACTATATTTACAAACTTTTAGGGACAAGAACGAGGAGATTTGTCGATGAAACTGCGCTTGGGCAACCTCAAACGGAATATTTTTTTTCATTTTGTATATACTAATTTAATTGAATTTCATGTCACAAAACATTTGTAAATAGTGTTAATTATAACTAGAATTAAAATAATTAGATATAGGATTACAATTGTATAATTAATTAAAATCTTGTAAATAATCTCATTAGTTAATATTATATGTTGTTTTTTGTTATACCTAATGCTTTTTAAAAAAAATTATAAAGAAAAAAAAATAATGTATTACAGTAATTTGATGATGATTTTTTAACCGAAAATTCCCATTCCCACAATTAGTTTCACTTTCAAAGGAATTACTCTTCTTTTTTTTACTTCAAATTCATTCAGAATTGTTTAATTATAAATTTACTTGATCATTTTAACAAATTCTTAATTTATTTTTATAGCAGTAATATGAAACATAAAAACACAATAACGAAAATAAAAGGTAACAGCGCTTTTCACTGGTGTATTGCAGGTTAACAAACTCTTTGGCGACTCTGATGGCCAACTATGTCCTGGGGATGCACCGGCTCACTGATGACTCAAAACCCTCCGGTTCCCTGGCTCACCTAGAGAATATGGAGCCGGTGTCGAATGTGTTAAGAATGGTGGCAGAAGAGCCATGTTTATAACGGAAATGGAGCCTGTGAATGCTATTTCACAGGCCCAGCGAGGAAGCTTACTGCAATGGGGCAGATAAAAATACAAGCCATGGTAAAGGCAATCTTCCTTAGGAACCCAATTATTCCTGGTAAACAATGGAACCCTGTTGTCCATAGGTAAGGGGCCTCTTTTGTCGGGCCAATCACCCACAAAGGAGTATTTAATTTATTGATTCAGAGAACTCTAAATTGCATCGGAAATGGACAGTATTTACAGAAAAAAAAGAAAAAGAAAAAAAAAAAAATGACACAGCAAGCAACCTAGATCATAGATACCATGAATGAAAAGGGAAAGTGACCTTACTGAAGAATGGCTCTTGGGTGTGAGTAAAGCCCTTATCACAACCAGAAATTTTAAATGTATTTTGAAACCATTTAGTTTTCATTATAATGTAAAACAAATTTCTTGGATGATAACTTAATTTTTGGTACTTTTTAGATCATCTGTAAAACAAAACAACCTTTCAATTTTTTTCCTCTAGTTTTTCAACATAAAATATATCAGAAGAAATTTGTCTTGTAGTAACTCATTGCATTTAAAGATTATCAAATTTGATAATAAATTTTCAAAGAATATAATTTATTCTTTTCTTTGTTATATTAATTTTATCTTAGTATTCTTGAGAAAAAAAGTTATGTTTATACAGCATGCTTCAATAATACTGTGACTCTTTTTTTATTAGAATCATATATAAGACAAATTAAAAAAAAAAAAAACTCCATACTTAAATGATAAGTTCAATAAATTTTATACAATAAAATTAAACTATGAAAAAAAAAATACACTTACCCTGAAGAGAGTCCTGCATATTATTGGTCATTTCATTAGTTGAACCGCCAGCGGTAACTAGAAATTAAAAAGACTTTTATCTATTGCACAATATTAACATTTATAGATTGGGGATATTAACCTTGATGATCAAGTAAAAAGTCATAAAATTTTACTTCTAAAATCATAATCTCAAAAATGTTTAACACATAATAATGGCTATTTGATTTACTAAATTCATTATATATTCTTTCTTGTTGAGTTTTTTTGTAAGTACACCATTTCTTCATAAATACTTATCAAATTCAATAATTAAGCCATCTTTTTAAAATTCTCTTATCTTCCTTGGACATATTCATCTTTTCCAGAAAAAGCCAGGATAAAATTATGAACAGAAGAAAACTTCATTTTACACTTAAATTAAAAATCATCAAATTTTCATACAATAATAAATTTATATTGAAAGGATTATCATTTCCATACATTACAAAAAAAATTATGGAAAAGTTACAGAGGGAAGAAATATGGGCATATCCAACTTATCACCAAGACAATGCCTCTTGGCTAGAGGAAGAGATACAAAGCGAGGATGGTTCTGAGATGTCTGAAGTGACAATTACAAAAGACGATGTCATGAGAGTTGTCAAGAACTTGAAATTTCATGAATTGCTGGCCAGTAGCTACCAGGATATACTGGACAACAAGCTAACGCCCCCTGCCGGTTTCTGTGAGGGTATAACTTATATGCTTCCAGAGACGGCTTAAACTTATGACCTCAAGATTTTAGGCTAATAACTTGTCTGTATGGCCTTCATCAGATACTTACTTCTATTTTGACTAGAAAGATATATGAGCACTTGTAATCTGACAACATGATACCAATGGAGCAGCTAGGTTGCAAGAAAATGGCTAGAGGCTGCAAAGAACTCTTATTAATTGCCTCCATCATTGCAAGACAAACTTTAAAAAACCAGCGGAACCTTTCTTTGTCTAGGATAGATTACAAGAAAGCTTTCGATTCTATACCTCACAGCTGGCTATTAAAAGTATTGGAAATGTATAAGGTTCAACCTAAAGTAAACAGGCTACTTTCAAGTTCAATGGCAGGATGGTCAACACCGCTAAAAATTGGAGCAACTGTTATCAGCGACCAAATTAAAGTCCTTAGAGGTATAAATCAGGGTGACTGTCTTAGCCCATTATGGTTATGAAGGGCACTGTTTCGATTGAGCCGGATACTTTGAGGGAATAAGATGGGCTATAAGCTTAACATTAAAGAAGCAAGCACAATCAGTCACAGTTAGTATATGGATGACCTCAAATTGTATGCAAAGAATAACCAACAATTACAAGAGATGGTTGAAACTGTGTCATCCTTTACAAGTGATATTGGCATGTCATTTGGGCTTAACAAATGTGCTGTACTCCATGTAAAAAAAGGAAGAGTGGTCAGTACCCAGAACATTGTGGTAAATGAAAATGAGCACCTTAAAGAATTGGAAGCAAATCAATACTATAAGTACTAGGGACTACAACAGAACCTCAAAATAGCCAGCAAGGATGTGAAGTAAGAAATAATAACTAGATTCAAAATCAGACTGCGGCAAGTACTTAAGACTCACTTATCCGGAAGGAACAAAATCAAAGCAATTAACTCATGGGCTATACCACCTTTGAGTTACAGCTTTGGTATTCTCCAGTGGTCAAGCACCAGCCTGCAGGAGATATATCGAATCTTGCGAGTCACTGAATGAAGAGGGTGCCCATCAGCCTATATCCTCCAAAGTACAACTTTATTTATCCTGAAAAGAAGGAGGACACAGAATAATAATTATCAAAGAAGCCTGCCACAAACCAATATTTCCAGTCAAAAACTATGGCGACTTCATCTCACTATCACAAATTTGGATACAGGTCTGACTATATTGATCTTGCCAATGTCAGTTTTTGAACTCGTAATGTTGAATCAGAAAATAAAAGGCTGTCGGAATGGAAAATCAAAGCTCTTCATGGGAAATTCTACAACCACTTAAATGAGGCATCCATAGACAAAGAATGATCGGTCTAATGGTTAGTGGCAGGAAAGTTGTTCGCCGAAACAGAAGGATTTGTCGTTGCCATTCAAGACCAAGTCATTGCAACTAGATCATACCGAAGGTATGTTCTAAAAGATGTCTGATAACTGCAGACTGTGCTCATTAACGCTAGAATCAATCCAGCGTATCATGGGTGGGTGTGGAGAACTAGCTGGTTCCGAGTATCTCCAGAGGCATAATAATGTGGCCAAAATATTTCATCAGGCCCTGGCAACACGATTTGACCTATTAGGTGAAAAGGTGCATTAGTATATAAGTTATAGTACATCAAGGTAGTACAATATATAGTATATAAGTACATCCCCAATAGGCTTCTCCAAAAAGGTCTCTTCAAGTTGTATTGGTATGAATCTGCCATTACCAACCACACAGTGCGACATAATACATTCGATATCCTCTTTTTAGATCAGGGAGAGAAGAAAGCAGGTCTTATCGCTGTAGCGATACACACTGATAACAATATAAGGTCTACAGTTGTTGAGAAACTCCAAAAATATCAGGAATTAGCGATGGAGCTGAAGGAACTATACCATCTGGAAATTTGGAAGCTGATTCTAAGACCACGGTAATGAGCACAGAAAACGTAAAAGTGCCCCTTGATGTACTGAGAGAGGCTCAACAATTGACTTTCCTCGACACGGCAAGGATAGTGTCCGTAAATTTTTGAACATTAAAAAAAGTGCATGAACATAGATAAAGAATGATGAATAAGTGTGGTAAATAACATATTTGGTTTACTCATCAATTTAAGTCAGATTTTACCTGGTTTTATTTATTGATTATAATTTACATGATAATGTTTCAAGATAGAATAAATGATTGAAGTATGGGATTAGGTAAGATGGTAATTCTATAATTGTTCCCCAGTCAATCAATCCGCAAGAATAATAATAATAATAATAAAATTTCAACCCTATTTAACGAAAAGTGTTGGGTAAGAATTGAATACAAAATTACTAATTGACCCTCCATCCCTATATTATCTATCCTTTACAGCATTTATAAGGAATTAGTATCCTTCTACTTCTATTTGACCTATGGAAAGCCAGTGATTCAAATTTAGTCTATGATTGATAAAAAGGTAACACACCTTACCAATACATGTTCTACTTTATGTGCGATTCACTACCTCTTACTTTTATTTAACCTACAAACGACATTTTTTCAAATTTCATTAAAATCTAGTAAACCGATTAAAAGTTAATAACTACCCCCCTACTACTTATCCACAAGTAACATTTATAAAGACGTAACCTCCTTACACCTCTGTTTGATCTTTGAATGACAAGTTTGTTGTGTTACCAATTTGTTGGAACAAACAATTAAAAAGTTAATTGCTATCCCACCATCCATTAAGAAGATTAAATGTTATACTCCTACATTATCAGAGAACGAAAATTGTTCATTGAAATTAGATAAAAAGGAAAAAGTTCATATCATCCCCCCCCCCCCACTCAATTATCTATCTGTGATCATATTTATTAGGAATAACTCATTCTTATATTTGATCTATGAACAAAAAAAAGCTTTGAAAAAATTTCATAACACACGTTAGGTGCGGCGGCGTATTTTAGGGATATCCTGAATTGGACGGTATCGGCCCCGGGGGTCCGACTGCTGGGATGAGCCACAGACGATATTGGACGTCGGGGTCCGATGGGAATGCTCTGACGAAAGTGTTATTTTTTTACTGAAAAGTGAATTAAATGAGCTTCTCAAGGGCATTATCTCTTGGTAAGGATTAGACCTAGACATAACATGCCCCCGGGGTCCAATACAGGATTTACGCCATAATTTATTGAAAATAGCATTAAACTGCTGGATTTTTGAATTACCATCCATATTGATAATTTTTGCAATGTTAAAATGATTTTTAGGAGTCTTTTACTGCATTACAACCACTTACTCTATGATAAAAAAAAAAATTCTTTTTAAAGAAATGATTTTATATAAAATAAATAAAGCAAATATCAGTGTATTATTTATAATTACAGACTTAGTAAAAATTTTTAAAACAAAATATTTTTTTATTTTTCATATTTATACAATAATTAAAGAAATTAAATAGAACTTCACAGTATATAAATAAACACATAAAATTAAAGATAACCATAAAGTTTTTATATAAATTCTTTTTAAAGAAATGAGTTTATATAAAATAACTAATACTCACTGTGGATAAAATAGAATAACAAAAATTTGCTTTGTGAAACTTCAACAAAAACATCAAATACGTCCATCTATTAAATACAATTGGTTTACACAAATTTACAACATTTTAGATAAAATAAACAAGTCATATACTGTTTGAAATCAACCCGAATATTTTTAAACGAAAAATAAAAGAAACATTGGAACTATATAAACAAATGCTGATAAATATAGATATAAATTCCTTCATAAATAGTAATTACAGTGCCTATTACTAATCTAGGTGCAATCCCACCCTACAGTTACAGCAATATTTATCTTTACCTCACCTTTCTTTTAATATAGTCAAAATAATAACCCAAGCTCACCTATCAGGCAAGTATCAGATAAAATTTACCCATAAAAATAATGTATATATAATCAATCCACAGGAACTATGCACTATATACGTATGTAATATGAAAACATCTGAAACTCTATATCATTTCATTTCGGTTTGCCCTCATACTCCTCTCTCCGCAATCACTACATACCGTTTATTACTAATTCAACAGAAGCTGAATTCACGAATTTTTTCAGTTTAGTGATCGATTAATAATAAAAACAACATATTATTATATAATCAATAGTCTGAGAATTAGATCTTTTACTATTAATGAGTAAACATCTAAATCAGCTATCTGTTATATAACTACTTATCTAAAGAAGAGGATAATAACAATCGAATACAAGCCTGTTTGTGAATTAGTATAAACTTAGTTCATTTACATTTGTTTATGCTGTACCTTTTTAAAAAACAATATATCATAATATTTAGTTGATTAATATCTTATAATTTTAATTTTTTAATCAAGGTCGTTATATTTGTTTATTTTATTTATATCAGGCATATATGTTTAATTGATCAATTTTATATGTATATAATCATATGTAAGGTACCAATTGTATTATTAACTTTTTAATTTAATTTAATTAAGTGTAATTTTATTGTAATAATTTTTAGTTATGATATTTTGTACAGGCTGTCTTACTCTATTTGTATGGGGTAATATCCCCAAAGACAAATAAATTATCTATCTATCTATCTATAAAATAAATAAAGCAAATATCAGTGTATTATTTATAATTACAGACTTAGTAAAAATTATTAAAACAAAATATTTTTTTATTTTTCATATTTATACAATAATTAAAGAAATTAAATAGAACATCACAGTATAAAATTAAAGATAACCATAAAGGTTTTATATAAATTCTTTTTAAAGAAATGAATTTATATAAAATAAATAAAGCAAATATCGGTGTTCTATTTATAATTACAGACTAAGTAAAAATTATTAAAACAAAATATTGTTTTCTTTTTCATATTTATACAATAATTAAAGAAATTAAATAGAACTTCACAGTATAAAAAAAAAACACATAAAATTAAAGATAACCATAAATGTTTTATATAAATTCTTTTTAAAGAAATGAATTTATATAATATAAATAAAGCAAATATCAATGTTCTATTTATAATTACAGACTTAGTAAAAATTATTAAAACAAAATATTGTTTTCTTTTTCATATTTACACAATAATTAAAGAAATTAGATAGAACTTCACAATATAAAAATAAACACATAAAATTAAAGATAACCATATAGGTATTCGTTGCAATATTATCTGTGAATTGCATTGAAGTGAGGTAGGCAGAACCCTGGTTTCCCTGGACAATCCTCGCAAAAGCTAGTTACTTTTTTAACCTAATAAAAATGAATAAATAAATGAGTGAAATAATAAATAAATAAATAAAAACGAATAAATTAAAAGTATATAAAAACCTTTTTATTGGCTTCAACACTTCCTAAGGTACTTCGTAGCTGCCTGTAACATTCTCTACATTGCTTTCGTAATTTTCTTCCTGACCCTGTAGGTTTGGTAAATGTGTGGACTCTTCTTATCAATGTAGGTGAGGGTGGTCGACATAGCACAGATAACTCTTCCGCTAAGATACTTCAGAACTCAGTGATCGACATTTTTTTTACCTTATTTGCATTAAAAATAAGCAATGCATTTACTACAGCCATGCCAAAAATAATCTCAAAAATGAGCTTCCTGTACCATTTGAAACCTTTTTTTAGGACCGAATGATATGAAGATAGCTGGTCACTTATATCGACCCTCTTTTTGGTGTTGTTGTAGTCAATAACGCTTAACGGTTTATCTTTCTTACTCGTATAAACAGTTAAGTTGTATGTATAACCTTCTGGGGTGCACAACTTATATAGCTTCAGGCCATATTTGTGCCTTTTTATAGGTATGTATTGCCTAAAAGAAATACGGCCTCTATATGGAACCATCAATTCATCCATATATAGATTTCTTCCAGGACACAGTGCTGCTTGGAAATTATTCAAAATTTTTTGGAGAACGGCAATGATTTTATTAAGTCTATTTCTTTTGTCAGTGTTTGGGTCATTGTTTTCAACAAAATGAATGTTTCTTAATAATAATAAAAATCTATCTCGAGACATCAAATGATAATATGAACTGATTTTTAAACATCAGCTTTGTGCTCCAATAGTTTTTATTGAGGGAAGTTTTATAAGGCCCATAACCAAAATGGCAGAAAAAAAAATACGAACTTCCGAAATATCCATGTCTACCCACTTGTTAGTTCTAGTTCTTCCAGGTGGAGTTTCACCTCTTCTTGAGTTGGCATAGCGGTTTGTTTCTTCCACTATTAGAGAAAATATATCGGGAGTAATGAGTTTTTTGAATATTTTAAGAGGGGTGTTCTCTAAAGATAGGTCAATATTCACTGTCGATTTTTCCCTATAAGGGTCTATGGTAGGGAGACCGGTTTGAATTTCATTCCAAGCTGGGGATATGGAAAGGGAAGCAACTGCCATTGAATTACACGGAGAGTTACCAGCTGCATATTCAATGGCAGAATATGAGGACTCACTTTCCGAAGGGGAAGTAGAGGGTATATAAATTTCATCATCGCCTGAATCTTCTCCGTCATCACTGCTGAAACTTTCACTACTGTCCTTAAGGTCAGCCAGGGCCAACTCAACTAATTTTCGGCCGCAAGACATCACAGAACGAATGGAACCGGTAACAGACCTGATAGGAACTGAGAAAATTTGGAGGCGACCTTTACTCGGGAGACCTGTACGGACTCGCACTGGAATCAGACGCGGAAGGGTGATGCCGTCCAGTAGTCTTGTTTTATTACTGATGGCCTTTATCGGACCCTGGAGTCAGATTCTAAAAAACGACCGACTTTCATCTGTTAGCAACTTTTGCTGCACTAAAATGCAATAATCTCATTAAAAATTGACTAAATTGAGTCTTTGAGGTGTTCGGCCTTTCGGACATTTTCATGTGATAATCGGCTGTTAAGATGGAAATGTAAGACATCAGACTCCAGGGACCGATGCCGCACCTAACGTGTTAAAATCGGTAAAAAGTTAATATCACCATCCCTTAATATTTAATCAGTAATTACTATGTGCATGCGTCAGACAGTATTCTGATCATCATAAATCGAGTCGAAGAAGTCTTATGAAAGGCAATCAAGTGTGCAAGAAAAAAAAAAAAGGAGAGGGGGTAATAAAAATTGTTTACGAGACGCATCAATTGATATTTCACATAAAAAACTAACTAGCGAGGGGTTATAATAAAAAATGACAGAAAGTTAGCGGCGTCTTATCACACAAGTGGTCTTGAGGGTCGATACAAAATAAGGTCATTAGAAAGAGTAGATAAATAAAAATGTAAATAAATGAGTTAAAATTCAACAAATCAGAATTATTGATATTCTAGCATGAAAAATGCTCATTATCTGAAAACAAATCACTATAATCATAACACATATAAACTTAGTATAGATTATATGCTATACCTGTTTCAGAAGATCCATCCATATTTTCATCACTGTAATTATTATCATAATTTTTATCTAGCTTCTGAGAAAGTGAAAGACTTTGTGGTTTTTGGTCCTCCGATTCATCAAGAGAATCCCCAACATAAAAATCTGGCTCTGTTTTGACTAGTGCTAAAGGTGGCTTATGATCCTTTTTGAGGTTGTCCTCAATGGGCAGTTTTCTTCTTTTATGAACGGGAGATTCTGGCCTTGCAAATGATCTGGGTGAACTCTGCTTCCTGCTAGTCTTCGGTTCTTGACTGTTTTCATCATCAGTTTCATCCTGATAAAATATAAAATAATAAAGATATAGTAAAATCAAAAATAGAAATATTAAATTAAAAATAATTACTGGATACTTACTGATCTGTTGGGCCCTCCTGTGAGCCCCTGAACTTCTAGAAGCTCAGCTGTGTTAAGAAAAGATGATAAGCCTTCTTGTTCCACATTTACCTCACCTCTATACATAAATGACACTAATGCCCACAAATCTTCATACTTAACATTATGAAAAACTATTATAGGATGATGACATGGATTTTCCTAAGGACAAAAAAAATCATTTCTTTATATAATAAACATTTACACTATTAACTATAAAGCTATGTCCACACTATTTGACATGTTTATGCGATTTTCGTCTCTGAGACAGGTCTCAGGTAGTTTACTAAGACATGTCTAAGAAGACTTGTCTATAGACAAATGCCAGTCTAAGGGCCTGTTGTAAGACCAAGTCTCGTGTCCACACTATTAAAAATGTTGAGCGATTTGGCCCTCAGACATGTTTAAGCTTGTCTCTGTAGACTTACCTATAGAAAGGGATTTGTCTATAGACATGTCGTGAGACCAAATATTGCTGGCTTAAAGTCTCCCCTTCGAAATGGAAAGCCACTAGAAATGTTGCAAAACATTTTACCAGATTTGTTTATGTTGAGTAGCAGTTGCAACTGTTTCTGAACTTTCAGAGAAAATTTATTAAAGAAAGATATGAACATTTTAAATTAAAATATACAAGGAGAAAGAAAAAATGCCCTCTCTTCAAATTCAAGCATTGGCATTTAAATTATGATTAAATAATTCAATATTGTTTTCTCCCGATTTTTTTCGAGTAAATTCCCAACTATGGCTAGTTACTTTTTAAATGATTTAAGGAGTAAACCCCTCGTCCCCCACGGTTAATAGATATACGGTCGAACATTGCTAGCCAATCAAAACCAAGCTTTGACCTGTGAGGTCGCAGTAGACCTGTAAAACATGTTAGTCTAACTTCTTGATGTAGAACAATAAACTAACAGACTTTATAACAAAAAGCTGTAATTTGTTTATTCTTAATGAAACATAACAGCTTAGTAGTCAAGAGACAATATATTTTGCAAATAAAGAAAGTACGGCTCCGGTAGTAGAGGTCTGCAATGACGTCACGGACTTGAAACCACCCCCACTCTAAATAGAATGCTTCAACCGTATATCTATAAACAGTGCTCGTCCCCCTCTTCTATTTACCTATAATTTTTTTTATTGTATTATTCTATTAGAAATTTATATTTTGTAAAGTATTCAGACGTTTTTTCCATAAAATGTTAATAATACTAACTGATGTAAAAACTAGAAAAAATTTCTCACATTTAAGAGAATGCCCAATGTCTACTAACTAAACTATTCTTATGTTGTTATCGGAGGTGGTGTTTTAGAAAAAAAATATTTATTTTCAATTTTCATAAGGGGGGTACTCATAAGGGGGGTAATATTGAGAATGCCTACCTTAATGGATTTCCCTAATTTGAGGGTTTATTCTAATGTTATCGAGGGTGGTGTTTTTGAAAAAAAAAAATATTTATTTTGATTTCGTTGAGAGAGGGAAGGGCTTTTAATATTGAAAAAGCTAAACTCTTTATATTTTTCTGACAATAGTTTATATTCTTATTTTATCAAGAGTGGCATTTATCAATAAATATTGCAAAAACCCACATTACCCTAGAGGTACGGTAGGGTAGAATAAATAAATATTAATAAATATTTACGTTAAATTTTGATAAGGAAAGGGGGCACTCTAATGTTGTGAAAAAGCTTTACTTTTCGGATTTATTTAATATGAGAGTATATTTTGATATAATTTTCATAGTTTATGTATCAATTATATAGAAGTTTGACTGGAACAACTTATTTATTTGATTGAAACTTAAAAATTGCATATGTCAACTTTCACTTATCTGTCAATTCATCAACTTGAGAGAACATTAATTTATTCTTATTGACCATTGACCAAATTCTATCAAAGTCAGGTGTTCATTTTTCTATAGTTGTTGATATAGCCTTTTAAGGATTATATGAAAAACTTTTCTAAAAAAGATATTTTTTTTTCCATAAAAATGAGCTCCATAAATGTCTATTAAGTCAAAAATATTATCTATTGGCAGTTTAAGTTAATCAGTAGGGCACGAAGAATATTTTTAAATTCCTTCTTCAAAATAACAAATAAAAAAACAAAATATTGCGAAAGTGTCAGAGAATTACTTATTGACTATCATTGATAATGAAAAGTAAGGATATCAATCAATAATAACTCATGATATTGTAACAACTATATGTTCTGGCTTAGAGAGCTAATACTATAATTCACTAGTGACAATACACATTGTTTCAAATTTTGTAAAACTACTGAAAGATCTACAAGTTATTCTAACAAATGACATTACAAATATTCACCAAGAAGGCACCAACAAATTTTCATGGTTCAATCAAATATTAAATTAAAAAATAATCGTTTTCTATTTTAATAAATGCTAATGATTCACTCCCTTTGACATACTTCTCCAAGGCAAAATAATAATAGCTTGTCAGTCAAAAATTCACAAAATTATAAAACCAAACTTTTAGAACCTAATATGCTACTATTCTTGAAACTACTGCATAACTACAAAACAAATTCTTAAATTAAGTGAAGGCAGAAAAAATAATGCTTGAATGAGTATCATAAAACCGAAAAAATCATGATCATAACATTTTATACCTTGAAGATCTCCCTAAAATAGGAACTGCAGGCTGATAACAGCATTTTATGGGCCTTAATTTTCCTTCCTTCACAACATAAAGTGACATCAACCAAATTTTCATCTTCCCTTAGAGTGTCAAATGCTTCAGTAATATGATGCAAGTAATTGTTCCATCTCAGAGAAAATTGTTGATTAGTTCCCATATCTTATTGCCCACTAGAAACTACAATTTAATCACACTTATAACATCAACTAATCAAGTTTATGCAACACCAATTCTTGAAAACGATTTATATTATTTTTCACTGTTATAATAAGGGGCAGAAAAGGAAAAATGATAACGAAGAAAGTGGAAGGATAATAATTTCACCTTATATAGAAAAATTTCAAGTTACACATTAATCCTAGTATCAATTAGAAAAATCATATTTGTAAGATAACAAAATATAATGAATATCTGCTACTAGTTCTTTAAATTACAAAATATTTACAAGTATGTACGTCAAAACAAAACAGAATTTATGACTAGGAAAAACGTAGTCATTAACAAAATGGCTGCAAAAATTCTATATTTTTATAATCGACAAGCGACTGTAATTCAATCTAAAAAAAAAAAAAAGAAATACTCTGGGTAAGTTTATCGATATGTAAACTCGAAATGGGTGGATATTTAAAGGTGTTTATATTGTGTATATTTATCTTTAAAAATATAAGAATTATTTTTATTAAAATGTTATGTTTTTTTTTTCTATGGAAAAATGGTAAAGTAAGCGAGGTGGGGGTTCACCACATTTTGTAAGTGTTCTAACTCTAAAGGAAATAAGCATTTATTTTATCTTAAATTTATAGAATTATGTTAGGCCCAAGTAAACAAGAGTAATTTAACAACAATAATCAAGGACAAAAGCTAGTCACATAGACAGGCGATTACTTTTAGATGGCTTTTGAAGCCAAAAAAGATCTGCAAAAGCTTTGAAAATCTTTAAATTAATGTTCGTTTATAATTAAACGAGCTCATTTTTGCTTAAGATTTGAAAAATAGAGTTTCTGCATTAATGTTTAATTATTATTAAGATTAGAAGGAAGTAAAAATAAAAATTAATACAGAGCATTAATCATGTTCAAGCTATTCATACTAAAATAGGCTTTCATGAATTCAGCTTGCTTCACTCGTCATTTTATTATTTTTCAACTTCATTTATAAAATGTCTGAGAGAAAATCATAGAATTTTCAAAACTAAGAAATTCTATCATTGGACTGAAGTCATCAGTGTTAATGATAAAGTAAGGTATTGAAAGGTTCATGATGTTTATTTTGCTCTTACGTAATGTTGAAAAAAGGAACCTGATTAAAATATATAATTTTTTGTGAAAAGGGAAATAATTATCATTTGTTGTTCTAGGCTTCCATGATCTGAATCCATTATATACATTTGTTCTTCCGAGTTTGACAATGTAATAGGTTTTACAATCACCAACATTTCTTCCACCATGCTGTGAGCTTCTTCAGGACTAATACAAGAATGAGAGTGGAAAAAGGGATCAGTATCTTATATTCTTCCGTCGGGGGCGAAGTATGTGTTCCCATTGGCCAGTGTCAGATAGGCGCACAGTGGGTGAGAATCGACTATTTACGGAAGAAACCTTGTCAAACTTGATCTGTAAGCTGCAAAAAAATAAAGTTGATATTAAAATAACCACGATTAAATTTCCTATAAAATGTATAGGTTGGAGCTCCGCTTAACTGTCTCTTCGGATTAACCGAAAGTGTAAAGAAAATAGAAAAATATTTAATAAATCGATTTTCGACTCGAGATCTGCTAGTTTAAACACTTTTGATGTTTTATGCTATTAATATCCTTGACAGTACTTGCAATATAATTTTAGTGCATGAAAACACACAAGTTAGGTAAAGCGAATAAAGAAAATTATCATACATAGGAGATATGAATTAATTTTTTCGTATTATTTTAATTTTTAACTATTATATGTATTTTCAGACTAAAATATAAGTTTTTAAGTGCGATTGGGGTTATCCGGCTTTAATATAAATTTGAAGAGAGATGGTGGATAGACTATTCACTATAGGTTTAATAACTGCAACTCTTTAATAACTACAACAATAACTAACAAATACAAGGAATAAGTTAATAGTAACTCTAATTCATTCTAAATAACAGTTTTTTTTATGTACATATACCAATTTTTAATAAGCTAATGGATTCACTAAATATCTTTACCTCTCTTTGGAACAAAATACGACGACTTGACAACTCCACTAGCTCTATATTATAGCTCCACCTCCGGTGTTTCACCCCAAAAAATATCCACAAAGCAATCAAGAGACTTCCTAACAGGGCTATGATCACATCACTCCCTTTTTTCTTCGTTACCTACCACGAAAAGCTGTTTTATTTCTTACACACACACACACACTATTATCCCCTTCTTTTGAAGATCACACTCCAAATGATTCTAAACCCACAACTATTTTTTCATCTTACTGTCCTATCGAACTCCTACCTATTATAGGGAAAGTATTTGATTTTTTTTTTTGAACCGAATCAACTTAGTGAAGTGGCACCGAATCATCAGTTTGGTAATATCACTCCACTGTGGAAGCCATTCTTCATTTTTTTTTTTAAATAAATCTATTTTTATTTCTCTGAGCTTCCTGCCACTTTCTGATAAAACGAGACAAGAAATGTCGTCAGCTCTCTGAGATTTATCTTGTTATCTAATGTTGTTTAGTGCAGGATACTAATTTTTGATGAGGTCGTATCCGTTTTCTTTGTTTATATTGTTTTTTTTTAACGTCCTCTTTATGCCACGAGGGCTAATCGGGACTTATATTGTTTGGTTATATTATAATTTCTGTAGGCCAATTAGAGCAAACATTTCGCCCCCCGACGAAAGGATATAAGGTACTGATCCCCTTCTCCACTCTCATTCTTATATTAGTCCTGAAGAAGACCACAGCATGATGGCAAAAAGCTTGGCGATTGTAAAACTTATTACATGGTCAAACTCGGAAGAACAGATTTATATAATTATCATTTGTATTACTAAATGTAACTTATGTACTTTCAATTAAACTATGTTCTAAAATTGTGTCTTTCGATCCTTTTTTTTTCTAGATCCTGGCAGCTTAATAGTAAGTTGGTTGAATAGTGAAAAAAACAACAAATGGAATAATAGATATGTTATCACTGATTGATTATTAAAAGTTCTAGAAATTTTTCATCCACTATAATTACCAGACAGCACATCAAGTTCGAAATAAGAGTTTACAATAACGTTTGAGAAAAAAAGAGAGTTTACTAAAACAAGAGGTTGGTATAGTGGGGGTTCCTAAACTATATGGGGCCTTTGGCGGGATAAGTAGGTAGGAAAGGTTTTTTGGTATGTGCTAGATAGTTTAAATTAACATTTCTTTTTATGTGCTGAAGTTGACGTTACATTCTCTTTGGCAGTGTCTTATAACATTATATAGTAATAACCATACTCGAAATGGAAGGTTACTTGATGTTCTTAAAATATTTTTGTCTCTATTAAGGAAATATATCTTGATGGGATTCATATTAATTGTACTAATTTTTTAATGAACCTATAATGCCTCTAATTAAATTATTGCACATTTCTATAAGGGGTTTTAGATCCAAAGCTGGGAATGGAAGATTCAATAGCGGTATAAGTAAAAGATTACAAATAGTTAAGGAAAATTATCCAGATGTAGAGAACGTAGAAATTTCTGAAGATAGCTTAGATAATTTAGAAATTGGAATTACAACACCAAACAAAAGGTTTTTTTCTTGGAATGTTTTATTGGTTATAGTGAGAAAAACTTTATTGATTGTCTATACTTTACTTTCTGTTGACAGACTGGAAAAGAATCATACTGTCGCTGAGTTTAAGAAAATTGAGAGAAGGTTCTTTAAAAAGGAGGCCAATCCCAATTTATTAACTTGGTCTGAAAAGGAGCAAATCAGGTTTTTATACAATTCGGATCCCACAACTTGGTCTCCAGAAAAACTTTCCCAATGCTTTCCAGCTACAGCAGACATTATCAAGGTCGTTGATCATATTCTTATTAAATTTTTATAATTATTTTTATCAACAGTTATAAAAATAATTAAAATGATGATAATATCTTTAAAATTGAAAGTTCATCACATTAATTTCATCATATTACATGTTTTCTGTTTCTGTCACATTACAATGACATGTATGGCGTTTTCTTCATTTTTTGACCATAACTCCAATTGACAACTAATATAGATCAACTAATTCAATTGGTATCCTGTTAGGTTTAAATGAATTCCATTGTGTAATGAGTATTTTATTGAATATGGATTTTCAATTTTTATTTGTATTTGTATTATATATCACTGGTGTTTGGTATAAACGGATTAAGTCATCAAATGTGAAGCTTAAACAATGATTTACCAAGCTATTGAAAATCATTATAAAATATAAATCATTCTTTCTGATTGTATTGCTTTATTTTTGAATAAGAAATGAAACTATATTCTTTCAAAAGAGACTGTAATAAATTATGAATAACGAATAGTTTATAGTCAATTATAAATTTTAAGAAGACAAGACAAAAAAAAATTTTTATGACTTAAGCCCTTTTGCCAAAACATGAATGATTTATCATTAAATAATTAATATAAGGTTATTTTACAGAAATTGGTCAAATCTCAATGGAAACCAATGACCTCCCAAAGAATAATAAATCATGATGCTAATGTTAAAAAAAATTGGAAAGCTATAGAAGATGACAATTTGAAACTTCCAGATTCCTTAAGAACACATATTAAAAGTTTTATGTCAAGAGCAAGAACTGTAAATTTGCCTCCCATAGGTCTGTAGCTAATTTTAAATAAATTTATAATTAATATTCAATTTCTCTCTCGTATCAATTCTTATATCATTTACTTGTAACAAGTACTTTATTATTCTAAGAGCTGGTGTTCGAAAAAATTTGAATTATTAATACTATGATAAAACTTTTTGGGTATTTTCACTCCCAGGTGAAAAACATATAGTGTTTTTTTTTTTTTTTTTATAAGTGATAGAACATTCAAATGTTTATTAATAGCATGGAAGTACTTATGGCCCAATGCAATACCCCTACATTTTATACACAATGATTGAATTTTTCTGTTTTATTCAATATTGTTTGCAATCCCTCGCATAAATTAAATTTAAATGCAATAAAAGTATAATCCCCACAAACATAAGCAGACTAAGTGAGCCAACCGAGTCTATAACTTCCACTGACTGCTTACATTTGCTACCTTAGTGCTACCTTAACCCTTTAGCGACCGTGAACTACTATAATAGTCCGAGTGCGCCGTGCCATGGGGACAGTTGACTACTATAATAGTCCAGTGTCAAGCGGGCTCCACGGACCATGGACTACTATAACAGTTTTGCTTCTCTCGCGTTTCCAGACCATGAGCTACAATAGTAGTTCGGTTCCCAGAGCCATCTAGGTGTCCGCATAACAAGCTAAAGTATTTTTTCTTGACAACAGATGTCGTACGAATCCACTTTTGGCTGTATTATTTTTCTTTGTGTGTCTGCAACATACTACTACTCTTTCTACCTATCCTCCTCTTTTCTACCTGCATCGACCCTTCTTCTTAGCCTTGCAGGTCCCTTCAGTCTATTATCTGGCTTCTTACTGTGAGCTTAATTTAAAAATATATGGAATTAATTAAAAAATCATGATTGCAGAGTCAAAAAGTAGTACGTTCACCGGGCACAGTTGACTTTTCTACCACTCAGTCCAGCCAGCCCGCTCTGACCCGGCCGTATTCGGTCGCTAAAGGGTTAATCATCTTAACATGTTAATATCGTAACAACATCCTGGATATTGAAATCCCAGAATTGTCTGACATATGTTATTCAATGTTAGTTGGGGTGATTTTGAGAAAGGAATTAAAATTTAGGTAAAACTATCGCTTTTTTATAGGGAACCGTAATATAAGCTTACTCCTATCACATCCTTTTCAGTTAAAAATGAGTTTAATCAACTTAAATTTCCCGCTCGTTCTTCAGAGATAAATAAATTCACCAAAGGGTCCTTTTCAGTTGAGATCGAGGACTCACTAAATGGGGCGATATAAGCCACCTCTAGAAGTAGCTTTAGCATTTGCGAGTCTAGTGGCAGTTCAAATTAAATTTAACCCTTTGGCAAGATTTTAAATTAATTCTGTGGCTGGCGCACAGAATAAATCCAGATCTTCCCACCATGGTTGAAATAGGTTGGTTACACACATTATGTAACCCCTTATTGGCCACAATTGCCAGGAGGTTATTTAATAAGTTTTGATTGTTATTACAATGGCTTTAAATAACTCAGTAATTGTATCTTATATTTTTGACTCTACTAGAACTGCAGGATTAGTTAATGTGTCCAAAACCAAGTATAAGATCGAAGAAATTCCCAAACTTGGTAAGACAGTTACTCTTGGGACGTGCAAATTTGAAAAGGTTTCAAAGTTTAGGTACCTCGCATCTGTGGTCACCTAAGCTAATAACCCCGATATTGAAATTAAAAGAGGAATAACAACAGCCGAAAAATACTATTTTAGGTTCAGGAAACATCTAAACAGGTGGATTCTTTCTAGACTGAGCAAGCTCCATCTGTATAAGACATTGCGCCTCATTCTTCTATATGGATCCAAAAAGCCACTGAAAACGAGCTCCTTGTTTGTGAAAGAAAAGTTCTCCCAAGTATATTTGGTGGTATGAAAATTGGAGAAGAATTGAGGCGATGCAAGAACCGCTTTTAGAGATGCTGATGTAAGAATAAAGAAATGAGGCGCTTGATATATGTAGGGCACACAGCCAGAATGCGAAATGCCTAAAATGTTACCCACTCTGCCAATGCATAAAAAAGAAGAAGAGGGAGACCAAAGCTGAGGTACTCAGATGGAGCAGCAGGAAATGCTTGTAACATCCTAGGAGTCCTTGGCTCAAGACTGTGATGTTTATAATTATAATACTTTTTACCTTATGGAGAGTAACAAACAAAATAAGTAAATAAATGTGGATAAAGCTATTTCCTGTAAATTTTCTACATTGTGTTTACACAATCATCAATTCATGGAGTCGATTTTACTCCATATAGATTTTTACCCAAACTAAATGTAATAGGTAAGTGAAAGTTGTGTGTCCCGCGCATCATACCAGATTTTTTTTAAAAATATGTTTTTTACTATTTTAACCATACTTGGGCAATTTTGTTAACCGACTTCGAACGAAAGAGGGAGTTACTCAATCATCGATCTCGAACCTATTCTAACCATGGTAGTAAGGTTATTTTTTTTTTTTTTTTTTTTTTTTTTTTTTTTTTTTTTTTTTTTTTTTTTTTTTGGGTCCACCCCTTCCTTGCCGTTTAGGCTATACGGGATTAATGCCGAGCATTATTAAATTTCCCCTGGCTCCGGTTTCGAACTTGCTATCTTCTTGTTCTCAAATCATCTGTCCAGATGTCAGTGGTAATGCGTATTTTCTAAGGCGTTTAGCCACTCGTTAAAAAGTATGAAATAAAAAAAAAAATTTATAAAAAAAATTAAACCGATTTCGAAACCTAAGAACCAGTAAAAATAAATTCACTGAAAAGTATGAAATAATTACCTTCTGGATTTTTATGTATACACAGGAAAATTGAAAATGGTATAAAAAGTGGAAAAATTCAGTAAGACAAATAATTTTATTTTGATTTGTACAAATACACACTAATTGTTAATAAAAATTATTAAATTAAACTATTAAATACTATGTTCAATACAACACAATCTTTTCGGAGGTGGTGCGAAATTTAAAATTGTTAACACTAGACATTATGAAAATCTTCTAAATGGATCTTCTCTTCCCATCTATTGATTTCAATGCCTACTAATGGAATTGTATCAGTAACATATCATTTCTTTTTGCGCCGCCTCCGAAAAGATTGTGTTGTATTGAACATAGTATTTAATATTTTAATTTAATAATTTTTATTAACAATTAGTGTGTATTAGTACATATTAAAAAAAAAATTATTCGTCTTATTGCATTTTTCCCCTTTAATGCTATTTTCAATTTTTCTGTGCATTCATAAAAATCAGAAGGTGATTATTTCATACTTTTCAGTGAATTTATTTTTACTGGTTCCTAGGTTTCAAAGTCGGTTTAATTTTTTGTATAAAATGTTTTTTATAAGCATAATAGTTGGCTTTTTTTAACTTATGTTCATCTAATAACTGCAAAAAAAAGTAAATGGTTTCTTTATTGTAGATTACAGAAAAACTTTTATAGTTTAAAACTGTAGTTGTTTATATATTTATATTTTACAAAATATTTTAGTAAAGAATAATTCAAAAAGAATAAAAAAAAATTATTCAGGAGGAACAAAAAACTTAATACATAATATTTTTTGTCGAAAATTAGCTATTTATTATTTTTAAATAATTATTATATAATTTTTAAATAATTTTATTAGAAGAGAAAAGATTGGCCATGGCCGGGAATCAAACCCAGGTCCTCTGCATCTTCTCTGTAGCGCCCTTACCTCTGAGCTAACCAGTGGGTCAATCCTATGGTCTGGTGGGTGGATGTTGTGACACGGGAAGTGGGGGTTACCCCTCGACAGGCTACCCCCTCCGGGAGGGGAGCTAGATCAGTCGACTTCCTACACTCGGATCCTTACTCCATCCGGCTCTACTTTTTTTATTGTAATGTTGAAAAACGCTGAATATTTTTAATTTTAAACATTTTTGCATTTTTAATTGATAAACAATGAACAAACATAACTAAAACGAAAGTTAATTTATTTACAAAATTAAAGAAAATATTGTTATTGATCTTATTCTAAAAGGGAGCAGCCCAAATCTTCGCTGTCGTTAGTTTCTTCAAGTTTCCACTCAGAATCCGACGTGTCCGAATCTACATTCGAGGCCGAAAAAGAACTTTCTGTAACCTCGATAACCATTTTCTCAATTTTGTCTTCACGGATTCCTTCTTTCACCCAAGCCGATTCAATAGTTTCTTTGGTATGTCTCACTGCTTCTCTCCATTCTCAGGTGTAATTGACTCACACACTACATTCTTCAGTTGTTCGACTTCAATCAAATTAAATGATGAGTTCTCTGTAGCTACTTCGCCTTTTACTTAGGCCCTTATCAATTCTATGTCATTTTCTGATGAGCAATATTGTTACCTTGCGAGGCTTATAGATAAGTACTAAGTCCAAGGGAAGGGTGGCAGGGAAAGGCAAGGCTCTGCCTACTCTCTGCCGAAGGTGGAGGTAATTCCATGTCGCAACATCCACCTGCTGGACTATAACTGTGTCAACCTTTTCTCTTCAATGATCCCAACGGCCAGGTCTCGCAACATTGCAGCACAGTAGCCAGGGGGCTGAAAAAATGTCCAAATGATAGGATCTAATTGACATACTATCATAGGTTAACATTGAAAATTAGTTATTATTTTGAATAATTAAGTCTAATAACATCATCTTCATTCATTACAAGGTTCATTTCATTACAGTTTTGTGATAAGTGGATTATCATTTATAGTAAAGATATCTATCTAAAATATCTTCATCTTGTAGTTTAATACTTGTTGTGAATGCTTCACTATATTCGACCATTCCATGCTGAGTTCAAGTTTATTTTTCTACAATTAATTTAATGACCTCTTTCAAAGGAAATGATGTATTTTTCCCACATTATATCCCTTTATTTGTGCCCATTATGAGCGAGAGAAGAGCAGCTGCACAACCCTCATAGGTGCTGACCACACAAGTCTACCCCTCTCCACTTTTGTCCAAGTGCTACGAAAGATCATGGCTACTATAGTGCTTTCCAGTGATTGCTATTTAATTGTTAAATTTAGGGTATATTATAACATAGTATGATTAAATCCCAATTGGCAGCTTTATAGACTGAAATCTTGTCAGTAGTATTATCTCAGTCAATACATTTTGTATATACATAAATTATTTTTAACCAATTTTACATTTCAATTTATTTACTTTTCACAGATAAATCTCTTCAGAGTTACAATCCTTCACCGGCATCTACAGAATTTCTTGATATAGTAAAGAATTTTAGGGACCAATCATCACCATCTAATAGTCCTAATACAGATGAATGTTCTGTTGACGACAATGTTAAACCAACGCATAAAGGAGAAACATATGTTTTAAAACAAAAAGATGCTGTACCTCTCAAACAAAAATATTATACTCTTCAACAGTATAAGAAACAATTCGCCAATTACAACTCTAATGGTAGTGAACTTGAATTAAAACCAAAGGATTCTGGTAATATTATGGAAGTTCAACCTAAGATAGACTCAGAACTGCTACCCAAGCCTCCAAGAGTTTTACCCCCTACTATGTATAAAAAGAGTTCTGCTGAAACAATTGTGGCTTCTGAACATATTGATGAAGTACCTTTGAAGATAACAATACCAAAAGAGAAGATGGTAAAGTCTAAAACCCATGTGTATAAAGTAAATGATTGCTACTATGACTCTAGTGGTAATTTCATTTATAAGGTCCCTGGTATGATGTAAATAACTTTATAAAATTCTATACTTTTTTTTTTTTTTTTTTATTCAATTTATGTACATATTTTATTTTTTCAAGTATGGCGACTATTTATTTTACAGAAGACTGTAAAGTTAAAATTCAAATAAAATTATTATATCTCCAATATATAAAAGATTATGTATTATTTTATCAAAATTAGTATTTTCTGTCTCCTTATTCCCTTTTTTATGTACCATTAAGTACTTCTCTCTGTCTAGAGCTTAGGCGTCTAACCTTGCATGCCAATTATTTAGGGTTGGATATAAGCAAGTAGATCACCGCTGAAAAAAAAATTATCAAAAGTTACCTCTTTAAGTAATCTTGAACTTTTAAAATATATTTAAACTTTTAATGAAAGATTTTAATCAAATCAGTGTATAATTCAAATGTTTTATGTTAGACCGTTTCGGCTGTACGGGGATTTCCCGGTACAAGGTGGAAACAGTAATAAGTAATTCTGCATGAGAAATTCTGATAATTTAAATAATCGATTATGTACTATGATATATTTTAAAAAGGAAGAATTTTTTCTGTAAAATATTTTAAAAACACCTTTTTGCTTTACCACCTTAATTATTATATTACAGAGATTGGAACCATTAAAAAAATACTTTATAACATAATATAAATAAAACCAATCATTTTAGGTCATTTATTTTGAATTAAGCTAGCAGGTTTTAATAAGGTTTTAAATTAGGATAAAAAGGTGGCCATCTGTACTTTTAAAATATGGTGGCTTAATAATTTGCTATAGTCAGGAGGTGGGGTATCCATCAAATAAATAATTTATTGTAACTAGGGGAAGATTGAGATTATTTCTATAATCTCTGACATGAATTTAGCTCACATCCCTAGACTAAAGATAGCTCAGCTAACTGAGAAATGTGAAGTTTTTCACCTTCTAGTCATCATGCACTTTCTTCAGAAATTTATGTTGTGCAGGATTGTGGATGCAATGTCTTCTTATTGCAATAACTCAACATATTTCTCTCATCAAATAAAAATTTAACATGAAGCTGACTTTAGTGCATCATAAGAAAAAATAACCATGGTTAAGGTTAATTAGAAAAATACATAAAAATAGGGTGTTCATGATAATCTCATTTTTACTTTCACTTACCTATGTATGAAATATAGTAAAGGAAAGTATTACAATCGTGAAAAATTTCGACTTCCGGTTTTCAACAAAAATACACGTTTTGGGGTCCCCCAGTCCTAATAACCAAGTTTTGGGAAATGGTCTGTGTGTTTGAACAGACTAGCTCGAAAACTATAAACCTTAGGAACCTGAAATTGGGTATTTGATGTACATGCTCGGTATGTGACTGCAAAAATGTCATCAAAATTAGTCAAACGGAGGAGGTACTTTATTTAATAAATTTTCTCATATTAAGTTTTGTTTTAATTTTCTCTAAAACTGCTCAAACGATTTTGATCAAACTCATCATGTTTGATAAGGATCAGGTAAGTTTTATCACCATAAAATTGTTCTGAGGGGACTTAAATGGCGAAGGAAACTTTTTTGTTATCCTATAAAGTACCTTTGGTTTTTTTTTTTTTTTTTTTTTATACGGAGAGAGTAATGCTCAATCTCCACTGAAAAGGACCATTTTGGGGGTTTATTTATCTTTGAAGAGCGAGCGGAAGCCGCTGGAATTTTATAAAGCTAATCAAGGCCCCTTTTTTACAGAAAAAAAAAACGCGATGGAAGTTTGATAACATCACGGTCACATACCCTCTCAAAACAGGCCACGCCCAGGAGCTACTCTTCAGGACTAGTACCATTAACGTCTCTTATGCCTAAAAATAAGAAATGACTAATATAAAAAAAAACGAGTAAACATATACAAGAGAAAAAAAGAAAAATATTCATACTCATGAAACACGTTGTGCCCACGCATGCGCAGTACACCTTAACGATAGACTATTATATATGAACTATTATATGAAAAGGCGATCTGTGCTTGGGAAAGAGTTATCAAAGTGTTTTGGAACGTGACAGAAGTTTTAAAAATATGATACAAATACTAACGACATGCGCAGATCTTAATGGGTGGTATTGTATGTCCTCAAAATTTTAATTCAAGGTACCCAAACTGTTCACAAAAATATTCAAAGATTAAGGATGCCACAAATCCTAAAACCTCCAAAAAATCACAAAGTCGTACTTAAAGAGACTTAATGAATAAGCTTTTAATATGACCTCCTAATTAAAAGCTTGAGAGATAAACTAGTAAATTAAAGAACTCTTCAAAACCAGGAAGCTGTAAGGTTGTTAAACGGCCCTCGACTTCTCTTAAACTTACCCACTGTAGTAGATCGGATGCATTAGGTAAATTAGAAAATTATAACACAGAGACAGGTAGCGAGGAAACGATAGTAAAGAAGGGTGAAAAATTGTAATTTTTATTGATCCTTTAGTATTTAGTAGAAAATGAGATATGATGTACCACTTAGTACTTGAAAAACTCGTCTCAAAAAAAGTGATTTTTCAGGCGAGTGAATCTAAAGTTTAAAAGTAAAATAAAATGTATAAAATAAAATTCAGAATAGATATAATGAATCGGATTAAACTTTTAGCCATGCATTAGATTATTCATTTTAGATGATAACTGACTTTCGTCTGTTCGAAGAAGAATACAATTTTTAAACTGTAAACAGTTACTTTTGTTTTATGCTTTTGTTAAATATTTCATTTATATTACGTGCATGAGCTAAGGTCTTTCACCCCATTCAGAAGACAGTTTTCTTTCAGTTCCTTTATTTGCCCAAACAAATGTGCTCGTTTTAAAATTTAGCCCAACATCTAATTTTCTTTTTATTGAGCTAAATTAAAGTTTATCCGATGCAGAATATATCCCCCTTTAAAGCTTATTTGAAGTTGTTTTATTTTACTAGATAGGTTTATCCGAATATTTAAATCATGATGGAAATGCAGACAATAATGGCAAGACTTTATTTCTGACCCATAGAATGTGGTTTATTAGTTATTAGCACGTTATTTTGTGCAAGAATGTAAGATAAAATAATGGTATCCATCTATATCGATAATTATTTAAATGTTGTGCTGGAGGCGCGTCTGCACAAATGCATCTATGACTAAAATAAAAAGTAAAAAAACTGGCAGTCTCAAAAGCTTTTGTGAGCTATATGGTTTAAAATAACTTATTAATGTGATATTCGCCTATTTCGTTCTCAAACTTCCTTTCAACACGGTAATAGACAAAGAACGATATTCGCTGTTAGCAGTGTTTATTGCGATAGCCTAAATAACTACTTAACGAAATTTACAGTTTCTGATCTTGACAGGAACTGCCAACTGCGTGGGGAATGTGAAAAAAACAACTATCTATTGATCATTCGCCTGTGTGTAATTGCAAGACGAAAAGTTGATTGAAACTCGCGATTGGCAGAATCATACCGATTGAACGAGATGACCTATTGGAAGATATTACCTACTGAACTTGTATAACAGAACTATCGGTGATTAAATCTTTTCATACGCCTTATCTAAAAGCCTGTTTTCCCAGTTTCTTTCTTTTCTTTAGGATGGTACCAATCCATCGGCTGGACTTATCCCTGATCTAAATTGAAGCCCACCTTTAGTCACAATTTACAATTGAGAAACTAATTTTCTTTTTTTGTGATATTTATGTAATTTGATAATATGGCTACTCCAAGAGTTAATGACCGATTTGAAAAAATTAAATTTTCATTTTACAATTTTTATAACTAATTTTAATGTATCGGTGAGCAAAAAATGTGTTTATTTAGTGTTTGTAAATCGGCATAAGTGTACTTCCAAAATTCCTACTTGAATCTATGATATTCAGATAAATGGGAATTTTATTTTGTCTATTGATTGTACTCTGCAAGTTTAATATTTGTAATTGTGTCATTATACTCTCTGGAGAGTGGATATGAAGTTTAAAAATAAATCAGGATTCGTGTTGATAAGATATACGATTTTGTAGATATTTTGTATTTCAGATGTTTTGTAGATGACTCCTTTTGCTCTTCCTAACATTTCGTCCTCTATGTGCCTTATTTACCTGTTGCCCTCTGGAAGGTTATCAGGAGGTTGTCACATTCAAATTTCACATGATGTATTATTAATTTTAAGTAAATTTTAAAATGTTGACTCCATTTTTTGAATTGTCTCAAAATGATAACGAAGTATTTCTGGTGATTAAGGCACCTTTAGCTAATGTGGCTAATGCAGAAGTGACTGTTAATGGGGACACAATAATATTTTATTGTTCTCCTTATTATCTAAGGTTAGATACATATCTTTGATATATAGAAGAGCACTGAAATATCGATTTAATGTATAAAATTTCTTTGCTTTTATTAAATAAATAAATCAAACATTTTTAAATGTTTTTATTTTTAAGCTTCATTACTTACTGTTTTTAGACATCAAAGTTTAGTCACTTGTATGTTGAAATGCTAGGCTGGGCCTAAAAATGGTACAGCTTTCCCTATGTTACTACTGGGTGTGACGTACTTCGGAGGTTAAGTTACCATAATTTAAAGGGACACTCAATACCCTTTTCAGTTGAAAAGGGCCTTGATTACCTTTATTAGGTCTCAGGTTTTGAGTCACATTCGCTCTTCATGAATAAATAAACCCTCAAAAGGGTCCTTTTCAGTGGAGAATGGGGCCACTCTAAACGGTGCCATGTTGGCTTTGCCCAGAAGTAACATAGGGAAACTAGTACCTTAAGAATTTCTATATGTTTAGTGTTAAAATTTATTTTTAATTATTAACAAAATAATGTTTAACTGATTCATTCTGCTCAATTGAATCATTTATTGTTGAAATGGCACATATCCACTTTTCCTAATTATACAGGAGAGCTTAAAACTGAAAAAATACTCTCATTTTTTACACTTAGTTATAGCATGAAGTATGATGATCGAAGGTTAAAACATATTTTTATTTTTACTTTGGTGATGGTTAACTGATCAGTGCACATTATTTTTAGCTTACGAGAACTTTAAATACTTTAAGAATAGAAAAATGTAAACTGATGCATTTTTTAAATTTTTATATATTAAAATATTAAATACATTGGTCTGTAATATTTGAAATTAATGATGGATGTTTCAATGCTTTAGGATTCATTTACCAGGACAGGTTGTTGAAAATGAAGCTGATACAGGAAAATATAATTGTGACAATCAAGAGTTTTTGTTTTCTTTTCTTAAAGCAAATAAGAATGAACATTTTTCTGACCTTGACATGATTGGAAAACTCTTGGTGCCCAAAAAGAAGCACACAATTAAACCTGTTATAGAAAATTGTTCTCCACCTGAAGGTTGTATACTTATAGAAAGTAACAGTGAAGTGGTAGCTGGTTAAAAATGCTTGAGAAACATGTTTATGGTGAATCCATTTAAAATATGTGGAGTTTTGTAAATTATTGCACAACATATAACATTATATTTCATTTATCTTGGAGTTATTTTTTATGTGCTGTATTACACCATAACAAAAAAAAAAAAATGTATTTATTGGAATTTAGGTTTTAACTCTAAAATAAATATAATATATTATAAGAACTGTATCCAAGAAGAAAGGGGATCAAACATTTTTTTGTTGGCAGAAAAGTCCTTTTTCTCTTATATCACAAAACAAAACTATAAAGACCACACAAATTGTTATACAACAGTTTTCTCCAATAAATAGGGCTTAAAAATTTAAAGGGCAATAAAAACGTGTTTCATAATAATATGAACTAATAATTGGTTTTGATTGAAATTTTTTAACAATGTTCCTTCTCTTTTTTGAGATTGATCTCAGTCAAATCACCTGTTTGTACAACTGCTGATCAAGAAACAGCTTCTTTACGCAGTAGTGAACCCAATACTCCACATGGATTGCAGTGGTGTAAGGATGGTTTCAGTTTTACCTCTCATATTTTTTGTTCAGTCATCATGTCTTATATTACTTCATCCTTTTATAGGGTTTTCAATTTTTTCCTTATTTTATGATTCGCCACTTAAAAAGCATTTAAATAAAATTTAAAAAATTCTAGAATGGAAACTGACCCAATTCAGAATGGCCATAGTGCATTTGCGCCATGGAGAAAAATGAATAAAAACTACTAACTTTCGTAAAAATGAACAATTTTTTTCAAATTTGAGAGATAAATTGACGGTGATTGCTCATCAATAGTCTCCGGATTTGTATGCAATTGCATGTTTTTTCTGCTTGAAGTTTTTCAATGTTTGATCGCAGATCTACACGAACCATGTCAAATGCGACGTATATTCCTCATTTTTTATTTTGCATATTTGGGAGATAAATGCATATATTTGCATATTTGAATACAAATCATAATTTGGCAATTTTTTCTTATTTTATAATCAAAAATTTTAATATTGAATTTTTTTACATTCAAAAACTTTAATATTGCAGTGATATTTGTCGCAACAAGAAAGCAAGGGCTTTTGTTTTCTTAGTAACTGGTGAGTTGTTGGTCTTTTGACAGAAGACTTAGGAGTTCTTGGAAACCTCTTCCCTCAGTATACATTTGATTATCCTTCTTCTACATTGAAAACTAAGTCAGTACAGTTCCATTTAGCCTAGGGAAAATGTCGTTATTACCATGCCAAAGGTTTCATCTTCTTTGAAGCAAAAATTAAATGAATGGATCACACCATTTAACACTGAAAAGTAAGTGTTCACATCAGACGGAAAAATTGTGTTTTGTACCACACTTGGAAAGCAAATTATGTGTGAAAAAAATTTCAAATAGTTCAACATGCTAATGCAGGTATTTATTTATTTTTTAAAATTTAGTTTGTTATTCTAAAAAAATATTAATTAACCTGAATGGGGTTTCAGGTTCCCACGTAAATGCTGTAAAGTCAAAATTTTCTACACAAATTTTATTGCCGACTACTTCTAGACCCACAAAACATACTTTTTTTGAAGATTTATGCTTTGCAATGGTCTCATCTGACATTTCTTTTAATTAATTAAATCACCTGCCTTTTAACGCTTTTTGGAAAAATACTCTTCATGTCAAATTATCTGTCAGAATGCTATAATAAGACCATGGAAAACATAAATAATACTGTTCAGCAAAATTACCTATACCTTGTAATTGATGAAACCACTGATGCAAGAGGCATTTATATCTTAAACTTATTAGTGGGTGGTTTAAGTACAGGCGGTCTAGGACCGCTATTTTTACTGGCATCAAAGCACATAGAAAAAACTAACGCCAAAACAATTAGTCGTTTCGTTAATGACAGTATGAAACTGCTAGGGTCAGATGCTGGGTTTGAGATAAGAGTGCTACTTCTAGTGACTGACGCAGCACCATATATGACCAAAGCTGCAAAAAACCTAAGTGTGTTTTACAGTAACATGATACATGTCCCCTATGTGGCTCACGCACTAAATTGTTTCACTGAAAAAATTCGAGAAATATTTTCAGACGTTAATGATCTGATTAGCTACGGCAAGAAAATGTTTTTGAAAGCTCCCTGCCGTGTAATTATTTACAGAGAAGAGATAGATGACATACTGTTACTTCCAGCCCCTGTTGTTATTTGCTGGGGAACTTAGCTAAATGCAGCCCTGTTTTATGATAAAAATTTTGACAAGTACTCTACCATTGTGGAAAAAATAGCAGAAAAGGACCCAGATGCACTGAGCGTCCAAAAAGTGATAGCAGTTTTTAGAAGGGGGGAGTTTTATAATGACTTGGCTTTTATTTCATGCCATTTATCGTTTTTATCAGAGGCTGTAACAACATTAGAAAAAAGAAACATATCTCTTACTGACAGTTTTCAATAAATAAATGATGTAAGTGACACGGTCAACAAAATCCAAGGTCAAGTGGAAATCATCTTAAAACATAAGTTAAGTGAAATATTTTCAAAAAATACTGGTCTTCAAGAATTACGTGACATAAATAAAATTTTAGAAGGTGATAAATCTGTAAAAATTTAAAAGTTCACAGACCCTGTACTTATTTCGGTGTTTAAGTTCGCACCTCAATTGACTTCGGCAGACGTGGAAGGGTCATTTGCTGTTTATAAGAGTATTTTAAGTGATCGGAGTCACAGTTTTTTAGAAAATAATTTAGAAATGGATTTGGTTGTAAACTTTAATAATTCACAGTAACGTTATTTTATTATGTTAAAGAAAAAATACTGAATTTTTTAAGTTTAATAAATTTTCACAACAAAATTGCTTTTCCATTGTATTAATTACCTTTTTTCCTTGTAGTAATGGACAGAAAAACTTATTCTTATCAATTATACTTGTAATTAAAAGAAATTTAATTGCATATTTCCCACTTTTTTCTTGCATATTAAATGGCATATTTGAGGAGTTTTTAATGAATATAAATCCCGGGTCTACTCATCAATCTTTAAAATGGCTCTAAGTAGTAAAAATGTAAAAAATAAAGAATGATAATATTAAGTAAATTTTTATGACCAATAGTCTAGCAATCAATTAAATTTTAAGGGACTTTTATTTTATCAATTCTAATAAACTGATGCAAGATGGGCTTATAAAATGTCAAATCGGCCATAAATTTGAATCTAAATGGTAAGGCAGCTAAAGATTTGACGATGATTCTGAGTGGAAAATTGATTTGCTAATACTTTTCAGTCACAAAACACAAAAAAATGATTACAAATCTGAACTATAACCAATAGTGGACCTTTATATGAAGAAATAGTTCTAAAAATTTTATAATTGAAACATTTTAATCTGAAAAAGATGAAAATCTGACCATTGATGCCATTTTTCCCAGCTACCACTTCAGTTATCATTTTTCATATCACATATGTTGTATATTGTTTTATTTATATTTATGTTTTAGAAGCGGCTGATTCCGAGAGTGATGATGACTCATTAGGATATATTAAACAGGAGATTATTAACAACAATGCTTCCTGTGCAAAGTTTGGTTTTGCTAATAAAGTTCAAGGCATTGGGAATCATTTATCGGTATTATACCTTCATAATAACTGCTTTGGTTTTTAACAAACAACAATTTAAAAAAAATAATATCCTCTGAAACTGTTTAGTATGAATTTAATGAAATTCTGGATTTTACTGATTTCGAAAACACCAATACTGACGAACGAACCGTTCTTCGTGAGGCTGATGAAAGGAATAAGTTTTCAGAAGATCATTATTTAGCTGATCTAATGGAAGGGTGTGATGAGATAAATGGGCTTGTTTATTGGAAACCACCTTGGACTGAGTGTGCTGACGATAAAGGTAGTATAAGAGGAGAAAAAAATCTTATCTTGAGATATCCATTTAATAATATTATATTTTTGAGAATATTAAAATTATTTTCAAATGTTATAGTCAAATTCAGTAGAGAAGAAATGGAATTGTTTAAAACTTTGGGAAATAGAGATTATCTTCTCGATGAATGGGAAAAAAAAATTGCTCTCTTTTCCATAGTTGATATACTCTTTGCGTTTGCTTATAACCATAGGACTACTCTTGGAGAATACAGTGTAGAATCAGCTTGGACAATAAATAAGCTTAGCGCAACCTTATCTTGGTTCCAGGTAAAACTAATAATATAATTTTATATAGTCTTTAATTTATCAGAATTAATTTGAAAGTAATGGTAGTTTGAAGACCATTAGAATACTATAATATAACTTAGAAACATGCAAATAATGGTAAAGGAGATTTTATTTTTGTAATAATAAACAGAATCTGAAAATAAATGATTGACTCATTGACAAAGTTAGATAAGAGGTAGTATCACATAACATTCTAAATATTCAATTTTTTTAAAAGCAACATAAATTATGAATTATTTAACCTATATTATAATGTTAGCAGTTTCAGGATGCTACCAATGAAGATTTTTAAAGACTTTTAAAATTTTGAATGATTTGATATCCACTTAGGAAATTAGCTAATTTTTTTTCTTTTGGTTGGCCAATTTGGCAGTGTCCTTCCCGGCGGCTGTTTCGGGCTCAAGGATAGTGACAAACTGGTCTAGGGCCAGGGATATGACAGCTCAGAGTCAGCAGGCCCTGAGGACCTATATTTATTTTGCTGAGGCAGCTGTCCTTATACCAAAACTCCGGGTGTCTACTGACGTCCTGGAAAACCACACCATGATTCTCGATAAGGTACAGTGGGAAGGTTTATCACTTCTAATCCTGGGCGGTGTGAGCCCTTTCAGTGTGCTGACTGGCCTCAATACCCGTAGGGGTGGGGGTTGTTTGTCTGCAGATGGCATTTGTTGACTTCCTCCAGCGCTGCCTGGTAAAGAAATGGTGAACTAAAAACTGCTGCGTCAGGGATTCCAACTCATGCCTCTCTTTTTACCCTTTGGATTTCGACACACTCCTGAGCACACCATGCTTCAACCTCAAAGGCCACCGGCACCCCAATAAATTAGCTAATAATTTTATTTAATTCTGTTTTTACTTTTAGAAAGGAGGTTTAAACAAGTTGTATTTTTGTTATAATTTTTTTTTTTATATTTGTTTCATGTCAGTCTTTCAAGACCTTAAAAGAAGTTAAAGTAGCCTGCATTAGGAGGTCTCTTGTTTTTCCTCTCTATCGTCATTGGGATTTATCTCAAGAAGTTATTAAAGATACCGTAAATATTTTAAAATCAGGTGAGGATATTGTATATTTCTTCTGATTAAAACAACTATGCTTAATTAAAACATCCATTGTAAAAACATTTTTTATAATATTTGAAGTAGATTTATGTAGAAGGCATACAAAATCGATAACATGACAATTGATTTACTTATAACTACATTGTGATGTCCCATTTTAATTGTTCTTTGTAAGTTAAAATTGTAATTTAGAACATAAATATTTATTTGATATATAATAAACAGAAAATAAGAGAAGAAATATGTCTAAAAGTAAATAGAATATTCTAGGGCTGAATGGGCCTTGGCTCGCTCTCAGTTGGTTGTATGGTGTTTTAAAGTGAAGATTGTCTGAGTCATATGTGATTAAAGTTAAGTCTTGTCATAGCCTTTAAGTATTGTTTTCACATAAACCTTTGCTACATATTCCCTTCAGCCAGAGAACATATTAATATTCTACATGTTCCACTCATCAGAGCTGAGCTCCTCGTTTCTTGGGCTAAGCAACTAATATCCATTCATGGTCCCCCCAGATTGTTTCTAGAGAATTATTGTTTCTGGAATCATTAATTCCAGAAAAACCCCTGAGATTTTTTTGATAAATTTTGTGTCTATATTATTTTTGTTTGTATTATTCTTTGTAAAATAATTTATCTAGGTTTAAATATTTATATTTATAGTTAAATTGTTTTTATAGTTTATGGTTCAATTTTTTTTCTTTTTTTTTAATTTATGTTGTAATTATAAATACTCATAATTTATCATTTTTTCTTCCAAAACTTATTTCACTTACCTCTCTCCCTCTCTCTAAGTAATTAAACATTAAAAAAATTTTATTTTTAACTCTCCAAAAATCATAATTTTTTATTATTTTTTTTAGGTAGAAGGCAGGTTTTAAAATGCTTCATAGCCATTTACAAAATGTTCAATTCAAGTGAGCCTAGATATTTATTAAATGAACTGTATATAACTGACTACTGTATATGGATTCAAAAAATATCTGAGAAAAAAATTAAGAAGTTAGGCGATTTATTTGAAAAGGTTCCATATCTGCCAACTCCTTATTAAAAGTAATCCGATGGGCTGTGTATTTATGTTTCTTAATTGGTTGTTTTTAGGAAGAAGTTTCAAAGAACGATGTTGGATTTGAATTAGAAGAACTGGAAGCTGCTGCTCTAATGGTTCAAGAAGAAAATGAATTAGGAATTGCTGACCAATTAAAGGAAATGAAAATACAAGAAGACAAGTAAACTTTTTCAATACAAAATATATTTAAAAAACATTTTTTTTCTGACTCTTGATTTTCTTTGTTTTTTGTATAGTGAAGGGACTAGTGAGTCAGATACTGACTCGAGCTCTAGCGAATCCAGCGCCAGCACGAGTTTAGATTCAGATGATTTATCTTCCTCAGAAGAGTAAGTTATATTTATTGCTAATAAATAAATTAATAAAAAAAAAACTATATACAATGTTTTAGTAATCATATTTTATCCAGTCTAGAATTCGTCCATAATGTTCTTTAAGATTCTGTTTTTCAACCAGTTCACTACTGCCAAGTTGGCTATGTTCGCGTTGGCTCGGCGATTCTTCCGAACTCTCATCATAGTAATCACCCGATATTTCTTCATCGGCATCATACATTTCAGTTGTTCCTGAATGAGAGCTATCAAGCTCTTGTAATGTGCCTTCTGCAGACTTATCTATTTCTTGTGACTTTCCTTGATTGTTACTTCGTTCAGTGAAGTTTATTTCCGTATTTATATCACTTGGCGCACTATTAGCTAAACGATTGTCTTTCTTATCACTAGACGCAACATTAACTAAAAGACTTTCAGAGTTTTTTATTTCACTAGAACTTAAAGATAATTGAGTTTCATTTGCTATTCGTTGGCTACTACTTGCTAAATTTTTAATACTGCTTATAGAAGGTTCAACCTTTAATTGTTTTTCGTTTGCACTACTCTCACTAACAGGTTCATTTGCAATCGAAGCTGCTTCACTAGCTTGATTGTTACCCTCTGGGGTATTCAAACTAAATATTGTTTGTTCTTGGATTGTTTGTTCTTTTACTTTATTGTTTGTTTCATGCGGGAGATGTCGATGATGCCCAGGCATCCCATTAGATGTCATGACTATGTGGTTGTAAACATTTGGGTCGCCATGATGTTTATGCCTCACTCTCATCACAATTCCTAAAGGAATCTCTTCTCCGTCAGTTTGTATCTCTTCAACCATGGAAGGATACATTTTCAGATTTTCCTCTTTAACCTGGAAATAAAAATAAATATTTAATATTTTTTCATAAGTTTCATTAGTTTATGAATATTAATTATAAAGATGAAATAATTAAATGTCTTTTAGTAAATTAATGTTATTTTTAAGCAACTGGACTTTTATTTAGATTTGGTAGGCTTTGGATTGGGGCTAAACACCCTGAATAAAAGATATTACACATTGGAGTCCCATATTTTTAAATATTTTAAATTTGAAAACTACAGTTCTCTTTTATTTTTTTTTTGTTTTAATTACATCTTGTTAGGATTATTATTTGGATATTGTGTGCAAAAATTGTTTCCTGTATAAAAAAAACTTTTAGTGGTTTTATATTGAATTTTTTAAGCACTGCCAATTTTACAATATTATTTATCAACCTATATGGCTTAAATTTTATAGGTAGGAATGTACAATGTATGATAAAGTGTAATATTTTGTAATCCATAGTAATTTCTTTATAATAATAATTTGTTTACTAATTACATTTGAATATATTGTTTTATTTTTTCAAGGTAAAATATGTATTTACCACGTAATCCTGTGGGCAGAGACCGCATGGATGGCTGAATTGGGTTGCTACAATGGCACCACGCAGAAAAGGCATTTGAAGACTTGACCATGGGTTAACTACCTCGTAGACCATTCTTCCACACCTGAAAAGAAATAAGTTTAATAACCTCTTTGTATTTGGATGGAAAAAATTATATTATTAATTATTTATACAATAGAACCTCCATTATCCGGGGTAATGATGAGTATGGGGATCCACGGATAATCGAATTAAAACATTTTATTGACTTAATGTGATAGAAAAAAAGGTTAAAAATTCACTTGTAAGGTATAATTACTTTTATTAACAAACGAACGTTTCATATACATCTATATAAATAAAGTTGAAATTCTGTTTGTTTGTTTGTTCTTTATAGAAATCCATACCGTTTGTCCTAAATTCTCCAAATTTCGCTCAGTGGTTCTTTGATACCAGGTGCGAACACCTGTCCATATTAAAATTGTATAACTTCAGCCAATCTCTTGGTATATTCTTTATTGTTAAAAAATTCGTCGTGATCTCGCTTTACAATGGTTTTTTTTTAACAAAATCGACCGTTTAAGTCGAAAAAACGGCCTAAAAAATCATTTTATAGATTTTCAAGAGGCCAACAAGGCCCGGTAAGACCATCCCTAGGCGTTGAGTTCTGGGATTTTTAAACCATATGTTTTTTTGTTTTTTTTTAACATTACAATACGTTTATTTACATGTATGGTGAATTTATTTTTTATAAATGCCTCCTAAGAAGCGAGCTTCAATATGAGTAGTGAGCTCAAAAGCTAAAAAACAACGTCAAATACGAGCAGCTGAAACTCTCGACGAACATCAAAATAGGATTGAACAACAGAGGCTTAGACAGGCAGAATCGCGGGAAACTGAGTCTGCCCAGGAATACGAGGCCCGGCTTTGGGCCACAAAGGCTTACGCAAGCCGATTTGCGAGAAGCTGAAACTGCAGGCCAATATTTCTGTTTGTTTGTTTGTTCTTTATAGAAATCCATACCGTTTATCTTAAATTCTCCAAATTTCGCCAGTAGTTCTTTCATACCAGGTGCGAACACCTGTCCATATTAAAATTGCATAACTTCAGCCGATCTTCAGCTGCTATTCTTTATTTTTATAGAAATCGTAATGACCTCACTTTACAATGGTTTTTTACGAAATCAACCGTTTCATTAGAAATCACAACTGAAAATATTTTTTTTTGTAGTCAAACTTGCCAGGAGTTTCCTAGAAAGACTTGAAAACAATATCATTCTTAGAATAAGAATTGGAGTAATAGTTACCGGGAACATCTCATCATAAGATACCAGCTTCCCCTGTTTTTCCATTTATTATTTTGTTTCATAATTTCTAAGAACAATAGATAATTAAGCATTGTGTAATCGTTAAAACATTTACTTATTTTATTTAAATAAGTATTATACATACAAAATAAATGGCATACAAATTAAAAAAAGCTTATTAAAAAATTGGCTCCTTGGGACCCCGGTTAATCGAGGCCCGGATAATGGATGTCCTACTGTATTAAATTTTATCAGAGATGGTTGTTTTAAAGTTATATTTTATGAAATGACAATTTAAAATCTTTTTAATTGTAAATTTGTATAATTCTGCAAGTTTTTATATGTTGAAAAACTAAATTAATTTAATATTTTTTTAAATAAAATTTTTATTGAAGTATTTTTGGAATTTTATTTTAACTATCTATATTTTCCTTTTCCCATTTGTAATTATTATTTTATATCAAAATGAATTATAAATGATAATCAATATGAAGACCACACGCTAAGAACGTGTTCAGTCACATTTTGCAAATTTTACAGGAGAGCAAAAAGAGAGGTTAAATCTTGTATAGAACACAACCTAGTAACTCTAAGTCAATGGGGAAAAATAATCTATGCCCATTATATTTTCAAATAATGGTAATGTTAATAAAAATACAATACATTATTTTTTAGTCCAAAAAGAATCAATAACCAAAAGAGAATTGTAATCGTGTGTGCCCCCAAAAAAGAATTGTAAATATCCCAAGGACTGAATCGCTGTTTTCGTGTAAACTACACAGATTTGTGGTACTAGAAATGGCTTACTATAATGCGCTATAAAACAATATTCTCAAAAAATGGACTGAACACGTTCTTAGCGTGGGGTCTTCATATTTGTTATACATATTACATTATTTGTTATAAATATGCTGGATATTAGCTAATTTATCCAAATTATGAATATTTAGTAATAAGCTTGTGTTCCTAATCAACCTCTTACGGTTATAGGTTTTAATATTTCATCTGTAAGTATAATTTATTAAATTTTATTTATTTGAATAAACACTAATTTAATTATTAATTTATGGCAAATCATTCATTATTAATATTTGTGATTTTTTTATTATTTTTTGAAATATATCTAATTAAATTTCACATAATGATAAATTTATAACATGATTTAATTATTATTGTTTACTTATTTAATATTATTTTTAAGGGAGTATATGTTGTATTAAATGTTAATAAAAATTTTAATTTTTTATATCTCTAGTCACAGAATAAATATTACTTTAATAATAAGGAATAATGAAGAAATGTAGTATCCATTATTTAATTACAATTATAAGATTTTAAAGTATTATAACTTGTATGAAATCTGTTAAATAAGCTCTTGTATAAGTATGAGTTTTCCTAACTAACGAACTCATAAACTAGAAAAAACATTTTTTCTCTTGATTTCGAAATGGTTTATTATGATAAACTAATCTAGTGAATTGTTATTTTTCGATCAAGGTCATAATAATAAACCTAAAATTATCATGTTATAATCACTCTGAAGAAGTTTTAACCTAGAAATTTTTTTAACTTTCAACTTTTCATTATAGACAAATGTATTTTCTTCAAAATCACAGCTCTGCTGAACAAAGTGATAGAAAGTGCTTGCTTTATTAGCACCTTGGTCTTAAAATAATTAGCTATAATACTGACTAGTTTAACTGCTAAGATCTTCAATATTTTTTTTTACCTGTCGATAATGTAGAAGTGGTTATTTTGTTCCCCAAAAGCCTTCCAAAGATTCCGTTTATTGATTGTTAAATGAGAAGACAGACCAGAAAGCCTGGCAGAGTTGTGGCTTACTGCGACAATAAAGTGGGCATTGATTCCTGCGTTCTTGAGCGAAGCTTTCAAGTCGGGCAGCCTGTTGAAATAATTTATTTTTTAATAAAATTGCTCTATATAAACAGAGTTTTATTAAAATTGATTGATAAAATTAAATTTTGGAATGATTGGAAAGATAACCATTGCCAATTTTTTATTGTGAAATCAGAGAAAAATAAATCAGGGTGCAAAGATTTGAAATGTGTTATTAACATTTTTATTTCTTCTACTAACTATGATTTTTTAATACATCAAGAGATTTACATTAAAAGATACTATTGTAAAATATATTAGATTTGTCATATTTTAATTATGATTATATGCCAAATGAAATCAAATTATAAAAAAATGATCATTTCCAATATATATATTTGATATTTCTTGTTCTATAATTTTGATAACTATATCAAGCCTGGAGACTGAAATGACTCCATTATAAAAAAAAAAAAATCTGTTATAAAAAAATAAAAAAATAAAAAGAATTTCATAAATATAGTGCAATTTCTAGTAAAGAAATTTAATCCTCAAGAGTTTACTATAATCTCAAATTAATGATGTCATTTACCGTTTAATATTACTTACCATGTGTCATTTAGTAAGTTTAAAGTTATGTTCAAGTTATTAATTATTATTTTATGTTTATTTAATAGAATTAATTAATGTCACCCTAAATCAGATACTTATAAAATAACAATGTCTTACAGAGTTCTGTTTTTAAGAAAAACAGTAAATTAAATCCTATGATATAATATAAGCACAAACATAAATGTGTAAGACCAGGTAAATTCAGAGTTCTGTGTAAGAAATACATTAAGTTAAATAAACATTTAATTATTATCCTAAGATATAATATAAGCATGGGCATAAATATATAAGTCCAGGTAAATTGGAACACTTTATTATTAAATTTATTTTGCTTGTTATTTAAAGAGATAAATATTTTTTTATTGAATTGAAAAAATTCTAGTAATCTTAATAATAATAATCATAAATTGTAACAATACCGGTATAATAGCTGCAATCCATTTTAATCAATAAACTATTTTAATAATAAAAGGTATGCTGGATAATGCATTGGATTTTTTTGTTTTGATACGATACTTTTTTTTTACTGTTTAAAAAAATGTTAACCCACCGTTCTTTTGATAGTTGATTTCACCTTTGTCATCTGTTTAGTTTATACCATAGCCCCAATGACTATAATTCCAAGAATTAAATAATTGTTGAATTTGTTAGCGTAGATGAAAATTTGATTATATTTGTTGTAAGTATGATATTTGTACGGAGATCAAATTGGGTGATAAAATAAATTTGGCAATGGATTGCATTGTGCAAAATAAATTTGAACAATGTTTCATCAAAATTTAAAAAAATATATATAAAAATTATTATTGTTTTGATAAAATTTTAATTAAATATTTTTTAATGGTTTATACAATTATTTATAATTCAGTAACCTCATGCTTCACAAAGTAAAAAAATAAACTCATATTTTTTTCTGAAAATAAATGTAACTTTGATTCTTTAGGACCTTTATTAAATACTGCCTAACTCATCTTATATTTTATTCCATCTTATATTTTTTTGGATTTAAATGATATATTTTCCAGTATTAAAATTATAAATTACATATGAAGTATTTTTTTTTTTGTAAGTATGCACAATTCTAGAAGAATAATCTTTACTACATTTCAACAGGCCTGGACTATATTCAATAATTAAACATTGCTAGTTTTATATCTTTAATGCCCATTTTCATTCCACTTTTTATAATGAGAAATTTTGTTTCAAAACCATATCAATGAATTATAAATATTCCAATGTGATATAGTAACCACCCCTACTAATCTGAGAAAGTTTTAGTTAAAATTGTCTTACTAGTTGCAGAAATTTATTGAAAACACATCAAAAACCTAATTGAAGTGTGGATTGAGCTCTTATAAAATAAATCAAATGAACTTAACAATAATGCAATTAATTAATGTCATATATCTATATGGCATTTATAAAAATATATAAACTTTATTTTGTTACAACATGAACTAAATAAGTATGCTAATATTTTTGACATATTATCTTTTGTTCTTTTAAACCTTCAATTGCTAAAAATTTGCTTTGATTTAAATTTTAAATTTATATTGTAAAAAAAAAAAAAAATTAAAATATACTTACATTGTAGCCTTACGTGCACAATATTTGCAAGAACTCTCCATCGTGTATATTACATTAACTTTATTCCTTTGAATGATTCCTTCTGGCAGTTCTACGATCTTGCAGTGCGGCAAAGCATTAACATAGCAGCATAAATAAATTAAACATATCACAGCACTTATTTTCAACATGTCTGCATTATTTCTGAATACTGATATAGAGTTATATTGATTTGATTCATATCACTAGAATTTCAGAGACACAAATCTAGAAAATAATACACTATAAAAAAAACTTCACTTGGAGTTTAAAAAACTTTGTGAGAAAAAGAACAATGTGAACTGCTTTCCTTCCTATATAGTTGATCCTGTGCATTCCTGACATGTTATGAGCCGTGCACACGCTGGTAATGTGCTCCTTGACCTGTTCCCATTAATCTGTAATGTCTATTAGTGGGGAGATTAGTATTTCATTGATTAGAAATTAAGCGTAGGAGGATGAAAAAAACTCTTATCTCGAGTCCATATAATTGATTGAGTGATATGTGGTAATCCCTTTGTCAACAGGCACACTCATCTTAATAGCAATTGATCTTTGTGCCATCCGATTGAGATTAGAAGGAAATGAATAAATAATTGCTCATTAGAGCTGTTTTTAAATTCGTAACACTCGATAAGAATAAACAAATACACCATGGTAAAGAACTCATTAATGTGCTGTTTTTAGAATATTTAATATTTATGTATATTTATGTATATATTTATGTATGAATAACTGTGCCAATATTAAATTTATTCATTTCATATGAAGCTTTGTGTTTCCAGCACCATTTTATATTTCTATTAAAATAAATGAGCACCATTAAATCATAGGAATGCCTTTTTTTTATTCACACATAATATAATAAAATACTATTTCATACCTTGACGATTACTCCTTAACTGTATAAAAAGTCTAATTTTTTACTGCAATAATAATTCTTTATTTGAATATATGAAGGAACTGGCAACAAATCCTGTTGAATTAAGAAAACAGAAGTTAATACATGTACAATTTACACATAATTTCATTACCATATTTATTATGGATTCGGTTTTGTTTTCAAATCACTATTTCAGTGGTAATCAATACTAAATGGAGATCAGAATATTAAATATATTCTTTTATATTATATTTATATATATCTAATATATTTAATCCATATTAAATATAGTGTTATTATACTATCGTGACATATATTCTGAAAAGCTGAAGTTTTTTTAGTTTGTTTTAAATTAAGTATCCAAATCAAATAAAAATCATCCACTTTTTATTTTCATCTGTTTTCAGTATGCTACTGATAATTTTCTATTCTTGAAGCCAAACAAGATAGATAACATGACCTAGTCGCTACAGTATTCCTGGATCGACTATTCTTGGGTGACCGAGACTCTCCTGAAACGCCCAGCATCTTTAATTAAAAAACTGGTTGAGTTAATCTAATTCAAATTGTTTGTTAGTATTGTTTTTTAAATACTCTCCTGGGAGCTTACATGGTACAACTTTCTGTTGCGGACTGACCATAAGTCCACATCAGCCAACTTAAGGTGGCTGCTAAATATCAGGAATCCTGAAGGCCAATTCGCTAGATGGCTAGAGAAGCTACAGGAATATGACTGAGATTGAACAGCCCCTCGGAGTGAGGTAGTGACCTGTCTAGAAGACCATGTCCCCCTAATAGCTTCCACTTTAGTCGAATCAAACAAAAGGAGGTCAACCTTCGCAATGTTGGATTAGTTGGCCTTTGACACAATCTGAGATCGACAATAATCTTGAGTTGAAAAAGATCCGATATTGGAAAGTGGCCAATCGTCCTCCAACCTAACAGGAGATAGCACCATTCTCACCCATTTTGAAGGTGTAATGGGCACAATGGAACTCCTCAGTGATCGAGGACGGCTTGCTTAAGAGAGTTGTTCGAAACATTGATGGCAGTCAGTTGAGGAAATAGCTTCTGTTTCCAAGGTGTTGCGTGCCGAGATACTACGTCAGAGTCAAGATGAAGTGTCAGGAAAACACTTTGGTGTGACAAGACGCTCCATAAAGTACGTGAGAGGTCTACTGAGTAAACTGCTCTGAGGTTATGTCAAAGATCCGGGGCTTAAACATACTAACTGCTCTGTAAGCATTGGACCAGCTCGGAACGCCGCTCGTGGATGCGGCAGTACAATGCAGGGAGTCTCCTGGACGTAGAACCTTTTCCAGACACCAGGACGCTGGAAATTAGTTAATAAGTCTTTGTCGTTTTGGACTACTTTTCTGATTGGGTGGAAGCATATTTCGTCCCCAACCAGGGGCTGCTTCCTTGGCTGGTAAAGGAGTTCATGACCCGTATGGGAGTATCATTTGTTAATTATTTTTATCAGGTAAATCTTCGAAAGCAAATTAATCCAGTAAGTTTAAAAAGACTTGGGATCCATAAAACAAGGACTGCAGACTGCTTCTACTCTCCATCCACAGTCTGATGAAATGGTTGAACGGATGAACCGAACCCTCGTCAGATAACTTTCAAAGGTAGCTTCCGACCGTAAGCGGGATTGGGACAGTCATATCCCATTCATCCTCATGGCATACCGATCAGCAATAAGCGAATCCTCAGGACAGTCGCCTACGGAAGTTCTCTTCGTTAGAGAGATGAGGTTTGCATGCGATCTTCTTTTTCGCTGCAAACCTGGTACCGGTGTAAGAATCCAGAAGAGGACAGAGGACACTCACGATCTGGACCGTAAAAATCTTTGCTTCGTCAGCGACCGTGTAAAGAGACACCAGGTAGAAGTGCCGATCAGGGTGGATATGAAGAAGGAGACCCCGTTTGTTTCTATAATTCACGAAGAAAGCTGGGATTCTGCCCAAAGTTACGGAAGATCTGGGAGGGATCCCTCGTCATAAAGAAGCCGATCAACGAAGTGACATATGGGGTATTCAAGCCTCCTGGAGGTGAACTTCTTGTCTTGCACTAGTAGTGCACCGATTAGCGTCATTTACAGGGAACCACAATAAAGAAGAAAATTCAAAGAGTCCGCCCGTCTGGCAAAGAACACATCCGGAGAAATATCCCGAAGTGGGGGGGGGGGGGGGGGGCAGTATGTCGTGAAACCAAAACAGATGTTTATTTCTGTTGTGTAGTACGAAGGTCAAGAATTGCCTGAAGCGGTTGCAGTCATTTGGTTTCCCCTTTTCATTCAATCTTCTCCTGTAAGGGCTGCAATCCTCGAAGACCTAACTTATAGTTGACCTTTCTTTACACTTAAGACAATTCGGCGTGATTTCTTTAATAACAATATGGAGATGCCTGAGTCTCGTATGATTTAGTGTGTCACCGACTGCGTCTTAACGGTAGTAATACAAACCGCGGCTTTACAACGTTTGCCGTGATTGTAAATCCAGCACCTGATATCTATGCATCAGAGGCTAAAAAAAAGAATATAATGAAAAGAACAATTGCTATCTAATGTGGAATGTTAACCCAAGGATTTGCTATTGTAACACCGAAAAAGGTTTAAATAATTTTATTTACGTAAAATTATAACACATAAATTGCAAACAAACAATTAGAACTCAAATAATAATAAAGTTACAAAACAGCAACCAGCAGTGATAGAACAGTGACTCAGCAGTAACTGAATTCTTCTCTATACAGTCTAAAACAGACCCTTCAATCGCTTACTTATGTTGGTTTGGTATGGAACTCTACAGAATGGGCTTGAACGATCCAAACATGTGACACGTACTAATGACGTAATCGTCCCAGGGAATTCTAGAACTTTGTACAATTTAACAAAAATAAGCGTATTTTTTTAGTGTCTTCCGTCACACTATCAAGCCATATTAAGAACTTTGTACAATTTAACAAAAATAAGCGTATTTTTTTAGTGTCTTCCGTCACACTATCAAGCCATATTAACAATCACTTAGGTTAAAAGAAAAAGAAGCGGTCCCCCGACCCGGGCCTCCACTCTATTATTCAGACTAGACAGGGCCCCCTCGCCCCAATATCCTGCCTACCGCCATCGGTAAATATTAGCAGAGCTGGCGGCAAACAGATTTTCACCCCTCCCAACAGATTACAAACCTATCCGGCTCTCCAAAGAATTCCAAATTTAATTTAATTTAAGCTATACCATCCTCTTGCTGCCTAAATTCTTTTTTTATCTGTTACATCTAAGTTATGTTACAATTATTTTTATATTTTATATAATTTGTAACGAAGTTTTAATACCTTAAGTGCCATTATTTTTTTACTTTCACTTACCTATATATGAAATATATAGTAAGTGGAAGTATTGCGATCGTGAAAAATTTCGACTTCCAGTTTTCAACGGAAATACATGTTTTGGGGTCCCCTGAGTCCAAATAACTAAGTCACGCGAAATGGTCTGTGTGTGTGTGTGTGTGTGTGTGCGTGCGTGCGTGCGTGCGTGCGTGCGTGCGTGTGTGTGTGTGTGTGTGAACAGACTAGCTCGAAAACTATAAACCGTGCGAACCTGAAATTGGGTCCCCTTTTTGTCCGTTTTTAGGTTATATGGGGCTTTCCCGGCCAGGAATGGAGGTGGAGGATTATTGCCGATTAAATGTCTCCTGGCTTAGGGTTTTGTGCGGGCAATCATTCGTTGTCAGCGGCAACATGTTTGCTCACTCGGCCATCCTGACACCCAAAAATTTGAAAAATTAATTGAGTCTTACATCTAAACGCCCCCCCCCCCCGCCCCCTTTTTTTTTAATTTACTCGAAAACAGCTTTAACGATTTTCATTAAACTGGGTATTTGATGTATGTATATGCCAAAGATGTGATAGCCAACATTTCATTAAAATTGATCAACCGGAGGGGGAACTTTACTTATTAAATTTTGTCTCATTTTCACGTGTTTTTTTTTATTTACTCAAAAACGGCTTTAACAATTTTGATCAAACTGGGTATTTGATGTATTAATATGTCCGAGGTATGACTGCAAAAATTTCATCATGACTGTAACTAAATGAAATTTTCAACAAGTACATAGAGATTTATAAAATCAGACGACTTGGAATATTATGCTTGCACTGCCGAATTATCTCAAGTAAAACCTTTTATTTAATAATAAAAGAAATTAGTGTTTGTTATAGAGCAAATGAAAAAAAAAAATAAAGAATGAATGTGGAAAAATGTGTAACTTTGAGAAGTGGCATTAACACAATTTCTAATCTAAGTAAGTTGGTAAGTGAAAGTTGTGTGTTGCGCGCACGCACCAGATTTTTTATTTATAATTTACTGCAGGTATCCCTTCTTCTTTTTTTTTTTAATTTACAATTATAATAAGTTAAGGCAAATATGTCCTCTATGTCAGTTATGTTGTTTTTTCGTCAGGTTCTCAAGTCTTCTTTTGTTCGAGTTCTACTTTAAATGCACTTTAAAAATTGAAAGAGGCCCCTTTCGAAGATAATCTATAAGTTTCATGAACATTGGATCGATCTACCCCGAACGGAAGTGTAGACAGTAAAGAAGGGACAAGGGAGGGGGACGGGAAGAGGAAATTCAATTGCTCATTTAGAAGGGAAGCAATTCAGTTGGGCCTGGAGCTGACATGGCTGTAACAACAGGCTATTAGCTATCAGCTGTTAGTGCTCCACACCTAATCTTCGCCTTCCAGATAAGTTCCCGGCCTATCGCTTCATCTCCGGTACCTCAAAGGGGGGGGGGGGGGTTCAAGTCTTAGAGATCACAAGGATCGGAGTAAAATAGGTGAATATTGTGGAGGATAGGATGTCTTATGCAGTTTACTAAATTTAAAAGATGGAAATATGGGATCATCATACAACTTTCACTTACCACAATACTTAGTAGACATAGTTGAAGGGTACAGGAGGAAAACCCTGATAATAAAAGCTTAATATGAGAAAAATGCATTTGAATGTTTTCAACTTCAGGTAGGCTCAAAAAATGTACAAGACTAAACAAAATAAATCCAGGATTGAAGATTGAAAAAATATTGTATTGTGCCCTACAACCCTAGCGAGTCATGGCCTACGCCAGATATTTCGGTCTTCGGCAGCCATTTTCCAGTTCGGAGTCCTTAACAGGGATCCTTCATCGTGGGTCACACCATTCTGCCATCACAGCCTTGGTTGTCCTCGTCTTCTGGTACCATGGAGCTTTCCATTCACGACTCTCTTTGGAATCTTTGTGTCAGTCATCCTGACCACATGTCCCGCCCATCGCAATCTTCCAAGACTTATAATCTTAACAAAATTAGGTACCTTTGTTAAATCATATAGCTCTTGGTTGGTGCGCCTTCACCATTCACTTCCAACTCTAATTCCTCCACAGACATAGCGGAGAATGCGCCTTTCCATCATTTTAAGTGAACACATACTTATTAATCTCCTTCATTGTCGAAGCCTCGGAACCATATTTGAAGTACAGGGCGTACTAACACTTTGTAGAGAAGCAGCTTTGTGTCCCTTGCAATAAGATTTCTCTCAGTATCGGCCTGAGGCCAAAGAGGCACATATTATCGGCAATTATTCGGTTGCTTATCTCAGCAGAGATGTCGTTATATTATAGTATAATATCATAATAGAATATTAAAAATAACAAACATTAAATGTTAATCTATCAATAGCGCATTGACACATAAATATATATAATTAGATTGTCACAGTTGATCAATTTTATTTAAGAAAAATAATCAAAATGGAGATGATAAGCCGTATCATTGCTAACTAGGATGTTAATTATAGAGCACGATATAATAACGGAAATCGTTTCGCAATTTATCTTGAGAATGTAAACATGCTAGAAGATATTACAATAGTATGATATAATTTAAATATTAAAAAATAATACAATAACGATTATTATAAATGTAAAAAAAAAATAAAAATTGACTTTTCAAAATTAATTTATGCATATTAACATATATTTATCACAATGTTAATTTCATTTGAAGTCAGGCAAATAAGCGGATTTTGATCAAAACGCATTTGAATGCTGGCCATTTCAGGGAGGCTCAAAAAATGACAAAAAGAAACAAAATCAATCCTATCAGTCATTTATATTTTTAGACTACCAGATCAAACAATTTGCACGTATAAGTAACAACAATAAAAACACAATCAAATACTGAAAAAAAAATCTGGTGCGTGCTCGCAACACACAACTTTCACTTACCAACTTACTTAAATTAGAAATTAATGCGTTTTGTTAATTGCACTTCTCAAATGAACAGAACGGCTTTAATTATGAACAATGGTCTGTCATTAAAGGCGTACTCCGCATGCGTGGGCTCAACGAGTTTTATGAGTTGACTGAATATTTTTCTTTTTTTCTCCTCTTTGTTTTTATCATATCTCATATTTAGCCATTTATTATTTTTAGGCGTAACGAGAGACAGATAATTTCTCCATGTAAACAAAAACAATGGTACTTTATAAGAAAGAAAGAAACAAACAAAAAAGGCCCCTCCCCCCCAAAAAAAGCCTCCTCAGAACATTTTAATAATGATAAAGCTTACCTGATATTAAAGAAAACCTAATTTTCATTAAACATGACGAATTTGATAAAAATCGTTAAAGCCGTTTTTGAGATAATCGAAAAAAAGGTAAAAATTGGAAAAAAGTCATGAAATAAAGTGCCCCCTCAGTTGGACCAATTTTGATGAAATGTTGGATTTTACATATATGGTATATACATACATCAAATACCCAGTTTCTTCTTAATCGTTAAAGCCGTTTTTGAGTAAATAAGAAATATGTACTCGTGAAATCGGTACAAAATTTATTAAGTAAAGTCCCCCCTCCGGTTGATCAATTTCGATGAAATTTTTACAGTCGTATCTCGGGCATATAAATAAATCAAATACTCAGTTTAATCAAAATCGTTAGAGCCGTTTTTGAAAAATCGAAAAAAACGTAAAAAGTTGTTAAATAAAGTACCCCCTCCCTTTGAGCAATTTTGATGAAATTTTTGCTGTCACATCGCGGGCATATACATACACTAAATACCCAATTTCAGGTTCCCACGGTTTATAGTTTTTGAGCTAGTCTGTTCACACACACACACACACACACACACACACACACACACACACACACACACACACACACACACACAGACCATTTCGCGGGACTTGTTTTTCGACTCAGGGGGTCCCAAAACGTGTATTTCCGTTGAAAACCGGAAATCGAAATTTTTCACGATCGCAATACTTCCACTTACTATATATTTCATATATAGGTAAGTGAAAGTAAAAATGTTCTTTAATCAATTCTTTCCGGTAATCCCTAGTCCATCCATTGTGAATTGCTAGACTTAGAAGAACTGAGATAGGTGGAGTAGATTGCTATAATTCACAGCTTTCATTGGAAGTTTTCTACTATAAAAATTTTGCAGTGGTTTAACAGGAGTGACTGAGTATTCATATTTTTTTCTGAACGGCTGAAGACGAATTCATCCCAAAATATCTAGGATCCCAAAGTCTAGCGGCAGTATTTGTAATGATTGATTCGATTTTCACGTAAATATTTTCAAACAAGTATTTCGGCTGACTTACGGGATTTCGTATGAATATGATGGACTATTCGAAAAGTATACTTCAGCAACCACTAGATGGCTCCCTTACTCCATTTTGTGTAAAAAAAAAATGACTGAAGGGGTTTTTTTTTCCCTGTACGCTTCAGTTGTTTCCATATTTAAGGAAGTAATTATTAAAATATTAGACGGTAAAACATATTCATTAAAATCAGCTCATTATTTATTTACAATTCATTATCCATTGTTAATAAAATAACAAGATTAACACGACCTGAACATTCTGACCATAAAATCATAGATTTTACCAACGACTAAACCACATTTTACTGTTCAACTCACGCCTTTATTCTACACTATTCTAACATTTAACATATTATTTGTATTTAATCATTATAATTCTTTCTGAGGTACAAGCTCCCGCCATTTCTAGAGTCCACTAATTTTAATCGTTGCCGATTTTGTGGAGGGAGCCTAAATATTTCATCGGGGAAGTTTTGCGTTTCAATCGCGAAACACCCCTCGCCTAAAAGAATGTAATAAGAAACCATTTTTTCGATTTTCCAGTTTTTGGGATAACATTTTTACTGCATAGCTCTCTCTCCATACTTTATGGAAATATTGTTAGTTTGAGCTCTCCTGTGATAAATTGAGGACATTCATTCACTTACCTACTTGTCAGTATATTGAGGGAACATCAAAAAGAAATTCTTTTCGGATTTCTGTGTTAGCTGAACACCCTGGGACATATTTATAGCAACCAGATTATTATATGCATATAAATATTTTTAGTATAAAACGTCCCAGTTGATGGAGTACACTGCTCTAAATGGAGCGGTTCATTACTGGGCATGACAGCTATCATGGATATAGGACGAGTGGGTAGAGGAAAGTAAAATGATCGGTCTCATCCCTACTCGAGCTGACAGAGCGCGCTGTCCAAACCAGCAGCTGTTCTCTAAATAGGAAATGAAATCCGGAGAACTTTATAATGAGTACTATAGTACTGTCTCCTCAATCATTTAATTCTTTAAGTGATCAAAATTAAATTTATTGTTTATGTCAGATCTTTCTTTAGCATTCCTAAATATTCTTATATATATATATTTTTTTTTTAACTAAGTTTGAATTATTGCATTGTAGATGCAAGAAGTATGCATTGTAGAAAAGTAATTGATTTCTAATTTTGTCTATAATTTATTGTTGTAATAGTGCATATTTTACGTCTGTTCTAAAACGTATGTTTTCTGGGAATCTAGAACTAATCTAGTACTTTAGAAGGTCGCTATCGGTCGAGATTATTTGACCGACTAATTTTAATAACTTAATAATATTACTTCTGAAATTCTGAGCTTTCCTCTGATATATATTATACATATTTATTACTGCTAATATTACAGGTAATTGAAATTTTTGTTTTGGGAAATTTTCCATATTTTTCTTTTTTATTTGATTATTCAAATTTTTCGTATTTTATACTTAGCCATTTCTTGTATCTGGGGATAACAAGGGGACAGTTATTTATATGACAGTTATTTACTCGAAACAAAAAAAAAAATTAAAAGCACTTTAAAGAAAGAGTTTTTCCTTAGCCATTTAATCCCTATCAGACCTGTTCTATGACAATAAAACTTAATTCACATCAAATAATGCTTCATTAGGATTAAGGTGACAAGTTTAATCGAAATCGTTTTTGAGTAATCATAAATGGAAAAATAAACGTTCTACCTACGTTTACTCGATTTAGATGACATCGTTGCTGTCACATCGCAGCTACATACAAACCTCAAATATCTAATTTCAGTTTCTTACAACAAAGAGTTTCTCAGTTAGTCTGTTCACACATTGACACACCATTTTGCGGGATTTCGTTATTTTGACTCAGGGGACCCCAAAACGTGTATTTCCGTTGGGGGCCGCATATCGGAGTGTACCAAAAACCACACAATTATAAATGGCTATGGTAGTTGGATATCAAAGGCCCCAAAACGCGCCACCTATGCGACTCAATCCATTAAGGGCAAGGCTCGCCCTACTTCTCAAATAGTCCAAGTGAGGCGTCACATTGAAATTCCTCCCTACCATGATTCCAAGATAGTTGACAACCTCACTCGGAATTATTCTTGTTCCCTGTATGCTCATTGATATAGGGTGAGCCCTATCTGTTTTACCTCTCAAGAGGATCGCTTGAGTCTTGCCTCCTGCCATCCTCAATTTCTTCCTCTCGCACCATTCTGCTACCAGGTTGGCGCAACTTTACCAACAATATATTGGTTTAACTACAGCCTTGTATATATCAATTTTCGTTCTTTTAGAGAGCGATTTGAAGATCAAAACTCAGTGAGACCTACCATTTATTCCCCGATTTTATCCTGGCTTGTAATTCGCTCTTTACTTTATTGTGGTTTGTGACCAGGTTTCCGAGGTATCTCAACTGGGAATAATGTAAATTGATAAAGATCGTTGTCGTGTTTACCAATTTTATTTTATTTTAAGAAATCTTTGGCATGGGGTGAATGAAAACAAAGAAACCAATCTAAATTGAACTCCATATTTAATTTTATTGACTAAGAATGTAAATCATTAATACCCCCCTTCTAATAAATCCTAAAAAGATATTTTACTTACACAAGTTATCATAATTTATTGAATGCATACCAGGCAATACTACAATTAGTACTGTATATTAAATTTATCTGATGGGCTCTCTCTCTGGATCATCATCATTAAGTTTCTGGTGTGGATTAGTCTCTGCCATTTCTGACGCTGTCTTAGACTCAGCACCGCTTCTTCTCTCAGCTCTCTCTGGATACCTGGATCTCCGCCCGAATTCTCCCCTCAATCTCCGTACTTCCTCCAACTTCTCTTCATCTCTTCCAATTTTCCATATAACTCTTATTTCCCCCACTCCCTTCAGACTTCCTCTGATTGGTTAGCCATCCTAAAATTTCCATTCCATGCTATATACTTCTCTTGTTTTTCGGCTGTACTTTTATTAGGGCAAAACCGGGTTTTATGGCCCCAAATTTCTCCAACGGATATAAAAATCTTTCAAGGAATATATAAATATCCCTTGGTATATATAATATACCTTGGTGAGTGTCGGCAGCATTGTCGGTCTTCGGCTTTCCGTATTTTCGATTTCTAATAAAACGTTTATGGCCCCAATAACTTCCAAGGCGGTATCCACAGGACTTTGCCGCCTTCTGGTAAAACCGACCACCTGGTTTGCGCATATACAGTAATATACATATCGTTTAAATTATTAATACAATTTACTTCCCTTATCTGGCAGCATCCACAACACATAGAGTACTTAACCATGTCTAAACCTGTCTTAAGGTGTTAGTAAGTACAGTGCGGCATATTATAAAAGACATAAGTAATCAAAGATGGTATTATATCAGATTTCATTTGCAAGTATTGTATTTTTAAGATATAAATTATTTTGTTATTATTATTGTTTTAAATTAGTTTAAATTTCTCTAGGTTGTAATGGACATTTTGCCTATCTTCAAAAATCCATCATATCGAAAGCTTTAATTAAATTAAGGGTACTTATTTTATTCCATAATAATTTTTGCATTAATAAATGACTAAAATATAATGAAAGTAAATTTAATGTAACCTATAATTTCACATTCATAGTTTTGAATTTATGCCATAATTATTGCTGTAATAATTTCAAAGATGATAGTTGAATACCATATATTGAAGTTTGACCAAACTCCACACTATCTGGAAGGCTTGTTGTATCCGAGAATAGACTGCGGTAGTCAGGGGCAGGCGATAAGATCAGATCTAACTTTCATGGCGGTCGGAAGTTTTAGGATATTGCAGCCCGGGGCCAGAGGAGGCCAAATAGGTTGCCAGCTATTGCAGAGGCTGTGGAAGTCGCGGTAGTAATCTGTTCTCATCGGGATGTCGCACAGTGTTTCGCTTAGTAGGAGCTAGGTGGAGAAAAGTATTTTTCGTAATTATTTCATCTCTTTCGGCCATTTAAGTAATTTAATTATAAAATTATTATATTCAATTATAAAATTATTGTAATTAATTATAAAATGATTGTATTTCATTATAAAATTAAATATACTATATTTAATATTATGTATATGGGACATTCTTTTACAAACCGAACAGATTTGGACAAAAATTGACCGACACATTTTAGATTTAACTGAAACTTTTTTTACGGGTTCTATATCGAAAAAAAAGAGATACGTGTAAGAGGATTTTTTTTTATTTTCGATATTTTGAAAAATAAACAAGATCGAAAATTCGTGAATTTGATGATTTATCGGTAATAGCCTATTTTTCAAAAATTCATAACTCCGGTTCTGTTTAAGCTAAAAAATCTAATTTTTTTTTATCTTGAAGGTAAAAAGACAAGCTTTAAGAAAAAAATACTTTTAAAAGAGATTGTCGAAAAATTCAAATTGTTATTAACAATTTCAATCTTTAAATCGGTTTTTAACAGTGGCCCCACCCATGAATCAACTTTTTACTATTTTTATCGTATTCTGCGTCAAATTTTCTATCGAAAACGCTTTTAAAAACGATGGAGAAGTTATTTTTACTGTAAGAAAAAAATTAATTAATTTAGCGCGGTACGTCACATCGACAAGTAGGTCACATTTCACGGCTCATATTCTTGTTTTACACCGTTTATCTCTTAAATACAAATAATTGTTTCATTGTTTTAATTAAAAAACATATTTTAGTAGCCAAGAAGATGGGAAGAAATAGAAAAAATACATAAATAAAAAACATTGTTGAGAATGAAATTTTTTTATTAAGATTTCGATAATGCATTAGTTAATAAGAACAATATTTGGAATATAAAAATAAATACAATATTTAAAAATAAGACAATGTTTACATTTTCTGTTTAAAATTTTTTACAATATCCTTTTTTTTCGCAAGATGAAAACCGTTTTGCTTCCAATTGCTGTAAAGAAATCGGATTAATACAATGATATTTTAAAGTTTCTTTTATTGTTAAAGCTTTTTGGAAACGTTCGGACAATTGTTTTTTTTCTCATTTGTATTCTTATGCTAAATCAATTAATTTTTTACCGGAGTTATGAATTTTTGAAAAATAGGCTATTACCGATAAATCATCAAATTGTCCGAACGTTTCCAAAAAGCTTTAACAATAAAAGAAACTTTAAAATATCATTGTATTAATCCGATTTCTTTACAGCAATTGGAAGCAAAACGGTTTTCATCTTGCGAAAAAAAAGGATATTGTAAAAAATTTTAAACAGAAAATGTAAACATTGTCTTATTTTTAAATATTGTATTTATTTTTATATTCCAAATATTGTTCTTATTAACTAATGCATTATCGAAATCTTAATAAAAAAATTTCATTTTCAACAATGTTTTTTATTTATTTTTATTTATGTATTTTTTCTATTTTTTCCCATCTTCTTGGCTACTAAAATATGTTTTTTAATTAAAACAATGAAACAATTATTTGTATTTAAGAGATAAACGGTGTAAAACAAGAATATGAGCCGTAAAATGTGACCCACTTGTCGATGTGACGTACCGCGCTAAATTAATTAATTTTTTTCTTACAGTAAAAATAACTTCTCCATCGTTTTTAAAAGCGTTTTCGATAGAAAATTTGTCGCAGAATACGATAAAAATAGTAAAAAGTTGATTCATGGGTGGGGCCACTGTTAAAAACCGATTTAAACATTAAAATTGTTAATAACAATTTGAATTTTGAACAATCTCTTTTGAAAGTATTTTTTTCTTAAAGCTTGTCTTTTTACCTTCAAAACAAAAAAAAATTAGATTTTTTAGCTTAAACAGAACCGGAGTTATGAATTTTTGAAAAATAGGCTATTACCGATAAATCATCAAATTCACGAATTTTCGATCTTGTTTATTTTTCAAAATATCGAAAATAAAAAAAAATCCTCTTACACATATCTCTTTTTTTTCGATATAGAACCCGTAAAAAAAGTTTCAGTTAAATCTAAAATGTGTCGGTCAGAAAGGTGTTCGGTTTGTAAAAGAACGTCCCATATTTCATAAATTAAATATATTATATTAAATTATAAAATTGTTTTTCGTCAGTTTTTCATTTATTGCGACCACTTAAGTAGTCTTAAAACATTTTTATTAATTAAAAATCGAATTTAAAACGATTGCCAGGAGTTTAAGAAGAAAAAATAAAAACAAAAGCCTATCTATACAAAATTGTATATTGTTTATTTTTTCTAATCCTCTTTACATGTATTTTTCCTCCTTTTTAGAGTTTTTTTTTTACCTTATTTAAATATTTGATATTTTCACAGGTGTAGCATGATGGTCAGATATCTAGTTTTATATGTGCATATCTGTACAAGGATTTAGCCCCAGAATAAAGTTATTTTTGAGAGCTTATCTGTACAAAGATAATTTTGATCGGATACCATAGATTATGGCTGAGGATTCCGCCAAATGATAGCGGTGGTACTGCTAAGAAATCCAGAGGGGAAAAAGGAAAAGGCATTTTCTTAAATACCTGTTAGTAAAAGATTTTCTTAGAAGGTAATGGCAAGAAGTCATGACCTGCCTACATACTCGTAGACCGCATCCTAGTCTGCTTGTACGAATGCACTGTGGCTTATGGTCCATGTAACAGTCTAATCCTTCATTTTCACTCGATTACTTAGCATTCTCCAAAGGAATAAGTCACGTCTTACACAATTTTTTTCGGAGATCATTGTGGTTCCTTGAAATGTGGAAGTTGGCGTTGAGCCTAAAAATGCTACTTTGATTTTCCGGCAGCAACCCATTTATGAGAAATTTTGGAGGAATGGTTAGGCAACCTCATCCTCTGTCCTCTGTATGGTTTTTAAAAATTATGTTTGGACGAAAGAAACTTTAAGAGAAAAGAGATTTTTCTCACATAGAGTGGTTCAACGATTATTAAAAAAATATCCATTTTGCAAAGAAAGTACTAAAACAAAGAATGTTGTACTCGAGTGTGCTGGCTATGATGCATATTATTATTAAGTTGAAAGGTGCCCCTGCTATATACAAAAAAATCAGCCCGGGTACAAAAGGGTACAAGTCATTAACATCATTTGGAAGTTTCAAAACGATGAAAAAATCCTGCATCATCTCAAAAACATTTTTTTATTGTGGTTTGATTAACAGATAAATTTACTGAATTAGATTAAATTAGCACTCATTAGTCCAAGTAATATTAATCCTTAACAATCAATCTATAACAATTAAGGAACACTGTAATTTTCATGATTGAAGTGATGCCTGGAATTCAACTGATTTATTCTATTACATTACGATTTTACACATTTGGACCCTATTACTAACCAGGTGGAGTGTATGAAACGTAAGAAAATATTAGAATGCTACGTTTTGATGTATCGTTTACATTATTATAATATCAATTTTTAGCGAACAGACGTGCTCTAAAACGGAAAAGCCTACGAAACTGAAATAAGATATTGGAGTTAGGCATATGCCCGTGATATGACAGCAAAGATGCTGTCAAAATTCATTAAACGTAGGAGGCACTTTATTCAATCATCTTTCTGAAAATGTATAATGCGCGAAAAATGAGTAATTTTTACTTTTATATTAGACAACCTTGTTCCTTGACCTTCCTGAAACAATTTGTCAACACTTCCTTCACTAACAGCCTATTGTTTGCAGCTAAAGAGTTGCAGCTAAAGAGTTGAAAATTAGGTGTTATTTAATATCAGGTATGCATTATCATTATTAAAATGTTCTGAGGGGATTATTGAGCAAATGAAAACAAAAATAAGAAATGAATGTGGAAAAATGTGTAACTTTAAGAAGTGGCATTAACAAAACGCATTAATTTCTAACCTAAGTAAGTTGTTAAGTGAAAGTTGTGTGTTGCGCGCACGCACCAGATTTTCAAATTTAGTTTCATAATATGTTTCTGTATCAAATATGAGGTGTTTTGCTGGAACAGTAATTGTTTTTGGTTTTTGAGAAGGCGTTAGATAAAGAAATCGAAAAGTTACAATTTACAAGTCGCAAATACCCCTTCTACCGATCCCCCCTCATGATTTATTAAAAAAACGGTAAAAAAACTATAATAGTGATGAAATAAAGATTTTTTTTGGCACCTTAACAAAAAAATTCTGGTGCGGTACGCGCATTACACAACTTTCACGTACCACCCTTCTTTTTTTGACTAAAATATAGATAATTTTTCAAAAATGGTATACTAAAGTGTTACCAGAGAGGGATCACTAAAGTTTATTTCTCGATGAAAATTTTTTTAATTCGAAAATGGGGTCAGTGATTCATTCAGTGGTGTACCAAGAATGAAATTGGCCCTATTTACTCTTGCACTCCAAACTTTCTGAGGGTTCCTTTGACTTTGTTTTTAATATTAATAGTTCGGATGAATACTTATAATATAATAAGAGATTATGGAAACAATATTTTTTAAGAGATTATAGAAATATTAATCGAGTTTTGAGTGAACCATCATGTTTTTCGACAATATATCGTATATAAGGATCGATGGAAAGAATTCATAACAACGGCCGATAATAAATTGGAACTACTTTGTTTTGAGTACCTTAGTATTTTTCAGAAAACGAAGGTGATTTCTAATTCTTCTTAGGCTGGGGCGTTTATTAGTTCAATATTTAAATAAATAATATATTATCTTTACTAATATTAAGTATCTTCCAACATGCTCTTGAAACACGTTGTCGACTCTTTCGGCATGCGCAGGACGCCTTTCCTTGTGAGCAATGAGCAGTTAGTAAGGTGTACTGCGCATACCGAGATTCGCCACCGTGTGCTTGTTGGAATATATCTTTGATTTAATAGGAATCGCCATATGTTTTTTTCCCGATCGGTAACATTTTAAACTATTCTTTCTAACTATTCTTCTTTCGCTCTTCGCCTCCTCTAACAATGTTCTCACTCTAAACAGTTCTCTTTGTTTTTAATTGTAAAATAAAATTAAAGAGGTTGGCTCGCGCCGTCCAAGATCATCAGAAGCATAAAATGCAAATATCGATTAGCTGAAAGAAAGGGTCATACGAGCTTGGGAAAACATGCCAAAAAGCTCATTGACCAATTGGTAAAAAGTTTTCCAAAAAGACTAATGGTGGGTTTAAAAAAACCCGGCGAAAAATATTAAATGATAAAAAACATTTTATAAAAAAAAAATTAAACCGACTTCGAAAACTAGAAACCAGTAAAAATAAATGCTCTAAAAAGTATGAAATAATTACCTTCTGATTTTTATGAATACGCAGCAAAATTGAAAATCGTATGAAAAGTGGAAAAATGCATTAAAACGGATAATTTTATTTTGATTAGTACGAATACATACCAACTGTTAATAAAAATTATTAAATTAAAATATTAAATACCATGTTCAATACTTAACAATCTTTTCGGAGGCGGCGCAAAATAGAAAATCTATAGAGAATTTTAAGATTTTCCTAATTTTTAGTGTTTACAATTTTGAATTTTGCGCCGCCTCCGAAAAGATTGTTAAGTATTGAACATGGTATTTAATATTTTAATTTAATAATTTTCATTAACAGTTGGTATGTATTCGTACTAATCAAAATAAAATTATCCGTTTTAATGCATTTTTCCGCTTTTCATACGATTTTCAATTTTGCTGCGTATTCATAAAAATCAGAAGGTAATTATTTCATACTTTTTAGAGCATTTATTTTTACTTGTTTCTAGTTTTCGAAGTCGGTTTAATTTTTTTTTTATAAAATGTTTTTTATTTCATACTTTTTAGTGGCGGAAGATAATTTCTAATATAAGCCGGAAGGGTGCAATGCGTTGATTTCTTAAAAAACATTGATATGCTTTTTTTTATACAGATTTTAAGTGCATTGTGAACTGATTTCGGGTTTTCGAAGTCGTTTTTTTTATTTATTTATTTTTTTTATTTTTTATTTTATTTGGTACCCCTCTTTAGACACAAGTGAGTTTGGTTCCTTAGTTTGTTGTTCTATCCATAGAGATCTATTGCGTGGGTCCCTCACGAAATAAAAGTCAGCCCACCCAGGTAGCGCTATACCACGTTCGTCTATCCCGTGTCTTTTTATTATAATTATATCAATTTTAATCAACTTTGTATTATAATAGTCACATTATCCATTTTATGAATATGCACAGTACACATCTTTCAACACCCTGTCTACTTTGATTTTTTGTAAAGACCAATTTTCCATCGGGAAGACATACACAAATTTTTTTCCACAATGACTTTTTTTTTTCCTTTGCGGAATATTGTCTTCGGTACTTGTTTATTTCATACATACATCTGCGTTTCGAGAGGAGGTGTTCAGTTTTGCTCGGCTCTAACATTAATTCGGCAAATTCAAGATGTCGTAGGTATGCCACTGAACAGTTGAGATTTTGGCCATTTTTCGACCAGTTTTATTGGGAAATATAATAAACAACATGTACGTTTGTTATTTCGGTATCTGAGAATATGACTGCCTCGAAATGGAAACAATTCTTGACAAATGACTATTTTTAAGAATTTCGTCTCTAGACTCTATCGAGTGCCAACCTAGAGACGTTATCGTAACTTAAAGAAAAACAATTTAACAATTCACCATCATAGATGGAATTGGAGATGGAAGAAAACAATATTAAAATTTTTTAGCGGGACGTATTTATTTCATGACTGGAATTATAATAAGTCCATATTATAGTCTAATCCATAATATTTTCCTTAATTTTCAAACCAAATTTAAGCTTCGTTAATACTACTACTACTAGTTCGGCCCAAAAACCCAGTGATACCCATCACCTAGCCTCCTACCCAACAGCTTCCGCCATTCGTCGCGGTTTTGAGCAGCTGCCATCCAGTTGCTCACACCAAGGATGTTTCCCGCATTAGTCGTGACTCTGTCCATCCACCTTAGCCTGAGTCTTCCTCGTCTTCTTGTCCCATATAAAGGCTCTGTCAGCAACTTCTTGGGAAAATCCTCTTCACTCATAGGAGCTCCATGCCCTGCTCACCGCAATTGGCCCAGTTTGACGACCTGGACATATTCAGCTCTCTGAATGCGTCATATATCTCTTGGTTCTTGCGTCCTCTCCAGTTTCCATCATTTGTTTTCACTCCTCCGAATATCCTGCGAAGAATTTTCCGTTTGAACATAAGAAGGTCTTGTTCGCATGCCTTGGTTGTTGTCCAGGTTTCCGAGCCATACATCAGGACGGGACGAATGATGGTCTTGTATAGGTGTAACTTTGTTTGCCGAGAGAGTATGCGGCCACCAAGCTGTTTCCTCAAACCGAAGTAGCACCGGTTGGCAGAGACAATTCTTCTTCTGACATCAACATCTACTTGATTACCCTGGGTTACCGTTGAGCCCAAATATACGAAATCGGAGACCTGTTCAAACATGTACTCCACCTGGGTGTCTCTTCAGTCACCAAGTACTTTGTCTTTGCCTGGTTCACAGTGAGCCCGTCTCCTTGCAGGACCCACCAGCGCCAAGAACGCCTCCCTAACAGCTTGTAGAGAGCGGCCAATGATATCCACATCATCCGCGTATGCTAAGAGTTGTACGTTCCGGTTAAAGATCGTCCATCCAACTTGCACGCCAGAATCTCTAACAGCCTTCTCTAGGTCAATATTGAAAATTCATCTCCTTGACGCAGCCCCTTAGTCGCAAGGAATTCCGCAGACATATCTCCACCGACGCAAAACGAGCACATTACCTCATTCATCGTCAGTCTTACCAGGCATATGAGCTTCAGTGGGATTCGGAGTTCCTCCATTGCATGGTAAAGCTCTTCGCGGTCGGTGATATCATATGCTGCTTTGAAATCGATGAAGAGGTGGTGCGTCTTCAGTTTATATTAGTATCCTCTCTCCAATAGGGTCCTCAAGCTGAACATCTGGTCGGTAGTTGATTTCCCGCTTAGTTAATATTAATTTATTATCTCAAAATTAATAATTTGGCACTCAAAGCAATTTTCATCTAAACACCTTAATAGTTGCAGAAACATAATTAATAACCGATAATAGTAATCTAGATAACATAACAAAAGTGTCACTCCAGAGTGATGAATCCGCACAAGATTTTATGATTACATTGTATATTAATATCCGACAGTGATCGAGTGTATCCGGGAGCAGACAGCTTTGTTAAGGCCTCTAAATTAACTGAAAAAGAGCTTTTCCAGGAAGTATTGAATTCCTTTTTAATGTGATTAGAGAGTGGAAGTCGGAAATCAAAATCTAATTTAAAACTATAATGGCTACGATTTTACGAATCTTTTTTAAAAAGGGTTATTAATGCTCGGCCTTTCTTTAAATTCTATGAATTTTGTGGTTTTATGATTATACTATCCATCCGTCGTTTAGACATTCATTTAGGATTTTTTACTGTTATCGGTGTTTAATGTGCTTTAATCTTCTTAAATCTATAAAAAAAATCTTTTAAGCAACCCAAAAAAATGTTCTTGAGTTTTATTTCTTGGCAAAATTTTCCAGGAACAGGGTTAAAACAACAATAACTTTGCCGGAACCATAAGGAAAAGTTTCATTTTTCAGAAAACGACAGCGATATTCCACTGATATTATATATCTTTATTAAAATCTATTGTTGAAAATTTATTTAAGGTTATGTATAAGGTTTGTTCCAACAAGCACTTAAACCACGTCAATAACTAACACACTTCACATGTTCTCCCCCACTCTTTTAATTCTGAATTTGATTGGTTTGTTTTCCCAACCGATTCATCGACCATTAAAACAATATTGAGCATTGCTTGGAATCAACCAATCAAATTTAGAATAAAAAAAGCGGGGATAGTACATGATCAGTTTGTTATTTATCAACGTGTTTTAATAGTTTGTTGGAGCATACCTTATGATATATATGCCATATGTTTTTCAAATAAGTAAATATTATGAGGGATAATTGAATAATTATTTTCATGTTTTTTCCCAATAACTTCTTTAATAAATTAGGAACCCAAAAAAGGTTTTAATGGGACCACATTGGGAAAATACTCTACAGGATGCCATAGGTTTTGTTCGAATTGGTCCACCCATCTCGGAGTAATCGGTGGACATACATAGAAAAAAAAAAAAAAAAAAAAAAAAAGTCACATACGTATCGAATTGAGTAACCTCCTCTTTCGAAGTCGGTTAAAAAAATATTAAATTTAATTAACGTTTATAACAGTCAAAAATATATTTTGAGTTTATATTTTTTCACAGTCTTTTTGTTATATATTTCCTCTGTAGTGAAGGTTAACTGATTATTATTTAGTTCGATCTGGTTATTAGATTAATCTGGTTGTAATTTTTTATTTGAAATTAATAAATTATATTTCTTTGACATTGTGTTCATTGAAAACATAAAACTTTTATTAAAATATTTCATTTAATGCCCTTTTCATTGCAAGGCAATTTTTTTTTCTACTAACATTTTTATAATAAATGGTTTTTTTTTTTTTTTTTTTTTTTTTTTGTAGAAGATAATGTATTGTATACATTGGTTTCTGAAATAAAAGATTAAAGAAATTCAAAATGAATTTATTTCTTCAGTTTATACTTATTCACATGACTTTAGTGTTTTGAGACGATAACACAAAAAGCTTATCATTTTAATGGTTGGATGCTTTTAGAGAAAAAGATGGTATAGAAAGGAAACTCGTGTTATGTTTAATTAGCTAAAAGCCAAGAATGTTGCTCCTACTTAACACCAGGTAACTAAATTATTGTTTAGAACCATGATATCAAGATTTGTAACTAAAGTTAATAAAATCGTTTTAAAGTTTTGGTGATTTGTGTACAGAAGTCACTAAGTCATAAATTTGTTGATAACAGTAATGTGGTTTAATTTTGTAAGTCAGTCTTTGTTGACAGTTAATGAATGTAAGTTTTTATTTCGCTATTATAGGAATTTTTGTGATAATTAAGTCTTAATGTATTTTATCGAGATTGAGAATAGATAATAGTCCACACCTTCTATTATTTTTTTTATTTTATCCTAACGTGAGTTTCGACAACTAAGTAATTTTCCACCTTCCGGCCAAGTCCGCAATACCATATAAGTCGTTCTGAAGAGTGGCAGGTGCTAAAAAAGAATTTATATCTGAACTAAGGGTTATATTATCACCAAAAGTAGCCAGTAGTTCATTGGGGTGTTCTGGTAGGCCAGCCATATTTATGAACAAAAAATATTTGACCCAGAATGTTGCCATGAGGTACTCCTGCATTATAGATATCCTTAGTGTCAGAGGTTTCCAGAAAAACGTCTGTCAGTTACATATGAAAGTAATATTAAGTAAAGATTAGAGGAAATAAATCCTTCAAGCCAAACTTTGTTCAATGCTTCACTATGTCAAGAGAAACACTGCGAAAATATTTTTCGGACTCTATTCAATTAGTAATAAATTATACTGAACGATTGCATTGTCGGTCATTTAATATTTCCGGCAATGCCGTATATCTAAGAAGAATAGTGTATGTATTTACTTTTCATCTTAGTTTTAGTTTTTAGGGTAAAATAGCCGTATATCTAAGAAGAATAGTGTATGTATTTAGTTTTCATCTTAGTTTTAGTTTTTAGGGTAAAATAGCCGTATATCTAAGAAGAATAGTGTATGTATTTAGTTTTCATCTTAGTTTTAGTTTTTAGGGTAAAATAGGATTAGTCCTTTTTTTTTAGTCTTTCTTTTCATTTTCTCAATTCGTGATTAAGCCTGATTTTCAATAATTTGCGCCATTAAATTAATTTACCTAAGTTATTTTGTAATTTTAGTGAAGCATGTGATGGGATAAGCATGGGATCTTGATGTTTTGTTAGAATTGTTGTATCGTCTGCATAAGTAGCGATCAATTGCTTACAGGTATATCACAGGTGTTGCTACCAAAATATTGGCTAAAAAAAGTGCCAACGCTCAGAGGAGACGGTCAGGGTCACAAAAAGAAAAGAGTAAAGCATTTTAGGGTCAATCAGTACGATCATCAAAATTTAATTTTTCGTTTAATCTTCTTTCGGACGCCAAACTATTTTTTCTAACAAAAAATACAATTTTTTTTTTCAATTTAAAGGGAAAATAGTGAAACCTCTTTGTAAGAAAAAAAGAAATAATAATATTCACACCAATCACTAATCACACAATAATAATCAGTCACGGATTGGTGCGGCTTGGAGTCGACCAATGCTTTTATTGATGTATCCAAAATTCCCCCGAATATAAATATATAAAATATTAAATTATTCTTTTTAAGTTACTTTTAACATCTTTAAGTTAACTTTAACTTCCATTATTTTAATATAAATATAACATTTTTTTGTTTTAATGGATAGTTGATTTTCATTATTCTTGGTCCTGGTTAATGACCGCTGATGACAGCGAGAATACTTTTTTTTTTTTTTTTTTTTTTTTTTTTTTTTTTTTTTTTTTTTTTTTCGGTTGGCGCATTAGGCCTAATGAGACCTTGGGCCGCGCAGTGTGGTTTTCTTACAGACATTTGTTTTGCCTGCGGGAGCACAGACAGCCTGGAGGGGGTAGCCCAAACCTCACGTTGCTGCAAGCCATGGTCACCATGGTACAGCGGCAGACTGCCCATATCTCCATACCCAATCCCATTGGGGCCAATTTGGCAGTGCCCTTCCCACCGATGGCGTCAGCTCTCTCGGGTTCAAGGACAGTGACAAACTGGTCTAGGTTCACGGATTATGGTAGCTCAGAGTCAGCAGGCCCCGAGGACCTATATTTCTTTCCCTGAAGCATACCGTCCCTGAACCAAACCTCCGGGCGGTTACTGACATACTGGAAAACCACACCACGATTCTCGATGAGATACACGGGGAAGGTTCATCACTCCTACGCCCGGTCGGTGTGATCCGCCTCCAGTAGGCTGACGGGCCTCACATACCCGTGGGGGTGGGTAGACTTGGACTGCGCGGCGTTCATTGGTGGGCGGTCACCCATCCAAGTACTGACCACGATGGACGTTGCTTAACTTTGGTTATCTATTGCTAGCGCCCTTGTCCACTCGGCCATCCCGGCCCCCCGAGAATACTTTAAGGAATAATATATTCGGCCCGGGCCTTCTAAGAATGCTTTGAAAAAGGAAAGACAAATCGGCGATACATACAAATACATGATACAATTATGTCCTATTTTTTTACTTCATTTTTTTATTTGAAGCCATATTATAAAAGAAAACTGATATTTTTTTGTCTACAATAAAAAAAAAAAAATTGTGATGTATTAATATTTTTACTTACCACGACAAAATCATATGAAACATCCTTAAAAGCTCTGCACACCTTAGGAATAATTCGGGAAAACCTTGGCTCCAATATTCGAAACAGATATGTACATAACCGATGGATAACTATCACACCGATGACTAATAATCTCACGCGACGTTGTATTATGTTATGTATACTTCCATTATGTTATTACAAATATAATTTAGTTTAATGGATAGTTGATTTTCATTAGTCCTGGTCCTGGTTAACATTCCGATGGCCGATAAAATATTTCTGAGGAATAATATTTTCACCCCGGGCATTCTAAGAATGCTTTGACAAAAGAAAGACAGATCAACAGTATATATGATTTAATTATGTCCTAAGGTTTTACTTCCTTTTTCTTATTTGAAGCCTTATTATCAAAGAAAATTGATATTTTTTTATAGAACAAAAAATGGTGATGTAGGTACCTATTAATATTTTTTCTTACCTCGACAAAAGCATGTAGAACATCCTTCAAAGCTCTGTTAACCTTAGGAATAATTCGATAAATGCTTGGCTCAGATATTCGAAACAGATACATGAGCGATGGATTACTATCACCCGTAGCGAAATATCTTTATGTCCCTAATAATCTCACGCGACGTTGTATTGCTTCCCAGAAGCTATCATATAGCTGATATATTATAGATATTATATTTTTTTTATCCTAGGCGAGATTTAGTACTGAAAAACCTTAGGCATCCGTGTGAAAATTCGAAATAAAGCATCATCTTCAGCGATCCAACTTATTGCGATTTTCAAAGATTGATGAATGAACTGAAGTTGCCTATGAGAACCCCTCTCAACACAGTCACTCCAGTGACGCCATCTCTGGGTGAATGGCAGAACCCCTTGGCCAGCCTTGCAAGAAAAGTGCATGAAATTTCAGGTCTCAAGCCAGATTGAGAGAGTGAAGTCCTAGGCCTAGGATGCACTAAAAGTTCATATAAAGACTGTTTATTCCATATAATGGAGTAGTCATCTAAAGGATCACTGGCCACTGGGTGAAGATGGGAGGACTGACCACCGACAGGATATGAGAACAGCTACAGCCTTAAGACGAATTCCCACAAAACCACAGAGTGAAAAAGGGTGAGGTACCGGTCATCAATTTCAACAGGTACCATGCACAGCATCCAAGCGAAATAATAATGTAGAACTGTAACCTACCAAATTCATAATTAATATACTAACAATATTGTACCCTTTTGGCCAAACAAAGCTGTTTCATAGTCCATATTACCATAAATCATACATCTTATTCACCAGCCTTAAATTAAAATATCCACTTTGACCCACGTTCTTTGCTTCCCAAACCGCGGGTCACTAAACAGCCTGCACTGAATCGCTTTCGACGCATTCTACACTCACGTACGGCAAACCGCATGCGACGTGGGGCAACGAAATCCACTAGCGACATTAATCGAATTTTGTGCCACAATGCCGTACGCCTAAAGTAGGCAACAGTGGGAATCAAGTTTCATGCCACATGTTTTTTAGTGTTGCCTCAGTGGAATTCCGTCTTAAAAATAACTTTAGCTCTACCTCTTTGAATAAAATAAATATTATATTTTTAATGGCGTTTTTGACCATTTCATTATTCGATTTTGAGTTTAGATAAAACAGTATGCTCTTCGTTTAATATTGGAAGCATCTAGCCTAGCCTTTCTTGACTTTGTCAAAATGAGATGCTTTGATGAAGAAGACTTGGAGGATAATTTGCCGAAAGGGAAGGTAATTTTGGGGGATCCATTTTGTCAGCTTGGATTTTCATTAGAGGAAGGAGGCTGCATTGGCTCGGCTCCTGGATTACTCCCTACCCTCGTCACCGTCCCAGCCAGCCCAATTATCTTCTAACCAATCCGCTTTTATATTATCACCGTCTCTTTCCCTTGTATTCGAATATGTATGTGGGTATCTGTATTCTAAAAGGGTTACCGATTTATGGTTAACGAATGTAACCATACTTAATATCATGTACACATACTATCAGCTGAATTTTGTTACTTCTTATTGTTACTTTCTGTAATTAATCTTATCGGGTCTTTTTCGTTTAAAGCACGCCAAACGAATCTACAGTTACAAATAACACAACACATGTTTTTAAAAGTAACATATATTTAATAACTATTATTTTATTTGTCACTTTATTCTAACATCCAAAAATTACAGATGTCTTCCAACATAACCTCGAATAAATCTTTGTTTTGATTCCTATGTCTCTAAAGAAATTCAGCAAGATACGAATCTATTAAAGTTCTCCTAGTAGCAGCTTCTACTTTATTTCGCCTTTTAGCCGCAGCCCATAGAGATTCTATCATTTGTGTCTGAGCTCCTGTTTCTGGATCAATGAGTTTTTTGAATGATTAACCGTGTAATGTTTAAAGTCATGTAGAAAATCTACAGTTTTATCTAAATGTTTGAATTGGTCGTGTAACCTAAATAAAGCCCTGTTTACAATCGTAACTAAATATTTTAGTCATGTGTTGTAATTGTAAAGAACCGAGTATTACGTAACCAAGTAACGATATCGCAAATAGTAACGTAGTAGTTACCATATGTTCATATTTGTACCTGTAAATTAGGTTGGCGTGATTTAAACGAAAAAGACCCATCTTATCTTGTAGAAATGCTACTTTAAAAGTTGCTCATATATTTATCTTCATTTTAGCCCTGATGAACATCCACATGTTTGGATCAAAACGTAGGCTCTTTAAATAAAAACTTTTGACTGAAAATCCTATTTCTTAAATATTTTCCCTATTTTACAGATTTTTTCTTATAGGCGGGCGCAATCGAATATAGGGTGCGCTAGTAGTTTTGCAAAATGTCGGAAAGAACGGTGTTAGACATAGTTGATGTGATAGAGATAATTGGTAATTTTAAAAGACCATTAATTAAAGGGCAGGCTATCCTTGATGAAAAATACATAATTACATGTGGTATAGTATCTAGAAGTAAAAAAAACAGTTATTTTACAAGCCTTGTGCCTTCCAATCAGCGATCTTAAAGGACTGCCCCATCAAATAAAAGTGGAAATCAAATTTATTAATTTGATTAATAATAAGCAATTTTCTTGTCATTTTACGTGTAAAGCTGGTAGTTCTGGTAAATGCAAACACATCATTGTAACTTTACTCGACGTTTTTCGGTTAGTAATAACATTTTAATTACCTATTCACACAATCATTGTTATGACAGCTTAGATTCTTTGTCATATTATTTATTTATTTGTCAAAACTTTCAGGCTTCGCATTGAAAACATGGAACAATTAAGCACAACGGAAGTAATAGAATAATGGGGAAAATTAAAAAAGAAAAACAAATCTATGACACTATGGTCTCAATGTTATTTGCATAAAACTAGCATTTTGGAATAATAAAATGTCAAATACTAATATTTACCTGGATAAATATAGTCTATTTTAAAGAAAGAGACTACATATCGTCGTATGTTTCGAAACAGGCTTATCTATTCTTAATTTTACAATCCACTCTTTAAGAAGCTTTTTATTTTTTGGAAATAAAAGGGAATGACACGTCTTTTGATTTTCTAATTGAACACTGAGGGACCGAGCAATACCTATTAGATATTTTTAAAATGATTTTTGGCTCAATCGGGTTTTAATTATGGAAAAATAAATTAAAAACGACAAAAAACCCTATGAATCCCAGGTAATGGCCCGGCTTTTATCCCCGTTTCTCTAGTTCCTGTAGCACAGTCGCAGAAGCAGCACCGTCGCTTGCGCCCGCCTATTTACAAAATTAGCAAAATTAAATAAATCCAATTTAATTAATTTTTGTTTTTTGAAAAGCAATAATAATTTTCGATTTAGTTCTGAACGTTTGAAAAAACAACAACATCTTAGCCAATATTAACGGTCATTAAACAAGTCCACCTGAGTTGTACATTTTTTTTTGGATCCTATGAAATTTTCAAATTTTACCCTATTTTTTGCATCTTCGCCCCTCATTTAATTATATGAATAGCTTTATTCCTCTCATTTTATTTGTAACTAAAGACGCTTTTTTAAATGTCTCTCTCTATATAAGAGGCTTTGTCCTGACTGACAGAATCAACGCAGAGCAAAAACTACTAATGATAGAAATTTGAAGTTCGGAATTTAGATTTTAAACGCGATGTAGGTAACCACTAAGAAAGGAATTTCAAAAATGTAACCCCTAAGGGATTTATATGGCGAAATTGTCGTTTAACTCTAACGACACCTATTTTTGCACTTCGAGAAAAAATATGTTATTTGGACTCATATTAAAGATCTTGATACGACGAGTTTAACTCGAAAGCCCCTACGGGGCGTCGAAAACCATGTTTTAAAGCCGAAATTTTTTTTGTTTCGGCGGTTTTAGTGATCTGTCTCCATTGCGCGCCTCCCTCTCTTCTACCGAGCCGGCAGCTTCCCCCTCCAACATTCCACCTACCGGAAGCTCCGATCCCTCTCCCCCTTCGCTCACTTCGAATTAGTTGCTTTAGTAGCAAGTTAATGCTAAAAATTAACTTTTCGGTAAGTTGGAACAATGTATTTTTTAAATTGATTTTGTTAAAATATTATATTAAATCAATACCAAGATTATGACCAGAGAATTGATTTTAAAGGGTCGCGGGGAAAGCGACGAAGGGGAATGCTAGTTTATAATATTAATATTCTGATGAAGATTCTCATGTCTGGATCGAAACGTAGGTTCTCCAAATAAAAAACTTTTGACTGTAAATCCTTATAATTATTCATTCTATCATAAAGAAAACAGTTGAACATTACTCGCCTCTAGAAAAAACATAGGAAAACCTAATAACAATTAACACATTTTATTATTTTCGTAATTTAATATTATTCTCTTTCGATGTATTTATTCCCCAAGGTGATGTTTCTCCTTGATTTATTACATCAGAATATTAATTAATTATATTCCAGGCTGTCTGTGCTCCCGCAAGCAAAACAAATGTGTGTATGAAGACGACACACACGACGAGGCCAAAGGTCACATAAGGCCTAATGCGCAATCCGAAAAAAAAATATATATAAACAGTTAGCAATTTAAGTTTATTATTCACAGATATAATACTAGACCAGTGTTTCTCAAACCCTTTTAGGGCGCCATGAAAAATTTTTTATACAAAATATTATATTAATAATATCATACCTTATTATTATAATAATTATATCCGATTAAGAATTTTGTTATAATGTATTATGCATTAAAAATCACATATCAATTACCAATTAATATTTCAAATTTGAAAATAAATACAAAATTTTGGTTTCCTCTGAGTACGGTAAACCTTACAGTTATTGGCACCCCAACTTTAACTTAAAGAAATAGGTAAACAAGTCCTAATTTTATTACAAGATATTCATACATGAGTCTAATGTTTGAAGGGTCCTCTAAGTCATCTATTAAGTAAGACTTTAACAAACTATAGGGAAGATGTCACAATTAAATCCGCAGGGTGCCAATAACTAGATTTGGCCCTTTTACCAATAAATATTGCCATATTGTAAAACAATTGAACTTTTGACCCAAAAAAACATCTTGAGTCTTTATAAGGATAGATAAAGAGGAATTATAGGAAGTTCAATTAGATCCCTTCATAAGGAGTATTTTTTTTAATGTCACCACTGAAATTTAGTCTTAAGGGTGCCAATAACTGTAGGGTTTACCCTATGTATTTATAATTTAAAAATAACTCTGACGAAAAGGCTGTCGAGTTTGATGGACAGAATGATTGATTTTTTTTTTTTAATTTAACTAGTCATTTGCCAAAACCGCTACTCAACGGCATTTTCTTCAATCGTGATCAATTATCATTAGGAACAAATGCTTCTGATAAGGATAAAATCTTATCTTTTGATTTCTTTTATTTTTTCGGTGCTTGTAACTGATAATCTTGAGAAACGAAATTGATTCTTCATCTTGTTCATTGAGATAGTGGTTTCGTCAATTGAATATCTTAAACAAAGACACTTTTTATGCCTAATACTACTTCAGAAGCACGTGACGTCAGTGATATGTACACACTCTTAAATTACGACTCTTCTTTGATAAGTTTGCGAATAAAAATGCAATCGGTCATCCATAGATTATTAATAGAGAGAGAAACACTTTATTGAAAATAGTGGTGCTGCCCAATGCTTGCTTATAACACAGCATACTGATTTATCTTATAAAGATTATTTGTTAAATCTAAATACTAATAGAACTAATATAAATATACAAAGAAACATCTTTTTTTTTTTTTTTTTTTTTTTTTTTTTTTTTTTTTTTTTTATACATTTATAACATTTTCTCTCTATAGGCTTAACTGGCCTCTGAAAATTACGTAATGTCTGTATGTAATAACTAAAAATTTAAATAAAAATTGGGTAAAATATTAATAATATGGAATAACAACAGCAGCATAACAATAACAATATCAAACATCAGCTCAAAGTTTTATATAAAATGGTATAAAAAGATTTAAAAGACAAAAAAGCAACAACAAAAAGAACAATATATAAATAAAGGACGTTTAGCGGTAAATATATACTAATAAATAAATAAATAAATAACATACATACATACATGGCCCTTCAACGATTTGTAATTAAAATTCTAAGAACGGATGTGGTGGTGAATGATTCCCAGGGAGTCGAGAACAATATACTCTGCAATGTTCACTACGTCCTTGATGTCGACACCAAGATCCTCCATGAAGCTCCTCGTTGAATTTGGTATAGTTCCGCGGGCTCCGAACCAAAGGCCTCTCACGTTGAAGTCTCTCTCGCCGAAGCCTTCACGGGACTTCTCTTTAAGGAAAGGGATACATTTTTCGTAAATTTCCTTCTTTTCCCTTTCAATTTTGCTCGCCTGGTCGAGGTCATTTGATTCGTACCTAACAGTGGGATCCAGAATGATTGCTGACTTTCCGGTCTTAGAAAACGCCACTATATCAGCATATCTCGTGGATCCCTCTGTATCCACACAGTAAACCTCTTCATAGCATACAAAATCCCTTTCTTTAAGGAGCCTCATCAATTCGTGCTTGACTCTGTGGTGACGGCGTGTTATCAGGAGCGAGTTGTAGGGGCATTTCCCCAATTTTATTGCTAGACTTATCAATCGGATCGATGGAAATGCTTATGATATTTAAAAAACATCTTGTCAACCATATTTTGGTTTGTTATTTATTGTATATTGTATGAATCCTGATTTATATTGTAACACTTATGTGGGTTAACAATTTTTATTTAAAGAAAATAACAAGATTCAATGACACTCGAATTATGAGAACACAAGTATTGAATCATATGATTTGCGCTTCAGAACAAGACTAACTTTCCAGTCCATCGCTCCTTATATATAATCGTCAGGAGAAGGGTCTAGAACCTCGTGGAACGGCGTAGATGGTACTCGAAAATCGTAGTCACAAACACGAGTTATGAAAGTTATTTCTAGTTTTTTTTTTTTACTTCGTTCCAAAAGGTTAAAAACATTTGTTTTTTTTTTGTTTTTTTAACGTTACTTTATGTTAGTCAAAGAGGTAGAAAGAATAATTTTGTAAGGCTTTGCTGTTTTCTTTGCTTGCTATTTCCCAATAAATAAGTTCGTTCCTTGATTAATCAATTGTGTGTAATGAATGGTCTTTCTTGATTAAAATGTATAAAACAATGTTCATAGATTATGTTGGGTGAAAAAAAAGAATAATTCATTTATCTCAAGTATTGTACCTCATAATACATTACATATTAATACATAATACATATTTATTTGATGCCTAAAAAAAGTTAATATTCGATTTTAGCAGCTCAAAAAACACACAAGGTACAAATTAACATATTCGGTGCGGACCCAGTACATCTGCTGGCAATGCTGCGTAGTAGAGTTGGACAAATTGTAATCTGAATAATGATTAATGAATATGAATAACCATTATTCATAATTAATTCGGAGTATTATTAATGATTATTACATGTTTATGGTATTCATTTGAAATGAAGAATGAATAACTGGTATCCAGTTATTCATAACGAATACTGATAAATTCAGTTAGTCATTATTCATGAATAAAATATATTCATGAGATAGGATTAATATAATATTCATCAATCATGAATACGATATATTCATAATTATTATTGAAATGAAATGAAATGAAAAATTTTACTTTATTCTGGGACATTTAGTCCCCTAAGAATAACATTGTTAACAATTTGTTCAGGCAGCATTTTTATCTGGCTGTACTATATACAATTCTTAAAATTAAAACTAAAAATGTACACTTTAATAATAAATGAAAATAAATCGTAACTCCAGTATTCACGTGCTTTGTAAAAAATATAACTAACAAAAAGAAGAGTGCCATTATTAAAATAAATAAATAATAAAACTAAAGTATTTGTACAAACCTTCAAGACTACATCAAAGAAAATAATAATTTTTACATCTGCAGGGAAGATTTATGTTCCAGGAGATGGAGAAATAAGAGGTGTTTGAACGAGGCTAGGGAGGAAGCTTGACGAACGGATCCGGGTAAGGAATTCCAAAACTGGGTGGCACGAACAACGAAGGATTTATCGAAACAGGCGGTTCTATGAGTGGGGATATACAAGTCTGTAGGTTGAGATCTAGTATTTAGCTGATGGATGGACGAACGTGGGGTAAGGAGGTCAAGAATGTATGTGGGTTTTTTTGCTCTTAGGGTTTGGAACAGGAAGGAGCCGAGCAGGTACTGTCTTCGAAAATTCGGAAAAAGGAAACTTTGCTGGGAATAATATTCGGAGATGTGAGAGTGTCTTGGGAGACCAAGGATAAATCTCATGAAACGATTCATCAATCTTTTAAGCCTTATCTCGAGCTCACCAGACAGACCACCGTACACCAGGCATCCGTAATCGAAGTGTGGAAGGATAAGGGAGGATACTAAAAGACGACGGGTATTTTGAGGAAATGAGTCTCTGAATTTTAGTAACTGCTTGAGGACTGAGATGGATTTTCGGGAGATTTGGGAAATGTGATGATTCCAGGTGAGGTGTTGATCGAAGGTTATACCAAGGTTCTTTATGGAGTCTTTAAACTGGATTGGAGTGTTATTGATATACAGTAATGGATAATAAGGAAGGGAATCGAGGAAAGCTTTTGAACCTATGAGCATTGCCTTGGTTTTCATTGGGTTCAGGGATAGTTGGTTTTCGATTGCCCAGCGGTTAATTCTATCAATATCCTCCTGAAGTTTACGTGACGCCTCTAGTAGGTCGGAAGGATGGAAAGATATATAGATTTGTAGATCGTCTGCATATAGGTGATATTGGGAGTAATGGATAACATTTGTGAGGTCATTTATGTAGATGGAGAATAGGGTAGGTGAAAGGGATGAACCCTGAGGTACACCTCTTGAAAGAGACAGGGATGATGACGGTGGTTTGTTAGGGATAATAACTGATTGAGATCGGAAGGAGAGAAAAGACTGAAACCAGGCCAAAGAACTATTGGATATATTTAATTTATGTAATTTAGAGAGGAGAACTGTGTGATCAACAGAATCAAACGCTTTTGAAAAATCAAAAAGAACAAGGATAGTTAATTTCTGTTGATCTATTGAGGAGTAGATATCTTGACTTATTTTTATCAGTGCCGATTGAGTAGAATACCCGGAGCGGAAACCAGATTGGAGAGGATTAAGTAAGCTTTTTTGATCAAGGAAGGTGGTGAGTTGAGAATGAACCAGTCTTTCTAAAGGTTTTGATAGGTTTGATAGGATTGCAATCGGTCTGAAATCAGCAGCTGTTGAGGGGTGTGAGACCTTGTTAAGTGGGCGTACTAGAATCTTTTTCCAGGCAGAGGGAAAAATGGAGTTCTGCAGAGAAAAGTTGTAAATATGTAGGAGTGCTGGGAGTATGGCTGGGAGACAGAGTTTTATCATTTTCACTGGAATTTGATCATGACCGTAGTCATTGGTTCGGGATTTCATTATGGAAAAAATTAAATCATCAGGAGTGATGTGCTGAAAGTAAAAGTTTTCATCATTAAAAGGAGTTTCTGGAGGTTGGTAGTTAGACTGAGAGAGGTTCGGGAGGGGTTCGACAAAATAAGCGTTTAAATCGTTGGGAGATATAGGATAATGCGTGATGGGTGTGGAGCTGGCAATAACGAATTTTCTAAGAATTTTCCACTTAGACTTAGGATCCGGCGATTGGGAAAGGACATTATGGAAATACTGCGCCTTGGCTCGGCGTAACGTAGATTGCGTGAGGTTGCGGATAATTTTAAATTTCGAATAATCGTCCGGAATTCGGGTGCGCCTAAAGCGCCTTCTAGCAGCATCCCTTTTCTTCATAAGTTCCCTAATTTCTAGATTAATCCAAGGAGCCGGGGTGCGTCTAAAGGTGCCAGTTTTTAGAGGTGCAAGTTGGTTTAGGAGTGTTAGGAGGTTGGATGAAAGACAATCAACCATCTCGTCAATAGAATGTGAAGAATAGATTGGTTCAATGGATTGGGATAGTTGTTCTAAATAAGGATTGATTTTTTCTGATGTGAGAGAATCCATATTCCTCCAGGATACCTGTTTGGGAACGGAAGTAGGGGTGGGAACATCATAGGAGATTCGGATTAAATCATGGCCTGACAAAAAAGGTATGGGGCTTTGTGAGAATGAAAGTAAATTTCGTCGGGAGTCTACGAAAATAAAGTCGATTTGCGTATGTGAAAACTGCGTATGATGGGTTGGCTCAAAGGGTACAATGAATAGGTCAAGGGAGCTTACCAGGTCTATGAGATATGCTTTTTCTGGGGAATAGGAGAGGAAATTCACGTTAAAATCACCAGCTATGATTATATTGTTATACAGAGGTACATAATGGAGTAGAGATATTTCAAAGGTTGAATCGAATTTAGCTTGAGGAGGTCGGTAGACAACGATGTAAAGAAGGGAAAAGGTGGCAGAGGATATTTCTGTGAACAGAAATTCAATGTGAGGTGTATCTTCGGAATTAGATTTAGTGAGGATTTTAACGTTCAAGGTCTCATGCACGAAGAGACCAACACCCCCTCCATTTCTATCGATTCGGTCGTGACGGATGAAGGTATAATGAGGAACTGCTACAAAGGATGAGGATATACTCGGTTTAAGCCAAGTCTCAGAAACTGCTATGATGTAGAGATGCGACATCGAAGGCAAAACATCGATGTTTTGAACATCGATGTTTTTGCAATCAAAACATCGATGTCGATTAAACATCGACCACAAAACATCGATGTTCAAGAACATCGATGTTTTTGACATCGATGTTTTTTTATTTATACAGTCTTTAAACATTAACATATTAATGCCTAAACGTAATTAAATCGATGTTAAAGTGTAAAGCATTTTATAATTCATATTTAATGAATAAAAATTTCGATTTTTTCGACATGTTTTGACAATTACATCATATATGTTGTTTTAAACATGCTTTTACCATAACAAATTGGTTTTGAACAAAAATAAATATTTTAAAACATCGATGTTTTGGAGAAAAACAAAGCTGTTAATAACATCGATGTTATTGACTAAATCTAATTTTTTTTAACATCGATGTTTTTATCAAAAACAAGTATACTTTAACATCTATGTTTTGACAATAACATCGATGTTTTGGATAAATGTGTATTAACATCGATGTTATGGACAAAAACAAAGCTGTTAATAACATCGATGTTATGGACTAAAACAATTTTTTTTTAACATCGATGTTTTTATCAAAAGAAGTATACTTTAACATCTATGTTTTGACAATAACATCGATGTTTTGGATAAATATTTATTAACATAGATGTTATGGACAAAAACAAATTTTTTTTTAACATCGATGCTTTTAACAAAAACAAGTATCATTTAACATCGATGTTTTGACAATAACATCGATGTTTTGACAATAACATCGATGTTTTTAACAAAAACAAAGCTGTTAATAACATCGATGTTTTTAAGAATAACAAGTATACTTTAATATACAATAACATCGATGTTGTGGATAAATATATATTAAACTCTATGTTATGGACAAAAACAAATTTGTTTTAACATCGATGTTTTAACAATAGCATCGATGCTTTAGATAAAAACAACAATAAATATATATATATATTCTTAACATCGATGTTTTAGTTAAAACAAAGATGCTCTAACATTAACAAACTTGTTTTCTACATCGATGCGTTTACCATAGCAAATTGGTTTTGAACAAAAATAAATATTTAAAAACATCGATGTTTTGAAGAAAAACAAACTTTTTTCAACATCGATGTTTTTAACAAAAACAAATATCATTTAACATCGATGTTTTGACAATAACATCGATGTTTTTAACAAAAACAAAGCTGTTAATAACTTCGATGTTATGGAGAAAAACAAAGCTGTTAATAACATCGATGTTTTGGACTAAAACAATTTTTTTTTAACATCGATGTTTTTATCGAAAACAAGTATACTTTAACATCTATGTTTTGACAATAACGTCGATGTTTTGGATAAATGTGTATTAACATCGATGTTATGGACAAAAACAAATTTTTTTAACATCGATGTTTTTAAGAAAAACAAGTATACTTTAATATACAATAACATCGATGTTGTGGATAAATATATATTAAACTCTATGTTATGGACAAAAACAAATTTGTTAAAAACAACAATAAATATATATATATATATATATATATATATATATATATATATATATATATTCTTAACATCGATGTTTTAGTTAAAACAAAGATGCTCTAACATTAAAAAACTTGTTTTCTACATCGATGCGTTTACCATAGCAAATTGGTTTTGAACAAAAATAAATATTTAAAAACATCGATGTTTTGGAGAAAAACAAACTTTATTCAACATCGATGTTTTTAACAAAAATAAATATCACTTAACATCGATGTTTTGACAATAACATCGATGATTTTAACAAAAACAAAGCTGTTAATAACATCGATGTTTTGGACTAAAACAAGTATATTTAACATCTATGTTTTGACAATAACATCGATGTTTTGGATAAATGTGTATTAACATCGATGTTTTTAACAAAAAAAAGTATCATTTAACGTCGATGTTTTGACAATAACATCGATGTTTTTAACAAAAACAAAGTTGTTAATAACATCGATGTTATTAACAAAAATAAAGCTGTTAATAACATCGATGTTTTTAACAAAAACAAAGCTGTTAATAACATCAATGTTTTTAACAAAAACAAGTATCATTTAACGTCGGTGTTTTGACAATAACATCGATATTTTTAACAAAAACAAAGATTTTTATAACATCGATGTTATGTACTAAAACAAATTTTTTTTAACATCGATGTTTTTAACAAAAACAAGTATCATTTAACATCAATGTTTTTAACAAAAACAAAGCCTTTAATAACATCGATGTTTTTAACAAAAACAAAGCTGTTTATAACATCGATGTTATGGACAAAAACAAATTTGTTTTAACATCGATGTTTTTATCGAAAACAAGTATACTTTAACATCTATGTTTTGACAATAACATCGATGTTTTTAACAAAAACAAAGTTGTTAATAACATCGATGTTTTTAACAAAAACAAGTATACTTTAACATCAATGTTTTTAACAAAAACAAAGCCTTTAATAACATCGATGTTTTTAACAAAAACAAAGCTGTTTATAACATCGATGTTATGGACAAAAACAAATTTGTTTTAACATCGATGTTTTTATCGAAAACAAGTATACTTTAACATCTATGTTTTGACAATAACATCGATGTTTTGGATAAATGTGTATTAACATCGATGTTTTTAACAAAAAAAAGTATCATTTAACGTCGATGTTTTGACAATAACATCGATGTTTTTAACAAAAACAAAGTTGTTAATAACATCGATGTTTTTAACAAAAATAAAGCTGTTAATAACATCGATGTTTTTAACAAAAACAAAGCTGTTAATAACATCAATGTTTTTAACAAAAACAAGTATCATTTAACGTCGGTGTTTTGACAATAACATCGATATTTTTAACAAAAACAAAGATTTTTGTAACATCGATGTTATGTACTAAAACAAATTTTTTTTAACATCGATGTTTTTAACAAAAACAAGTTTCATTTAACATCAATGTTTTTAACAAAAACAAAGCCTTTAATAACATCGATGTTTTTAACAAAAACAAAGCTGTTTATAACATCGATGTTATGGACAAAAACAAATTTGTTTTAACATCGATGTTTTTATCGAAAACAAGTATACTTTAACATCTATGTTTTGACAATAACATCGATGTTTTTAACAAAAACAAAGTTGTTAATAACATCGATGTTTTTAACAAAAACAAGTATACTTTAACATCAATGTTTTTAACAAAAACAAAGCCTTTAATAACATCGATGTTTTTAACAAAAACAAAGCTGTTTATAACATCGATGTTATTGACAAAAACAAATTTGTTTTAACATCGATGTTTTTATCGAAAACAAGTATACTTTAACATCTATGTTTTGACAATAACATCGATGTTTTGGATAAATGTGTATTAACATCGATGTTTTTAACAAAAACAAGTATCATTTGACATCGATGTTTTGACAATAACATCGATGTTTTTAACAAAAACAAAGCCGTTAATAACATCGATGTTTTTAACAAAAACAAAGCTGTTAATAACATCAATGTTTTTAACATAAACAAGTATCATTTAACGTCGATGTTTTGACAATAACATCGATAATTTTAACAAAAACAAAGCTGTTTATAACATCGATGTTATGGACAAAAACAAATTTGTTTTAACATCAATGTTTTTATCGAAAACAAGTATACTTTAACATCTATGTTTTGACAATAACATCGATGTTTTGGATAAATATTTATTAACATCGATGTTATGGACAAAAACAAATTTTTTTTAACATTATTGTTTTTAACAAAAACAAGTATCATTTAACATCGATGTTTTGACAATAACATCGATATTTTTAACAAAAACAAAGCTGTTAATTACATCGATGTTTTTAACAAAAACAAGTATACTTTAACATCAATGTTTTAACAAAAACAAAGCCTTTAATAACATCGATGTTTTTAACAAAAACAAAGCTGTTTATAACATCGATGTTATGGACAAAAACAAATTTGTTTTAACATCGATGTTTTTATCGAAAACAAGTATACTTTAACATCTATGTTTTGACAATAACATCGATGTTTTTAACAAAAACAAAGTTGTTAATAACATCGATGTTTTTAACAAAAACAAGTATACTTTAACATCAATGTTTTTAACAAAAACAAAGCCTTTAATAACATCGATGTTTTTAATAAAAACAAAGCTGTTTATAACATCGATGTTATGGACAAAAACAAATTTGTTTTAACATCGATGTTTTTATCGAAAACAAGTATACTTTAACATCTATGTTTTGACAATAACATCGATGTTTTGGATAAATGTGTATTAACATCGATGTTTTTAACAAAAACAAGTATCATTTGACATCGATGTTTTGACAATAACATCGATGTTTTTAACAAAAACAAAGTTGTTAATAACATCGATGTTTTTAACAAAAACAAAGCCGTTAATAACATCGATGTTTTTAACAAAAACAAAGCTGTTAATAACATCAATGTTTTTAACATAAACAAGTATCATTTAACGTCGATGTTTTGACAATAACATCGATAATTTTAACAAAAACAAAGCTGTTTATAACATCGATGTTATGGACAAAAACAAATTTGTTTTAACATCAATGTTTTTATCGAAAACAAGTATACTTTAACATCTATGTTTTGACAATAACATCGATGTTTTGGATAAATGTGTATTAACATCGATGTTTTTAACAAAAACAAGTATCATTTAACAACGATGTTTTGACAATAACATAGATGTTTAGAAAAAACCAAATATGTTTTAACAAAAATATCGATGTTACAACTTATTCGTTTCTGTCAAAAACATCTACGTTAAATACAACTTTGATATTGTCAAAACTTAGATGTTAAATAAATCTTTGTTCTTGTCCTAAACATCGATGTTATAAGATATTTGTTATTGTCAAAAACATCGATGATGATAACAGCCGGTTTACTGTTAAAACTAATTTGTTTTTATCCAAAAAATCGATGTAAAACCTATTGGTTTTTCTCAACAAAATCGATGTTATTGTCAAAATATCAATGTTAAATTATAGTTGTTTTTGTTTAAAACATCGACGTTAAAACAAATTTGCTTTGTCCAAAACATGGATGTTAAATACAACTTTGTCGTTGTTCGAAACATCGATGTTAATACATATTTATCCAAAACATCGATGTTATTGTCAAAATATCGATGTTATTGTCAAAACATCAATACAGTAGATAGAACCTCCATTATCCGGGCCTCGATTAACCGGGGATCCAATTAACCAGAGTGCCGAGGAGCCAATATTTTTTTGTTAATAAGCTTTTTTTTAATTTGTATGCCATTTATTTTGCATGTATAATATTTAAAAACAACTTATACGTAAATATTTAACGATTAGATAATGGTTAACTATCTAGTATGAAATAAAACAATAAATGGAAAAACACAGAAAGCGAGTATTATATTATGAGATGTTTCCGGTATCTAATACTCCAATTCCTAATCTAGGAACGGTATTATTTTCAAGTCTTTCCAGGAAACTCCTAATCTGGTCTGTTTGGCTACAAAACAAAATATTGTCAGTTGTAATTTAGTCTCGATTTAAATACTTACGAAGTAGCAATTGTCGGAAAAAAGAAACGTGTCGTTTTGAACTTTGAAGAAAAATTAACTATTTTAATTATTAATTAACTGTATTTTGAAGAAGAAAAAAGACATTTTCGACTTCGTATCGTCTTCGGCCCATAATATATAAAATAATACATTTACTTTTTTTAATTTAATGTATATAAAACGTATTTTGTATTATGTTATGTATATAAAACGTATTTTAATTTAATGTATACCTATAAAATTCGTATATAAATATCTATAAAAATCTAATGTCATTGTCAAAACATCGATGTTAAAACAAATTTATTTTGTCCATAACATCGAGTTTAATATATATTTATCCACAACATCGATGTTATTGTCAAAACATAGATGGTAAAGTATCCTTGTTTTTGTTAAAAACATCGATGTTAAAAAAAATTTGTTTTTTTCCATAACACGATGTTATTGACAGATTTGTTTTTGTTAAAAACATCGATGTTATTAACAGCTTTATTTCTCTTAAAAACATCGATGTTAATGTCAAAACATCTATGTTATTGTCAAAACATCGATTTTATTGTCAAAAAATAAAGGTTAAAGTATAATTTGTTTTTGTCCATAACATCGATGTTAATACATATTTATCTAAAACATCGATGTTATTGTCAAAACAAAGATGTTAAAGTATACTTGTTTTTGTTAAAAACATCGATGTTATTAACAGCTTTATTTCTCTTAAAAACATCGATGTTAATGTCAAAACAAAGATGTTAAAGTATACTTGTTTTTGTTAAAAAAAATTTGTATTTGTCCATAACATCGATTTTAATACATATTTATCCAAAATATCGATGTTTTTGTCAAAACATAGATGTTAAAGTATACTTGTATTAGTTAAAAACATCGATGTTAAAATAAATTTGTTTTTGCCCATAACATCGATGGTAATACATATTTATCCAAAACATCGATGTTATTGTCAAAACATCGATGTCGAAAACAAGTTTGTTAATATTAAAGCATCTTTATTTTAACTAAAACATCGATGTTAAGAATATATATATATATATATATATATATTATATATATATATATGTTATTGTCAAAACATCGATGTTAAAACAAATTTATTTTGTCCATAACATCGAGTTTAATATATATTTATCCACAACATCGATGTTATTGTTATAACATAGATGGTAAAGTATCCTTGTTTTTGTTAAAACATGTTAAAAAAAAATTTGTTTTTGTCCATAACAACGATGTTATTGACAGATTTGTTTTTGTTAAAAACATCGATGTTATTAACAGCTTTATTTCTCTTAAAAACATCGATGTTAATGTCAAAACATCGATGTTAATGTCAAAACATCGATGTTAATGTCAAAACATCGATGTTATTGTCAAAACATAGATGTTAAAGTATACTTGTTTTTGTTGAACAAGTATACTTGTTTTTGTTAAAAACATCGATGTTAAAACAAATTTGCTTTTGTTAAAAACATCGATGTTATTGTCAAAACATAGATGTTACAGCATACTTGGTTTTGCCCAAAACATCGATGTTAAAACAAATTTATTTTGTCCATAACATCGAGTTTAATATATATTTATCCACAACATCGATGTTATTGTCAAAACATAGATGTTAAAGTATACTTGTTTTTGTTGAACACATCGATGTTAAAAAAAATTTGTTTTTGTCCATAACATCGATGTTAATACATATTTATCCAAAACATCGATGTTCTTGTCAAAACAAATTTTTTTTAACATCGATGTTTTTTAACAAAAACAAGTATACTTGTAACATAGATGTTAAAGTATACTTGTTTTTGTTAAAAACATCGATGTTAAAATAAATTTGTTTTAGTCTATAACATCGATGTTCTTAACAGCTTTGTTTTTGTTAAAAACATCGAAGTTATTTACAGCTTTGTTTCTGTCAAAAACATCGTTGTTATTTTCAAAACATCGATGTTATTGTTAAAGCATAGATGTTAAAGTATACTTGTTTTTGTTAAAAACATCGATGTTAAAACAAATTTGCTTTTGTTAAAAACATAGATGTTATTAACAGCTTTGTTTCTGTTAAAAACAGCGATGTTATTGTCAAAACATAGATGTTAAAGTATATTTCTTTTTTTCCAAAGCATCGATGTTAAAATATATTTTTATTTGTCGAATAAATCTATGTTAAAAACATCATTGTTATACCTAAACCATCGATGTTAAAACATATTTAGTTTTATACCTTAAAAAAAAAAAAAAAAAAAAAAAAAAAAAAAAAAAAAAAAAAAAAAAAAAAAAAAAAAAAAAGGTCAGCTAAACATTAAAAAAACAAACATCGATGTTAACATCGGTCCTAAAACATCGATGGTCGGAAAACATCGGCTGCGTAACATCGATGTTAAAAACATCGATGTTTTGCGCAAAACATCGATGTTTCAAAAACATCGACATCGATGTCGCATCCCTACTATGATGTGGTAAAAGTTCTGTAGAAAATAGTCTGTGAATTCGTCTATATGAGCTGGAAGGGATTGAGAGTTAACGTGACATGTGAGGAGGATATTATTCATACGTTGAAAAAGAGAAATGCATATTTGGGTAGGAACAGTGATTCAGTATAAGGAAATGGGTTAAGTGAAACGATACAATGGTTATTACAATGACTACTAAATTATACCAGATTATACCTCGAGTTCTGATACTGTTGATTAAATCTTTTTGGTGTAAACATATCAAATTTTTTGGTGAAATATCGATATCTAAAGGCACCATGAATATTGTGATAAAACTAACTAGTGTGACTAAACTAACTAGTACCAATAAATATTTAAATGAATCTAAAAGTGAATATGAGAAATAGATACATAAAAATATCAAATGAATAAACCGAGATATAGAATAAGCAAAAAAACATGTGTAAGAGATAAATAGAAATACAAAAGAAATAAATAAAAATATAAATAAAATAAATAAAAATTTTAAAGAGGAAAGATAAAAGTATAAAGAAAATAAATAAAAATATAAAAGAAAAAAAGAAAAATACATTAAGGAGGCAACAATGAAAAATATATCATTGAAAGGCCTCTAAGTCCTCTGCTTTGTTCACAATAACCACAGGTTGACCATCGTCTCGCCGGCAGCGCACTCTTCCTCTGGCAAACCAGACATACTTCACCTTTCCTGCTGCTCTCTTCTGCCTAGCAAGCCAGTAAAGATGTCTGTTCCCCAGAGTCATCTCCTCACCTACGTATATCTTCTCGTCCGAATCCCACCCCAGATGACGGGTTGAAAAATCCTTTTTGATTTTACGAAGCCTGATTACTTCGTCCCGAACAATCTGGCGGGTGAAGCGAACCAGAATCGGCGGGGGACGGGTGTCCTCTCCCTTGGGCCTCCTTCTCTCCACATAGTCCAGGTCTTCCTCCTTCAATTTGATGCCCAGGGCTACCCCTAAAGACAAAACAATGCCTTCCGAGGTTTCCCCGGTCTTCATGGGGATCCCTCTAATCTCTAATGCCTTAGATAGGTGGGCTTGTTCCGACTGATTCAATCTGACCTCTAAATTTGTGATATTTTTCTTAAGGGAGTTATTTTCAGCAATTAATTTTTCAACAATTTCCTGCTGCCTTATCGCCCGTTCCTCCATCGATTTCAATCTCTCGGCGTTTTCGAAGGATAAGTCTGCCTGCTTGTCGATAGTGCTTTTTATTTCTTTTAGCTCATCATTCATCTTACCCAGGTGAGCAAGGATAGCAGAGATGTTTTCCTGCATGCTCCCACTGGGCACGCCGGCATATAGGTGGACTGCTTTATTAAGTTGGCAATTAGAGCATTGCCATCTATTTTTAATCTGAGCAGCCTCAGAATCGTTTATGCCACAACATTTATTGTGGTATATATTTTTACAATGTGAACACGCTATCGAACTTTTTTCGTCTCTGTTGACAGCCTGCTTGCAATAAGTGCACGGTGCCATGTCGACAGATGTAGATGTCGAGCTAGACTGATATGACGGGCAGTGGTGGGGAGCGCCGGTTGTGGTGGGGGCCGATAACAGTTCAGTGTATTATCGTCAATGGGCTTAATGCCTACCTATCTTTATTATTCCCAGAAACACTTTATTAAATAACAAATAAATAATTCTTTGTTTAAATAATTAAACGAAGCACTATTGTTTAAAATATTTTAATTAATAATGTTACTCACTATTTTATAAAAAAGAAAAAGTGGAGAGCGTAATTGTAGGAGCAGCTATTAACAACGGTGTGCACTGTTTAAGGGCCAGAGCCAGACTGATTATTCATTTAAATTTAAAAGACGAGGATGCATTTCTGAATTAAAAGTTGTCCTATTGAGCAAGGACAAGTCCTAAGAGTGGGTGTAGTCAACTTAACAACATTTGAATTCACAAGTAAAGAATTAGACCTTAATTTCAATGGGTATAAGTATAGGTGTATTTACAAGAATGGAAAGAGCAAACAAATTTTACTTTAATTTTTCTTTACTTTTTAGTTTTGAAAATATTTTTATAAAAAGCGAGACGACGCGAGAGAAAATATAAGGCATATGACTTATTTTCAGCTTTAATTTTGAACCTTCCTTTATTCTATTAGTGGTCTGTTTAGACTTATCTTTTTTGAAGATTAATATTCAAGTGATAATAATGTATAACAAAAATATAAACTAAATTAAATAACAATTACCAATATCAAATCTTATTCCAAGATTTTTTTTTATTTTTTCTAAAATTGTTAATAAAGTAATAATATTTTGCTGCCTTAGCGGCATATTTCTTCAGATGATAGATATCTCCATGATGGATGATGTAATAATGGCTATAGTTTCTGATAAAACCAATCGATCGGAATGCAGCCTGACCTACCTCTGATAGCAGTTTTTTATTTCGATCACGAGCGTTCTGCTACCACAAAGGATACTGAACGATATCGTGTCACTCGCTGAGGTAGTGGTGCTAAATGTTGAATTGGTTTTTGTTTTTTTTTAACATTAGTCAAAAACATTATTAAACAATGCCCTTCCAGTAAAATTGACTTTTTGTTCAATTCAGAATTTATTTAATATTTTCTCAATTAAAAGCTTCTTGTTTTCAAAGTCAATCAATGTCCAAAGTCTCATAACCTCATAATTTATTTCCCCCATTGTCTGTGATTTGCCTGCAATAATCCAAGAATTCGCATATACATTTACATTAATCTTTTCCATTGAAATTCGTTGAAAATGATGGCATATATTTTCAAAGAGCTTCAATGGAAAAGATTAATGTAAATGTGTATGTGAATTATTGGATTATTTCAGGCAAATCACAGACAATGGGGAAAATATGTAATTTATAAGGTTATGAGACTTTGGGAAAATACTCTTTAGGAGTGTTGTAGTAAGAAACAAAAAAATTCCCACCCCTGAGAGGAGGGCATATCAACCTCCTAAAGTCCCGTTTTTACTTTCACTTACGTATATACGAAATATATAATGAAGTAAAGTATTACGATTGTGAAACATTTGACTTTCGGTTTTCAACAGAAACACACGTTTTGGGTTCCGCTGAGTCCAAATAAGTCCTGCGAAATGGTCGGTGCATATGTGTGAAAACAGACTAGCTCAATAACGATAAACCGTACCGTCAATTGATGTATATTTATGCCCGCGATCAGACCGCAAAAATTTCATGAAAATTGATCAAACGGAGGGGGCACTTTATTTCATAAATTTTTTCTCATTTTCACTTTTTTTTTTCATTTTCTTAAAAACGAATTTGAATGAATGGAAATGGAAAATGAGTGAAATAATTATTTGAAAAAGAAATATTATCTATCACCTTTAATATTACAAGGAGATGATTCATTTCAGGTGAGATCAGCCAAAAGAACAGAAGATCGAATCCGACGTTCAAAAACATTGAACTTTGAACGAAAAGAAAGGTCGCACATTTTGTTAATATGATCGATTACGTTCTCACTTGGTCCTTAACTCCACTTCAAAAACCACTCGAGGTATACAGTTGATTAATTATTAAATATTGATTAAATTCAAGTGGGCGATGTTGATATGTAATGTCTTTTTTTTTGTCGATGACGAACCTTTGTATTTTTATGTTATTTTTTTTTTTTTTTTTGTGTATGAATAATTGAGGCGTTCTGCTCAAAACCCATTTAATGAAAAAATAATTCTATTTATCAAGAATAATCAACAATATAAATAACATACGTCTATTTATCAATCATAGCCCATTTAATTTTAATGTTTATATACAGGGGTCGAAAATACAAGTTAACTTTTATTTTAAAAAAGTTAAAGTTAAACTTTATTTAACTTATATATTTTTTATATATTACCCTACTTGAAGTTTTTGTTGAACATTAACTTTTTCATTACAAAAACTTTTTGATAAAGTTATCTAAAAACTTTTATCCAAATAAGTTTTTGCATAAAAGTTCATTTCAAAAAGTTATTCTGAAAATTATTCATAAAAATATTTTAGTCAAAGAAAATAATTTCGGAAATGCAAAAATTTATTTTATTAGATTACAATTTTTAATATTTTGTAAATATGTGTATTATTTTTAAACTACAAAATTCTGTATTACAATACCATGGAATCAGTACATTTAATTACCATAGATATATAAAGTATAATATCGTTACTCAATATACAAATATTTAGATTATTATTCAACAATTATCATCTAATTTAGCAAGTAAAACAATTTAAAAACATTTTAATTTACACCTATAATCATCAAGAATAAATTTCAAAGTATCCTCTATTTTAAGCTGCTATCTAATAACATTTCTTTGCTTATTTATACTGATATGGGTTTTAATTTGGTCTTGCTACACTTCAAGTCACTATTACAGTCATATAATTCGTAAAAACACTTTTATGCAATCTAAATAAATGGTTTTTTAAATTCGTTAAAAAAATACCTTTAATTATTCTTTCACAACAGTTTTTGAGACGTATTTGAAAAAAAAACAGAATCACTTGGTCTTTTTTGCGCACCATCGTAATTTGCACTGAACCATTTACTCACGAGTAATAACTATATCTAAAATGAAACGGTCTGGAGAGATGATTTATGAATGGACATTGGACTGGTTTTTTTTTCTTGAGAAGAATGAAATAATAAGATGGGAATAAATATTCCTTGAACTAATCCTATCACAGGATTATTCATCAAAATAAACAACAGTATTCGTTAACAAACTCTTTTTCTATGATAAAAACTTTTATGATCAAAACCCAGGGCGAAGAAGTTATTGTTTAACTCACACTTTAATTTTAATGTTTAGGTGAATCTTGAAATTTTTGAAGGAAAACATTTATCAAAAAGTTATTGGAAAACTTTTATTGATAAAACTTATTTAAATACTTTTAATAATGTAACTTATTTAAAAAAATTAATGACTCTTTCGACCTCTGTTTGTATGTTTTATGGTTAAATATAAATGAAGGTATCCCTATCGTTTCGCTCACTCCTTTTAAAAACATAATTTCTCAAGAAATTAAAATTTGATGGTTCATGATATTCATGAATCAACAGGCTTGACTTTCCCTCTTTGCCGAAAGGCATCACACAAGAAAGAATAAGAAATGCAAGAAAAACCAATAACTTAGTTCGCAAATTGGCCAAATATTGATTTGCAATAGTTGGCAAATCATAACCACTTAAAAAATAAGTTATAAAAATCTGGTGCGTGCGCGCAACACACAACTTTCATTTACCAACTTATTTAGATTAGAAATTGACGTGTTTTGTTAATTGCCACTTCACAAAGTCACAAATCTTTCCACATTCATTTCTTATTTTTGCCGTTTATGAGTAAATGAAAAATACACGTGAAAATGATACGCAATTTATTAAGAAAAGTACCCCCTCCATTTGATCAATGTTGATGAAATTTTTACTGTCACATCGCGGGCACATACATACACCAAATACCAAGTTTGATCAAAATCGTTAAACCCGTTTTTGAGTAAATAAAAAACACACGTGAAAATGAGACATTTATTCAGTAAAGTGCCCCCTACAATTGATCAATTTTGATGAATTTTTTACTGTCACATCGCGGGCACATGCATATACTAAATACCAAGTTTGATCAAAATCGTTGGAGCCGTTTTCGGGTAAATGAAAAAAAACACGTAAAAGTGGGACACAATTTATTAAGTAAGTTACCCCCTCCGGTTGATCAATTTTGATGAAATTTTTTCAGTCGAATATCGGGCATATTAATGCATCAAATACTCAGTTTAATCAAAATCGTTAGAGCCGTTTTCGAGAAAATCGATAAAAACGTAAAAAGTTATTAAGTAAAGTACCCCCTCCGTTTGACCAATTTTGATGAAATTTTTGCTGTCACATCGCGGGCATATTCTTACACTATATATCCAATTTCAGATTCGCACGGCTTATAGTTCACACACACACAGACCATTTCGCGGGACTTGATTATTTGGACTCAGGGGACCCCAAAACGTGTATTTCCGTTGAAAACCGGAAGTCGACATTTTTCACGATCGCAATACTTCCACTTACTATATATTTCATATATAGGTATAGGTAAAATAGGTATATATATAGGTAAGTGAAAGTAAAAAATATATCTAAATAAGAACAAATTTAGCATAGCCGAGAACTGAACCGAGGTTTAGTACTACTTTTTTAAAGTGTTAAGGAAACTGTCATAATTAAATATAAGCGATTTGGAATATATGACCTTGTTTAAAGGTGTGAGGAATATATAAAAACGATTTGGCGCATTTCCATGACTCGATTCGCATTATGTACAATAAACCATTATAATATAGGATGGAATGAATTTTTATGCGCTACTTAATGTCATGCTACTTGACAGATAATTCTGTTTTATATCACATTATTCACATGATACGAGAAGATAACATAACATGCTAGTTGGATTGTGCCTCGGTGTTATTGAAACTTATCAGCCTGTGACAGGCTGCCTATATCGGCCTATCACGATCGTAGAGTTCACGAAGGCTGATAATCTTCAATGTTTACAACGCTGTTCTAATCGCCAGCATCAATATCCTTTGGTAATTCGACTGTTTATGGAGTGATTTGTAGGTCAAATTAAAAGTCATGACAATATAAAAAATATATATATATTTATTTCTTAAAAATAATTATGCATATAATTATGAATAATAAATACACATAAGAATGAAATAACATAAAGAAATAATCTATTTTAAAAACTTTTTATTAAGTAAGTACTCAATTTTTTACATGGTACTATTTACATTTTTGTACTGATGAATTATTAAATTTGGACCTTGGAAGGGGTTTAAGTGAAATTTAAAAAAAAAAAAAAATCACGTTGCGAAAAAAGGTAGTAAAAATGCCAGTTTTTTGGTCTGGAAATCAATAATAACTTTGATTTAATTAACAATGATAATTTTAAATAAACTAAGAGGTTTGTGATTTTTTTTTTAAATAGGATGATAAATTATCTGATAAATGATCAGGATTTTCAGTCATAAGTTTTATATTTGGAGAGGCTACGTTTCTATGCAAACATGTTAAGCTTCATCAGGGCTAAAATGAAGACAAATATATGAGCAACATGTAAATTAGCATTGATAGAATATGAGATGAATCACTAATAGTTACAAATAGTATGTTTACATGACATGGTTACTAATGAAATATAATTATTAAATGAAAAATAGTAAAAATAAATATGAAAATTTGAATATGTAGCTGATTAACATGATAAAATAAAACCTGATATTTACATTGTTGAGTCCAGATTAATGAAGGAAAAATTATAAGGTGAGAGTTGGTAGGGGTTAGTTTGCCGACTTCAAAAGGTTAGGCTCTCCAAATAAAAGAACTTTTGACTGAAAATCCTGATAATTTATCATCTTAGTTTAAATAAATAAGTATTAAAAAACAGTCTGTTAAAATTTGTTGTGATCAGGTAACATGTTAAAAAGCTAACAAACACTCTCCCTCCACCCTATTTTCAGATGTCTTAATACTTGTTCTGTTATACGGGGAGGAGAAAAATCCAGCAAATCAAAGATGGGTAACTGACCCGTCTTTGTTTTATAACGCATATCGACAATAGATTATAAAATGCCTAAAGCACGAATTTTTAAATCTTTAAAAACTAATAATTGAAAGTCAATGCCCTGTTTGAGATTTTAGAATTTAAATAAAAAAATTGAAAAATTCAACTAAATCACGACAAATTACAGCACATTGCCTTTACTCTTTGGCGTGAAACGTGTCCTCCAGTCTTCCTTGATAGTACACAGACAGGCACAGTACACTACCATGGTACATTTGATCGAAGAATGACATGAGGCCCAGATAATAATAATATAGAAAAACTCTAATTCAAAGACTAAAACTTCTTTACTCACTTCTTTCAAAGAAGTCAAAACTAAAACTAAGACAGAAATTTAGGTGTTCAATAACACCTACTCGTACTTACTGTAACCTATTTGGACCTATGCATCACAGATATTTGGAAGAGCGAAAAAGACTCATATCAACAAACTAAAAATCTTTCAGGCAAAACACTCAGAGCATTCACCTAAGCACCATGGTATGTTAGCAACATTACTTTACAAACCGACCTACACATATGGACTGTCTACGAACCCAACATAAAAGATTCCACGATAAATTACAGGTAAAGCCCTTAAAAGGCTGAAGAGGAGCTGGATGAGGGACCTCCTCGCCAAGTGATCAGCGCTAGTAACATTCAAGCCAGGAGGAGATGCCGGTGGGAAGTGTTCACCCTCATGCCTCTCATGCCATTGTTATAAATGTTGTGTCAGCACATTCACTGATTTTTATTAATATCAACCGGTGTGAATGAAGATTTAAAGTGAAAAAATAAAATATATTTTTTCAAACTTTAACTTTGATAAAATAATCATAAAATGGGAAAAATGTCATTTAGACCCCTTATCTGCCAAGGTCCACCAACAAAATGAAGCATAAATATAAATGAATTATATGAAAAAAATAATACTTTTACTTGTAAAAAAAAAAAAAAAACTTATAGTGAGGTGAATAAAATATTAGATATAAATTAATTTTACCTTTATAAGGTTCAACCCTCCCCGCCCCTCTCCTACTTCTTTAATACCTTAAACTTTTAATCTTTCTCTCAATTAATACCTGGTAGCTTTAAATTAATTTCGTAAAATATTGTAACTTGGATATTTGTATTATCAATGACATATTAAAATTCACTGGTGTTTGGTCAAAAGGGGTTAAGTCATGAAATGTGAAGTTTAAACAACGATTTACCAAGCTATTGGAAATCATTATAAATTCTTTCTGATTGTATTTCTTTATCCCAGAATGATAAATGAAACTACATTCTTTCAACAGAGACTGTAATAAATTATGAATAACGAATAAATTATAGTAAATTATGAATTTTAAGTAGACGAGACAAAACGATTTTTTTATGACCTAAGCCCTTTTGCCCAAACATGAATGAATTCTTAATTACATAACACCCCATAAGTTCAAATAACATTGAACTTTTTTCAAAATAAGACTATATTTAATACACATTTAATGGTTATTTGAACATTCTTTTACATACGGAATAATTCCATTTCTCTGAAAGAAACGGACGAATTCCTCCTTTAACCTGTAAAATTCTTGGCCATGAAGGAAGGTTCATGACCGAAATAAAGAATTTTATTATAGACTTTACCTGTACATGTAAACGTACTCGTAAAACTAACAAGACCCTATAAATTTAACATTATTTCTTTATTTATTCTATAAATAATTAAAATGTATAATTTTTTATCAGCTTGTTGTCGTCCAGCCGAAGCTATAAGTATCCATTTAAATCCGAGCATCGCCTTAGCTCCAAGTATTGCACTTATAAATCCGATACTACAAGGCGGAATTCCACTGAGGCAACTTTTACCAACATGTAGCATGATCGTTGTTGCGTGTCTATTGTGCCAACTTGGTGTAAGGTATTAAAGAGTGTTTCCTCTATCCATTAGCCTACGGATGGATGCCAAAAGGCTAAGGATGCAAGCGGCATGTAGTGGACGAATGACATAACTACTGCTTTTATTGATGATTTCCACTTCCAATGATTCCCGAATCTTGAAATAATAAAATCGTCGAATAGTTAAAATATTAAATTATTCTTTTCAAATTACTCCTGTTTTATTTTACTACGGGTTTTTAATAACTTAAACTTCCATTATGTTAATACAAACATAATTTTTTTTTAGTTTAATGGATAATTGATTTTCATTAATCCTGGTCATGATTAACTTTCCGCTGACCGATAGAATATTTCTGAGGAATAATATTTTCGGCTCGGGCATTCTAAGAATGCTTAGAAAAAAGCAAGACAGATCAGCGGCGTATGTGATTTAATTATGCCCTAAGTTTTTACTTCCTTTTTTTATTAGAAGCCTTATTATCTAAGAAAACTGATATTTTTTTATAGAAAAAAAAATGGTGATCTATTAATATTTTTACTTACCATAACAAAATCATGTGAAACATCCTTCAAGGTCTGCACACCTTAGGAATGATTCGAGAAATGCTTGGCTCAGATATTCGAAACAGATACATAAGCGATGGATAACTATCATCCTTAGCCAAATATCTCAATGTCACTAACAACCTCAAGCGAGTTGTTATTGCTTCCCGAAAGTTGGTATCATATTTTCTTACCTAGGTTAGATTTTTCAAGTATTACTGAAAAACTTTAGGCATCTGCCTGAAAATTTGAAATAAAGGATCATTGTCAGCGACACACTTGTTTTACAAAGTATAATGAACTTTCTTGGCCCTCAACATATATCTCTCTTCTCCCATATCGTGACGTTTTTCTTTTCCTTTTTCGATTTAAAGCGATTTCCGAAGATTGATGAATGACCTGAGGTTGCCTGCATTGAATCGCTTTAGAAGCATGCTGCACTCTTGTACGACAAACCCCATGCGACGTGGGGCAACGAAATCCGGATGCATTTTTAATTGAATCATGTGCCACATTGTCGCACTCCTACCATTAGCAATACTGGGAAACAAGTTTCATGGCGCATGTTGTTCAGTGTTCCCTCAGTGGATTTCCGCCTTTAGAATCTGAACGTTTTTGATGTATATCTTACGGCAAGAACCACGATTGACTGGTAAGATAATGAATACATTTTTGATAACATTAATTTGATCCTTTGACAAAACTAGCTTTACAAAAATAAATATACAATATAAACTAAAAATACAAAGACGATTACATTATATACAGCCGTTTCCCCAGCAGGCACACCACGGCAACTTCCCAGTCTCCCTACCGGTCATCGACATCTTCCTCCGGTAGGACGCCCTGCTGCTGAGGCTGTTGCTCCGCTCCCGGTCAGGAACTACCGTCGAAGGCCGCCTCCGCTGAGGCTTGCTCGGGGAGTCCAGCTCGGAACTGGAGGACGGCGACTTCGCTCTCCTCGAGTTCAGTCTTCGTGGCCTCTTTGCCTCAGTGTCAGAGTGTGGTCGAAGGCTCTGGGCGGACCCGTGGCAATTGGTGGACATCACTGGCGTACTCTGGCTTCGCTCCTCCATCCTGAAAAGATACGTTTGTGATTGATTAAGCATTGAACAAGGATAAGCATGTTTTGATAAAAAAAACAAAAACAAAAACAAAAAGTTTTTGAGAACAAGGAATTTGATTCCGTATAGTTTTTGATGGCCTCATACCAATTCATTTTTTTGTTTTCATCATCAGCGATCAGGGTCATCACCAGCCTATATTCCGCTAAGTTTTACGCTATATTTTATGACAGAGTATTGTCCGATAAAGAAAATCGAAAGATTGTCTAATGTTAGCTTTGTAAAATGGAATTTAGATCATCAGGAATTTTTAAAATTGCTCTACCTGTTTTAAGTCCAATTCTCTGCGTTTATCACTGATTGAGATTTTCCAGGGGACAACATCAATTTTTATTTCTCTAATTTTTTTTTTCAGTTAAACTACCTCGGTTTCTTAAAGAATTACAAAAAAATCTTTTCCATTTTTTTTTACAATGAAAAACAAAGAGGACTGCTGAGAAAGGAGACGAGAGAGAGCATTGTGAGAGAAGGCAAAGTGCGTGTTTTTCAAAAGTTATCTTAGAGATGAGAGATGGTCAACTGTTCTTCAATTACGATAGGTTAAATGATGGTCAGGATTTTCAGTTTACAATGATTTTATTATGGTAAGCCAACGTTTCGATCCAACTTGTGGATCTTCATCAGCGCTACTGAGTCCAGGTGGATACTAAGACTCAAGAGGAGTCGCAAAAGTTATCTTGGAAAAAAAATATGGCGATTCTTAATGCATTGAAGGTATGTCTCAACAAGCACCTAAAATACGATGGTAACTATCGCATGCGGAGTACACCGTTGTACACCTATCAATGATAGGCGTACTTCATCATCATCATCATATTCCTTCCCCTTCTACCGCTGTGCAGTGTGGGGATGCCCTCTATAGAGCTTGACCCAGGTATCCCTCTCTTGTACCAGTTCTCTCCTCTTGTTCCAGTCCAGTCCTCGCTTCCTGAACGCTTCCCGTACACTTTCTTCCCAGGTGATCCGTGGTCTTCCTCTTGGCCTTCTTCCGTCAACTCTCGTCTCATACGTAATCCTTGCCGTTCTTTCGATGTTCATCCTTTGGAGGTGCCCAAACCATCTCAGTTTATTTTCTTCTAGAATAGTTTCTACCGGCTGTACCTCGAGGTTCGATCTTATAGTTGTATTGCGGATCCTATCTCTCCTTGTCTTTCCTTCAACCTTCCTCAAGTATCTCATCTCCATTGTCTGGATCTGACTTTTGTGTTTTGAGGTGAGGGTCCATGATTCGGAGGAGTAAGATAGGATAGGCAGGAACGTTGACTTGTAGACCGATATCTTTGTCTTCTTCGTCACTTCTCTTTTGTTGAGGAAGCCTTTCCGGATTGAGTGGAACATTCTTCCAGCTGCTCCCAGTCTTTGTGATATCTCCCCATCGATATAGCCACTTGCGTTTATCCAGGCACCCAAATACTTAAAATCATGCACCCGCTCTAAGATTTGTCCTTTCAGCCTCAGTACTCTCATAACATGGCGGGGACGTCTTCCTATTCTCATGCATTTAGTCTTATCTGGATTAATATCCATGTTAATGCTAGACAGCTCTTCTTGCATGATGTTCAAGTTGTATTGTAGGTCCCGGTCATCCGCAGCAAATATGACGAGGTCATCAGCAAAAGCGAGGTGGGTGTAGACTGTAGGCTGTAGGTTCCTATGTCCTAGTTGAAAACGTCGCAATCTGGGTTTTGCTCTCCTTAACGCCTGATCCAGCACTAATACGAAAAGTAGAGGGCTTAGGCTGCACCCCTGGCGTATTCCCTGCGTCGTCTCAAATTCCTTGGAGATGTGGTTGCCGGTCCTTATAATATTTTTATTCTTTTGATAAAGGCTTGTAACTGCCAGAATCGTGCCGATATCAACGTGCCTTTCTGACAGAGCTCGCTCTATATCCTCCTTTTTGACCATGTCAAAAGCTTTTACTAGGTCCACGAAGCAAACAGAAAACTCTTTCCCTTTCTCGATGGACTTCTCTATGACCTGTCTCAAAGTGAAAATCAAGTCCTGTGTACTCCTCGAGTTTCTGAATCCATACTGCTCCTCTCCGATTTGGCTGTCGACCACTCTTCTAATTCTTGCTTCTAGGATTCTTGAATAGAGTTTGCTTGGCACACTGAGCAGAGATATGCCCCTATGGTTATTACATACTCTATTGTATCCTTTCTTGTAGATAGGTACAACCACAGCGATCTCCCAGTCCTTCGGTACCTTTTTCTTTTTCTATATCAAATTTAAAAGATGAAGAAACATTTCTTCCCCTTTGCTACCCATATGCCGCATCATTTCTGGCGTTATTTCATCCAGCCCCGCCGACTTGCCCAGCCTCATCTTCGAGATAGCTTCTTGCATTTCTTCCTCGCTGATGTAATCATCTTCTTCCGAATACTCCATCTCTGCGTTGCATGTCTCATCAGGAGTGACGTATCTTCCTTTCAGCAGCTCTCCCTGAAGTGCTCCCTCCATCTTTCCATTATATCTTCTTCCTGCCATAGAATCCTTCCTTCTTTGTCCTTGATTCCTTTGAGTGAATTCGGTCTTTCCTTCCTCATCCCTTTTATGACTTTGTAAAAGATCTTCTGGTTCTCCTTTGCATTTTTCTCCATTTTGTGACCAAAATCTTCCCAGGATTTTTGTTTGGCTTGAAGAACTTTCATCTTGGCCTCATTCCTTCTTTCCTTGTACCTTTCATAGGCTGCAGGTGTTCTCTGGTTAAGGAAGTCCCTCCATGCTTTCTTCTTCTCTTGAACCTTCTTCTTCACCTCATCGGTCCACCACGGACTTCTTTTAAACCCTGATCCAGCCCAGTATTTCAGCATGTTGGAACATACGCAAGTGTTAGTATCGCTCTTAAGGTCGAGTCATATATTTACTTTTGTTTTACAAGTTGATACTTATTGTAACCGTGTTAATTTGAGTGTTTAATTATTGGTTGTGTTAAAAAAAAAAAAAAAAAAAAAAAAAAAAAAATGCCTCTTTTCGGAGGCGGCGCAAAATAGAAATGACATGTTACTGGTACAATCCCATTAGTAGGCATTGAAATTAATAGATGGGAAGAAAAGATCCATTTAGGAGATTTTCATAATTTCGAGTGCTAAAAATTTTAAATTTTGCGCCATAACACACATAAAAATTTTTAATTTTGGAATTAAATTGATGCCAAAACATGATTAAAAATGCCAAAATATACACCATTCTGCTGATATTTTTTTTTTTTTTTTTTTTTTTTTTTTTTTTTTTTTTTTTTTTTTTTCGGTTGGCGCATTAGGCCTAATGAGACCTTTGGCCGCGCAGTGTGGTCTTCTTACAGACATTTGTTTTGCTTGCGGGAGTACAGACAGCCTGGAGGGGGTAGCCCAAACCTCACGTTGCTGCAAGCCATGGTCACCATGGTACAGCGGCAGACTGCCCATAGCTCCATAACCAATCCCATTGGGGCCATTTTGGCAGTGTCCTTCCCACCGATGGCGTCAGCTCTCTCGGGTTCAAGGACAGTGACAAACTGGTCTAGGTCCAAGGATTATGGTAGCTCAGAGTCAGCAGGCCCCGAGGACCTATATTTCTTTCCCTGAAGCATACCGTCCCTGAACCAAACCTCCGGGCGGTTACTGACATCCTGGAAAACCACACCACGATTCTCGATGAGATACACGGGGAAGGTTCATCACTCCTACGCCCGGTCGGTGTGAGTCGCCTCCAGTAGGCTGACGGGCCTCACATACCCGGGGGTGGGGGTAGAGTTGGACTGCGTAGCGTTCATTGGTGGGCGGTCACCCGAATGGAGCGGTCACCCATCCAAGTACTAACCACGATGGACGTTGCTTAACTTTGATTATCTATTGCAAGTGCCCTTGTCCACTCGGCCATCCCGGCCCCTTTCTGCTGATATTTTATTTTATTTTAATATTATATTATATATATATATATATATATATAATATATAATATAATATATATAATAATATAATAATATATATAATATTATATTTTATTTTAAATAAAGATATTTAATTCTGCTGATATTAAATATCTTTATTTAAACCTATTGTTGAAAAATTAGTTAAGGTTATTTATTGGTTTCTTCCAACAAGCACTTAAAACACATTGATAACTAACAGACTGCTCATGTTCTCCCCCCACTCTTTTGATTCTGAATTTTATTGGTTGGTTTTACCATTTGATTCATCCAGAAGTAAAACAATATTGAGATTTGTTAGTTATCAATTAGTTTCAATAGCTTGTTGGAGCATACCTTATGTTATATATGCCGTAGGTTTTTTCCAATAAGTAAACATTTTGAGCGATAATTAAATAATTATTTTCATGTTTTTTCCCGATAACTTCTTAAATAAATTAAGTACCCAAAAAAAGGTTTTAATGGGACCACCTTGGGAAAATACTCTACAAGATGCAAAATGTTTCGTTCCAATCGGTCCACCCAGCTCTGAGTAAGGGTCAGGCCACACATGTCCGCACCGCAGCAATAATATAGGTTATGTTCAGAATATTTTTAATTTAACTTACATATTACCTTTAGTTATGCCGAAAGGTCAGGCCACACATGTCAGACACAGGCCACTTTAGGCATAACTAAAGGTAATATGTAAGTTAAATAAAAATATTCTGATCATAACCTATATTAGTGCTGCGGTGCGGATCCGGTGCGGACATGTGTGGCCTGACCTTAATTGATGAACATACATAGAAAAAAAAAAGTCACATACGTATCGAATTGAGTAACCTCCTCTTTCGTTCGAAGTAGGTTAAAAATTATGTAAACCCTCATAAGTGTTACAATATAATTAATTAAAGGTGTTATGATTGAAAATGATTAAATAAATATTTATTATTTGTACCGTTTTTTTTTCCTACTTACTTCTATATACCAATATTACTTCGTGCATCATTGCGTCGATTATTCGGAAAATTTCAATGTCCGGACTAGGCCTGGCATTAATTAGTTCGGGTAGTCGATGCTATAAAGTATAGAATTTTATTTTAATTACGGTTTGTTTTCATTATTAATACAGATTGAGAATCAGGAATTTTAAGGTATTGATGCCCCTTGTTGATATGGATCAGAGAGGAAGAAGAGGGGGATTGAATTAAGATGAACTGATTAGAGCTGGTAAACAGGGTTCAATCCAGTGTTATCTCCCTTGTACCTTGATCTGTATAATCAAACATATATTTATATACATATATAAATAATTAGTCAAAGGCATTAATCCCAAAGATTAGGGTTTCGTCACATGTTGTCACGTTTGTTTTGGATCCGGGTGATTGTCGTTGTGACAAAAAAAAATTAAAAAAAAACACAATAAAAACTCAAAACTGCGCATCCATTCACCCCATTTATGTGGAGTATATTTTAGTAATAAAAAAAGAAGTTTATGCGTTAATATTTCTTTTATTTTTTAAGCTTAAAATCATTACATACATTTTTCCTTCTTTTGAATTCTTCTGAAACAAAATTCTACCCCCTCCGTTTGACTAATTTTGATGAAACTTTTGCTGTCACATCGCGGGCATACAAATTCACCAAAGACCCAATTTCAGTTTTGTACGGCCCATAGTTTTGAGCTAGTCTGTTCACACACACACACACACACACACACACACACACACACACACACACACACACACACACACACACACACACACCACACACACACACACACACAGACCATTTCGCGGGACTTGGTTATTTGGACTCAGGGGACCCGAAAACGTGTATTTCCGTTGAAAACCGGAAGTCGAAATTTTTCACGATCGCAATAATTTCCTTACTATATATTTAATTTATAGGTAAGTGAAAGTAAAAAAATATGGAAGTAATATATAAAACAAAAAATATTAGAAACGTGGTCAATTTTAAATCCGATATGAATAATATAAGACAACTATATGCATATATTCAATATAATAAGTTATAAAAAATATTTTGTGATTAAATGCATACAGTTTGTCATATATGTTTGTTTGTTTGTTTAACGTCACTTTGAGCCACAAAGGCTAATCGGACGATGCTACAGTGGGAGTCCTAAATTTTGCATATCCTTAACATTAACATCGTACATGTTCGGGACCTCCATTTAACATCCTATCCGAGGGACGGCATAGCCAAGGATTTTTTAATCCCTTTAAAAATCATAGGGCCACAGCGGGATGCGAACCTGCGACCTTTAGTATTGTAGGTTGCTATGCTAACCACTGTATCACAGGCGACCCCCTTAAATATGTGTCTTAAATATTAATGTTTAAATATTAATGTGTCTTTTTCTTCATTTTGACATGTGGGCCCCAAGTCATCCTTCTGTCGAACAGAAGTCCAAGGTAACGTACAGTGTCTGTCTGTGGAATTTGGTCGTCGCCGATGAAAACTGGGGGGCAAGTATCTCGTCTGAGTGTGAAAGTTATGTGTTGTGATTTATCGTGATTTAATTTCATTTTCCAGAGTGAGTACCATTTTTGTAATTGAAGTAAGTGGTTCTGTATATTCAATGAGGCAAGTCTAGGGTTATGATGTCTTGATAAAATTACTGTATCGTCAGCGTAAGTTGCAGTCAAAATTTTAGCGTTGGTAGGTATATCGTGAGTATATATGATGTAAAGTAACGGAGCCAGTATTGATCCCTGCGGAACTCCTGCTAAGATTGGTTGGATTGAAGAAATCTCTGACCCTTGCCGGATAGAGAAGAATCTGTCGGAGAGGTAGGATTGGAGTATAAGGTAGTATGTGTGGGGTAGTATGGTTTTAAGTTTGAAGAGAAGCCCCTGGTGCCAGACTTTATCAAATGCTTGGGCGACGTCAAACTAGTAACGACTAGTCAACAAGTAACTCTGTGTAATTGTTGTTTTGTAGAATGGGAAGAACGAAAACCGAATTGATGGTCTGGTATTATATTGTTTTCTGTCAGAATGTCAACTAATCTTTTGTATAGTAATTTTTCGAACAGTTTAGAACAAATGGGAAGAAGACTGATTGGTCGGTATGATGATGAATTGTATAAGTCTTTTTCTTTTTTGTGAATCAGACAAAAACTGAATACATACACCTACTTACTTAAACCCATTTGGACATACGCCTCACAAATTTTCGGCTCAGCTAAAAAGACGCACTTACAAAAATTGCAAACGTTCCAATCAAACATTTTGAGACTAATTACGGACGCTCCAGATACGTAAATAACCAAACTCTACATACAGACTTACAACAACCGACTATCCAAAAACACATACGAACGCTTTACTCACGCTTTTTTGTTAAATTGGAAGGACACAACAACAGATTGAGTAATCGCCTGGCCACGGCTGACATGCCTGTTCGAAGGCGGCTAAAAAGAAGCTGGATGAGAGACCTCCTCACCTGAATTAGTATCAAGCCCGGAAAGAGGTTTTTGATTCCAATTTTTTTTTTTTACAATAAGCTATTTTTAATTTTTATGGCATTTGTTTTGAATTTATAATATTTATTTAAATAAAATGAATACTTAAAGGTTTTAAAGATTACACAATTGTTAATTATCTATTGTTCTTAGAAATTGTGATATAAAATAATAAATGTAAAAACTCGGCAAGCTGGTATCGTATGATGAGATGTTTCTGGTAACTATTAGTCCAATTCATATTCTAAGAAAGATATTGTTTTCAAGTCTTTCTAGGAAACTCCCTATTCTCGCCTGTTTGACTACAAAACAAAATATTCCCAATTGTGATTTAGTCTCCATTTAAATAGGAACTAATAACTCGTCGCTTTAAGACAACCTGTCGTTTTACTGCTTGAACAGAAATTGACCATTATAAACTGAGTAGGTAAAGGTTAAAGTGTTACAACATTATCCGCTGAATTAGGAATCGGCGAGCAAACTGTTCGTGACATTTTGAAGAAGAAAAAAGACATTTCAGACTTCGTATCGTCGTCGGCCCAAACATCGTGTCCTCTGAAAACAATGAAGAACTCTACATTAAAAGACGTAGATGAAGCTGTATACCAGTGGTTCATGCAAAAACGCGTTGAAGGAATTCATTTCTTACTTTTGTTCGTCTGTTGTTTGTTAAAACGTTCGTTTGTTGTTAAAAGTGATTTTCTACAGTTTTTTTTTTTTTTAATTAATCTTTTTTTCTATCACATTAAGTCAATAAAATGTTGTAATTCGATTATTCGGGGTTTTCGATTATCCGTGGACTCCCTACCCAAAATTACCCCGGATAAGGGGGGTTCTACTGTATATAAGTTAAAAACTTATTTTCTATAATAATCTCTCTCTATATAAGAGGCTTTGTCCTGACTGACAGAATCAAAGCAGAGCAAAAACTACTAATGATAGAAACTTGAAGTTCGGAATTTAGATTTTAAACGCGATGTAGGTAACCACTAAGAAAGGAATTTCAAAAATGTAAACCCTAAGGGGCTTAAATGGCGAAATTGTCGTTTGACTCTAACGGAAATCTATTTTTGAGATTTTAAACCAAATGTTTTTAATTGAATAGCGATTTAACGTTACAATATTATTAAAATAGACATTCACATAGAATATGGCTACTGATTATTTAAATATTAGTGGTAATGAAATTATGCACACTGTGATTCCCATGATTGGGCATGGTGCGTGTTTATTTGGATCTCTATCATATATTATAGATAATTCTCAAGAAAAATGTTGTCATTTTCGACAAATTGTAGTATTACATGTCATCCAAAATTGGGACAAATTTCCTGCATATACTCAAAATGATTACGGGAACTATTATTCTGATTCCAGTAGTTATTATACTCATATGTCTCAGCATTCAACCCATGCCGGATTTGTGGAACTAACGGCAGCTGGTGAATTGTGCGGTATTTGGCAATAATTGTAATATATATAAGAGTTAAACTCTACGTTTAATTACAAAAACATTAAACTCTATATATATATATAAGAGGCTTTGTCCTGACTGACAGAATCAACGCAGAGCAAAAACTGCTAATGATAGAAACTTGAAGTTCGGAATTTAGATTTTAAACGCGATGTGCTTAACCACTAAGAAAGGAATTTCAAAAATGTAAACCCTAATGTGTTTAAATGGCGTAATTGTCGTTTAGCTCTAACGGACACCTATTTTTACACTTCGAAAAAAAAATCAAATTTGGTCTCATTTTAAAGATCTTGATACGACTAGTTTAACTCGAAAGCCCCTATGGGACGTCGAAAACCATGTTTTAAAGCCGAAAAATGAAGCGTTCACGAAGAGAAAGCAATTTTTTTAGTAACTCTCTCCATTGCGCGTCTTCCTCTCGTCTACCGAGCCGGCAGCTTCCCCCTCCAACATTCCACCTACCGGAAGCTCCGATTCTACTAAATCTCCTTAAAATCCGTTTATATATCTGTTCATATTAAATAAATAACAAGATAATGATCACAGAATTGATTTTAAAGGCTCGCGGGCAAAACCGCGACGGGGAATGCTAGTATAATCTATAAGTTAAACACCTATTTTCTATAATGATATTCGGATTTTTAAAAATTATTTTGGAAGAAAATTGGCTTCAAGTTATTCCATGCATGTGTATATTAGAAGGGTGACCAGGGGGCGAATTCTTTTAACTAAAACTTCTAAAAGCTGTTTAGAGGAATTTAATTTTCATAAAAAAACAACAGCATATGACATTCATTCGAGGAATTCCAATATGAGAAATTTCGTCATTATTGCTAAAGCATTTCTGATTATTTTAGAACCGATCGAAATACAATTTTTAATATTACAAGACCCTAATAGACCCTATCTCAGCAGATAAAATAGAAAATGCACCAAAAAGATTGAAAAAAAAACTCTCTGGACATGGAAATATGTGTACATATTCAATTTGGTGTGGTGTACCCGGAGAACTCAAGATGAAATTAGCAAAACTCATGACAATGTACATGAAAGAACATTTTTCATAGAGGGACTAATTAGACTGTCACATGCTTGTAACAAGAAATTAAATTCACCATTAATTGACAAATTCTCTAACTGGAATGCCAAATGAATTCACTTAATATTTACAAGAAAAAATCTGGTGCGATGCGCGCAACACACAACTTTCAGTTACTAACTTACTTGCTGCTTTAATTTTCAAAAAAACGTTTTTAAAGGTAAGTTTAGATATAAGGGGATGTACATCAAAGCTGATTTTTGGCACCTAAACCTAGCTAAGTAGCTTTCATTGAAAGTACTCTTACCCCTGATATTCGTTAGCTTATTTTTTTATGAATTTTTAAACTTCACATTTCTTAACTTTTCGTTAACTTTAGGCTCTAATATCTCTGGTGGGCTAATCGATAAAAAACTCATTAAAGTTACGCTTAAGAGCAGCGGGGATGCAGAGAAGCGGGTTCGGTTCCCGCCCGTGGCAACTATTTTCTCTTCTGATGAATTATTTAATAATTATTAAAAAATAACTAATCATACATTACGTATAATGCTTAACTATGACAGTCTGTCAATTAGATCCTCTTATTTGAACATTTGTAAAGGCTCCGGTTACGTCGCTGCAGGATGGCGAGACCTGGTGGATGAGATAGTTGAAGAGGAAGGGTTAAAAACATTTTTAAAGATAAAAATTTAAGTAAAGTTTAGTGAGGCCAAGGTGGAAAAACTTCTTTAGGGTTTTGAAAACTCAAAATTGATTAAAATAAAATCTTCAGATTTTATTTTTCTATTACTTGTTGATTCCAGTCGTATTTAATTTTTTGAAAAAACTCAATTAGCTTCTTTTTTTTTTACTTTCACTTACCTATATATGAAATATATAGTAAGTGGAAGTATTGCTATCGTGAAAAATTTCGACTTCCGGTTTTCAACGGAAATACACGTTTTGGGGTCCTCTGAGTCGAAATGACCAAGTCCCGCGAAATGGTCTGTGTATGTGTGTGTCTGTGTGTCTGTGTGTGTGTGTGAACAGACTAGCTCAAAAACTATAAACCGTGCGATCCTGAAATTGGGTATTTAGTGTAGGTATATGCCCGCGATGTGACAGCATAAATTTCATCAAAATTACTTAAAGGGAGGGGGTACTTTACTTAATAACTTTTTAGGTTTTTTTCGATTTTCTCAAAAACGGCTTTAACGATTTTGATTAAACTGAGTATTTGATGTATTAATATGCCCGAGATATGACTGTAAAAATTTCATCAAAATTGATTATCCGGAGGGGGGACTTTACTTAATAAATTTTGTAACATTTTCACGTGTTTTTTTTATTTACTCTAAATCGACTTTAACGATTTTGATCAAACTGGGTATTTGATGTATGTATACGCCCGAGATATGACTGTTATAATTTCATCAAAATTGATTAACCGGAGAGGGGACTTTACTTAATAAATTTTGTATCATTTTCACGTGTTTTTTTTATTTACTCAAAAACGGCATTTAAGATTTTGATCAAACTGGGTATTTGATGCATGTATATGCCAAATATGTGATAGCCAACATTTCATCAAAATTGATCAACCGAAGGGGGGGGGGGGACTTTACTTAATAAATTTTGAATCATTTTCACGGGTTTTTTTATTTACTCAAAAACGGCTTTAACGATTAACAAAAATAGGACATGAATGTAGAAAAATGCGTGACTTTGGGAAATGATATTTAGCAAAACACGTCAATTTCTAATCTAAGTAAGTTGGTAAGTGAAAGTTGTGTGTTGCGTGCACGCACCAGATTTTTTTTTTTGCCTTCTCATTTTTCTTTGGTGGTAAGGTTTTATTATTATTTTTTTTTTTTTATTTATCCTGTTTATGAAATACTATTTCTTCGAAAATTGGAATAATATCTTTTCCAAGAAAATATATTGCCAACGATTGGCTTTTGGGTTCATTGTGCAATTGGATGTTGTTGACGATGTCAAATATTTTATCAATTCTAATTAAATGACATTTTCGATCTAACCTATGATCCCTCAAATCCATTGTATCAAAAGCATTTCGTTTTTCCTGCTTAGTGTCGTAACCACACACAACAAACTTTTTTTCGTTTGTTCTATATCTTTGGGCAAAAGTCCAACATTGATTGATTAAATTAATAAATTACTCATCGCTGGTTTTATTCTTATCCTTCCTAACCTTTAATATTTACATTTACAGTAAAAAAAAAAATGTATGAATGGAATGACTCGATCGGTAACGGCGTTGGAGTAAGGTACACTGAGCAAATATTGATACCTTTTGATAACATTTGTTAAGATGTTTACTCTGCACCTCAAAGTGGAGACCTGTCCCTCTTATCTGAATTATGTGCTTCACTCAGTTGCCACCAGGTGTTCTTCATTCACTCTTCTCAATTATTCAGAAAGTTATCAAGGGAACAGAATGTGTTAAGCTGTGGCCCGGAAGGATAAATATACCCAAAAATAACTAAAATTCAAAACTATACAAAACAAATTTGCTCACTCAGATAATAATAGCTAGAAGGCAAAATAATATGGAACTTAAATACTATTACCTTACTATTTTATCACAGAAAACAAAACAAGTTTAACGTTTTCTTTAATATTAATAACAGACGCTTCTCAGAATTTATACTAACAGAACAGCAATGATTATTTCATTAAACTTGAACTAATAAATAATTCACCACTAATATACTGAGGTTTAAATCACAAAGTCGATATTGATATAATCGATAATAAATGTAATTAGTAATCGTCGCAACTTATAATTTAATTTGATTATCAAAAACAAACCTGATAGATTGTTTAGAGTTCAATGAAGAATATTCATGAATTCCAATTTATGGAAAGACAAAACTAAAATAAGGTGAAAATCTTCTAAATAATTAATAAAATATCGTTTATTGTGGGTATATATAAATGGGGTTGTAATTCCAATTGTCATCCGTTTTATCATTTGAATAATAACATGCATGTTTTTGGAGAATGTGATTTTTAACGTTCTCTATTCTATTCGATTTTTTAAATTTTACGAAATACTAGAGAATACGTACACAAGAGAGGCTGGGGAGAAAACTGCCCCCCCCCCCCCCCATTGAAAATATGAGGAACGAAAACTAAAAATAAAATAAATTGATATTCATTTATTGTATTTATTAAGAGTTATACAAAAACACATTTCAGTTTTCAAGTAGTATTCTAACAATTAATTGAGTCTTACATAGTCAGAATAACTCGATCCTCCCAAAAAAGATACATTTTAAAATTATTAATGAAAATAACTAACCAAATAATTGTTTGCCTCCTACCTGATTTCTGTTTTTTTTTTTGTTTTTTTGATATCGGTATGTGTGGCATACCGGGAGTTAAAAGAGATAACCAATCTTTTCTAACACTGATGGGAAGGTCGTGATTTATTCTGTGGGTCCGCCACCATTCGGCTCGTGAATGCTAAACACGTTCGGCTATCCCGGCCCAGGTGATTCATTGGTAATGAACCGTTACGAAATTAATATGTACCTAACGCGAATCTCAACCTCCCCGCATTCATTTCTTAAGTTACAATCTGCGTAATGTCTGTGATCAATATAACCTGCAACTACAATAGCAAGTATATTTCTAATTAGATGATATACGAATCATTATGTTAATGACATTGTAGAGTTATTATTTTTTTTTGTTATTGTCACTTAGATTATTATTATGATTTTTGTTTGTTTATGGTTATGTATGTACGTATAATAATGTGAGAAATTTTAGTTTCACCATACCCCTATAAAATGTTTATTTACATAAATACAGTATTTTTCTATTCTATTCTATTCTAGTGTTTGTAAGCATTTCTTTTTTTTTTTTTTTTTGTCTTTCCCTTCCGTGTGTCTGTCCGGACCCAAGATCTGTCTTTGACCCAAGATTCCTCCGGTAATCATACTGAGGGCTCATCTCAAATATTTCTTCCTAAAGCGCTGGATTTTGGTACCCAGGACTTGTATGGTATAACAGAACTGGCTTTAACCCAGCATTGTATGATCTTAATTTGAAGTTTCAATTAAATCAAGGGCATTAGCTTATATCAGTCTATTTATAATCGCGGCGTCCTGGTATTTGATTCTGTACTCGTTTCGAGGAGAAAAAATGAAATTTAAGTATTTATCACTAGAAACTTTAGGAAAATATTTTTTGGATTTTTGAAGTATACTTTTATTCGCTAAATTAGAGGAAAGGCAAAATTTTTTGCTTTAAGTAACAATATTTTATGAATAATCTAGTCTTGTCTAATTGTATGAATATAATATATTCTAGAGATATAATAATTTTGTTTCTAATGTTAGTTCAATATAAAAAATATGGCTGAAGTGTTTAAAAAAAATATTTAAAATACTCTTGTTTATTTAACTGACTGAATAAATAAACAAACATTGATTTAATTTATTTATTTCGATTTTGAGTGAACTCTCATCTGCATAAACGTTAGTCGGGTACTTGTGTAAATCCAAGCACCATCTGCTACCTACTTTTAATATCAGTTACTTCTATTGATTGCCATTATTTTTGTTCTCATTGTATTTTATTAGTGCTTATTTTAGTTAATGTCTTCTTGTTATTTATTTTATTAAAATCGCCATTTTATTAAATTTAACTAGAACAAACCGAGGCCAGTGCCTTATCAGAATGCGTTATTTAAGGCTACAAACATAATGGTGGATAGCAGTCCGCGGTTCGTGGAAATACACAAGTACCGTTATAAGTAATATTATTATTATAGTAATATTAATTCCCGACAGTCAATTATATGAATAGTATAGATTTTTCATTACTTAGGAGTCGATGGAGCTGAATTGGAGGTAGATGGTGCAGGGAATGTGAAAGGTTCGTTTTTTGTACTTGTATTTCCTGTTTTGACGCTTTCTGAAAACTTCACTTCAAGATCAGAATCTTTCCTGTCTATCCTGAAAACAGAATTATTATTAATATTCATTAATAAATTCAATAATTATATATACTCTCTATATATTAATTTTTAAAAATAACAAGTTTTTTATAACAGCTCATTTTAGTTTGTATGAATAACCTAAAACCAATAAATAATATGATAATTCCAGCGCTTTTTAGACTTAAATCTTATTCAAAATGTTTAAGTGTTTTTTCTTATTTTTTCTTTTTTTTACGTTTGATCTAGATCTTGACTTCACCTATACATGTTCCTAAACTCACTTCAGTATTTAATAACAAGTCGTCAAAAATAAATATAATTGTTATTTTTGCTTCGAAAATATAAACATTAATGTTCCTAAACTCACGTTAGTGTTTTTGTTAAAATTTCTGCAGTTAGTATTTGTTAAAATAAAATAGGTAGTAGTACTAACTACTTTTAGAATTAATTTAGTTTCATTTAATTTAATTTAGAATTAATTTTATTATGTTTAAGCTAGCAAAATATCAAAAAGCTAGCCTTGTGAATCACTAGTTGTGACTAATATGAATGAGAAATGCAATTTGATTCTAAATATGCCCAATGACCACATGTTTGCAAAACATATTAACTTGGAATTTATTTATTTATATTTTAATATTCCGCATCCATCAAAGGGCGGCCATTCACGGCATAAGTAGAAAAAAGGTCATGAAATGGCAAATTGTGTAACGGACCGGGAATATTTATTTTTAAATTGTTTATTGTACTATTTTAATTTAGTTCGAATTTCAAAGATTTCGTTATTTTCCGTATTTAATCATCTTAATCTCAGTGTGGCTCATTTATGGTGGAAGGTATACGATGTTTTGTTCTGGTGCCAGCGTATACTATGCATTGTTGTCCAATGTTTCAGTGAAGTGGTGTGTCGCATTATCACAATATTCAGATTCTAGTTCTCTCTCGGCATTTATCCACATCATTACCACACTATTCCCCACGGAAGGGAATGAAAAAAAGATGTACACCGAATTTCTCGAATCATCAATTAAGTTCTCGAATCATATTTTGTATTCAAAAATGTATTTTTTTTTTTTCAGTCTGAGTATTTACGTTTGTTATTTAAATTTCTGGCTCTCTCTGTTGTAGTCTTAATCATCTATATCACCTTAAAACCTGTATGATTTTAGATTTAAATATAAATATTTACTTGACGAAGAGGTTGGAAGGCTGCTTGGATACAGTGTGGGGGTGCATGGACAGCTTGGATAGCTCCTCGTGGCAGACCGCCCGCACCGAGATTTCCGCTCCCTCGAGGAACAACCTCTTTGGCAAAGAGGCGAGGAGTCGAATCCTGGCCAGGCCTTCTCCAGTGTCCGCTCCCTTGTACATCCTCCTCTCCAGGCCACCTGATCATAATATACATTTTGTAATTATAATAAAAAATATTTAATATTTGACGAATCCCACCGACCGCCTTCCAAACATAACTTCAACAGATCTGCCTCAAGGTAATCCCAACTAACTTCTCGATTATGTTCACTTCTCACACACTTGCATAAAGATCCAAAGTCCTCGGTTGATTTTTAAAAACCTTTAGCAGTTGCTCATCTCTCAATGTAAGCTATAATGTTTATCAATGTAGAGGACAATAGGCAGAATGTATGTAAATTTTAATTTTTTAAATTGTTGGACAAAAGGTGTTACCTAAATAATGTCTCTCCATAAAAGTAGCAAGTAATTCCCGCTTTTGATCTGACCTTCATTTTCTTATAAATTTCATTTTCCCTAATTATCCTGGCCTCTAATTATCAAATTTCTACGTTTTTAAAAGAATTCCCCCTCTGCAATAATACCCCACTTTATTTCACCCAGAACTACTCCTTTTTCTGAACGTATCCTCTCCCTAATAGTATTATTAAACTAACTATTGGAAATCCCGCCCCGCTAAGCTAACATCATCATTTCAATGGGCCATTTTCATTGCTACTCAGGCAACAAATACGGATTTTAAGGAGTCTCAATCAAGGATCAAATATCTTTGACGATGAGACATGGTTAAATTTTCATCGCAAGATGGCTTCAGGGAGCCGAGATACATCCTGCTAGATACGAGATGCAGTTTTCGGACTTTAAATCCTTCTAATTGTTGGCTTAAGAATTTAAAGCAGGTTAAAAAGCCAAAGCGAATGGATTGAGAATTGGAATTTAAGCGTATTTGCACTATTTTAGGGTTAGTAAACAAATTAAAACAATGTTTTTGGTCTTTAAAGAGTTTATTGATGAACCAGTAGCAACAATATTACTCGTGGATATACTCTTCAATGCTTGATGAACATGAAATTGTCCTGACTACATAATTGATTTTTTATTTTGAATTAACCCATCTATCAAGATAAATGTACCCGCCTGAGCTTAGCTACTTAGAATTGAACGGGGCGTTGAAAAACCTATTGTGACTGATTATTAGGTAGTCCAGTCCGATGGCCCGGGCAATTCTAGTTTCAATACCTCTTAAACGGGCACGCCAAGTTCAGAGGTATAAGTGCAACAACTTTAGTAATTTACCTGAGGACGGAGCTTAAGTAAGCCTTTGGCGCTAAATTTGAAGTGTGTCAGGTTATGCTATCAATGATGACAAACAGATAGAAATGACATAGAAATCAATATAAGGATACTATATTTCATGAAATAATTATCATTGGCAATAAAAAAAGGTTCAGAAATAAATTTATTATCAATATTCAAATTATTATTCCAAAACATTATTTACTAAAAATAAATATTTAAATTTTATAAATTCAAATAAAAAATTGAATTGTAAAAATACGATACAATTTTTTTTAAAAAGATTTATTTACAATTATGCATAAATAGAATTGCTTTCAATGTGAATAAAATTGAATACATCAAACTTAATCAAAATATAATCACAAACTTAAAAATAATACAATTTTTCATAAAATAAAATACAAAAGTGCAATAAATCAAAAATTCAATAACATGATTTTTTTTTTCTCTCTGAAAATGTAAAAATCAAAACAGTGAAGGTCAATGATATTACAGTAGTGGATCCAGGGGAGGTGCGCGGGGGGCGTCCCCCCCCTGAGAGGTGAGGACACTCATAAAGTATTACTATTTCTATATAAAATAGGCTATATTTAGTCTTTTTTTAAGTCCACTAATTGAAAATGAATTGTATTTAAACATTTACAGTAATTTACAAAGTCATTATGTACTAAGGTGTATTTTAAATTAGGGCCTTCATTACTCATGAAATGTAAAAAAAAAAAGTGCGCCCCGCCTCAGAAAATTTCTGGATCCGCCACTGTGATATTATAATGATCATTAATCCCATTCATGCAGTATTTAAAAATAACATAAATAAATGGTAAATCATAGTAATAATCATGATTGTATAGAATAAAATAAGACTGATATGAAGTAAACTAAACAAATTTCATAAACACATCACATTATATGAAATTTATTTATTTATTGTGAAAAGAAATTTTGGTCTGCTGATGGTTGGAACTAGCCAGAGACCCCTTCTCTGGTAAGTAGTGGAATCACCCGATGATGGCCAGCCCCCTAGGGAGAGGAAACGAAGGTGACAACAAGAGTTGTTCAGGTGGCTCCTCGCGTCGCAGGCGGGAAACGCCTCTTCGGTCGGCTCGGGACTGATTAGGTAGGCTAGAGCCTGGCAACTCGCTATGAGCCTGTCAGGAGGCTCTAAGGAGGCAGCCCCTCCACCTGACTAGGAGGGCGAGGGCTGATAACCCTCACCTCCGAATCTTCTTCATCCCGAGACCTCAACGAGATATAGCCGGCAGATCATATGGTGACAGACACGGAAACCGTCAAATGGACTTCAGATTAGGACACTGGAACATTTTAACTTTATATAGACCAGGTGGGCTTCAAGTCCTCCTTTCAGAATTGGACAGATACAGACTTGACATTACCGCAATTCAGGAGATCCGATGGACCGGTAATGGGCTACTAGAGAAGAAATTCCACACAATATATTACAGCGGCCACAGCAAAAACCACTCATTTGGCACTGGGTTTGTTGTGAGAGGGTGGATGAGACACCGGGTAATTGGATTCAATCCTCTATTAATGATCGGCTATGCACCATCCGCATAAAGGGGGCATTTTACAATTATAGCCTCTTCAGCTGTCATGCACCCACAGAAACATCAAGCGACGAGGAGAAAGATGCCTTTTATGACTCCCTTGAAAGAGCACATGATTCATGTCCCAGATCTGACATTAAAATACTAGTTGGTGATTTTAATGCAAAGATTGGAAGGGAAGAGGCATATAAGCCCATGATAGGCTCATTCAGTTTGCATGAGGATAGTAACGACAATGGAAAGAGGGTAATCGATTTCGCAACATCAAGAAATCTAGTTGTCGGAAGTACTCTGTTCCGAGGGCGACAGATTCATAAGGCTACTTGGAGATCCCCCAATGGTAGCACCTCAAACCAAATTGATCATATCTTGATCAGTGCAAGACACAAATCCAACCTTCTCAGCAGTAGGACTTACAGAGGGGCGAATGTTGACTCCGACCATTACCTTGTGATATCAAGGATAAGAGCCAGGATTGCCGCAGTCAGGAGCCATAGGACGGAAAGGTCCAAAAGATGGAATATCGAAAAACTGAAAGACCAAGGAAGTTGCCAAGCATTTCAGCAGAAAACGAGCGAATTGGTGAGAGAAGGTCTCAGAGCAGCTGACCTTGAAAGCATTCAGGATGTCTGGGACCAATTGGAGAGGGCTTTGGAAGTCTCAGCAGATCAAATCCTTGGGAAGCAGGCTCCTGAAAGACGAGGTAAATGGTTTGATGAGGAGTGTAAGCTTGCCAATGATGCCAAGAATGAAGCCTACAGGAAAATGGTCAGTAAACGCTTCACTAGGAGGGCCACGGAGGAATATAGAGACAAAAGAAGGCAGGAGAAGAAGCTCCTTAGAAAGAAGAAAAGAGCATTGGAGAGGAAAGAGCTGGAAGATATAGAAGCTCTTAGGAATTCAAACGAATGTAGAAGATTCTTTCAGAAAGTAAATAGTGGACGTACAGCATTCAGGCCTAAGACGCAAGCATGTAAGAAAGAAGATGGGACGTTGCTTTCCAATAAGCCTGACATTTTAGATCGATGGGCCCGACACTTCCAATCGCTCTTAAATGAGGAACCGCCTTTTGAAGATGTAGGGGAAGAGGATACCATTGCTGGAGAGGCTGTGGCGAACGATATTGGAGATATTGAACCCCCGGACTTAGAGGAAGTAATGGATGCAATCCTTCGCCTGAAGAACAACAAGGCGCCAGGACCAGATGGATTGCCAGCTGAACTCTTTAAGTATGGTGGAGATGAGTTGCATAGGGCACTGCACGATTTAGTGTTATTAATCTGGGATCAGGAAAGACTGCCACGACAATGGGCTAATGCCATAATATGCCCTCTCCATAAGAAAGGAGATAAACTAGAGTGCACGAATTACCGTGGCATATCCCTATTGTCTTGTGCCTATAAGGTCCTGTCTAATATCCTTTTTGACAGGCTCACACCATTCGCGGAACGCGAAATCGGGAAATATCAAGCTGGTTTTCGGAGAGGCAGATCCACTATAGACCAAGTTTTCTCCCTCAGGACAATTCTGGAGCGGGGCCACGAGTACAAGATCCCGACGCATCACCTTTTCGTCGACTTTAAAAGCGCATATGACAGCATCAATCGTCCTATGTTGTATGAGGCTTTGAGAGAAATGGGCATTCCAAGCAAACTGATACGTCTTGTGAAGCTGACAATGAAGAACGTTAGGTGTCAGGTGCGGATCCAATCTGACTGCTCCGATGAATTTCCCTCTGACAAAGGACTAAGACAGGGGGACGGACTGGCTTGTCTCCTCTTCAACCTTGCACTGGAGAAGGTTGTTCGGAATTCCGGGATCCAGACAAGCCACACTATCTTCACGCGCTCTGTCCAGTTGTTAGGATTTGCTGATGATCTGGATATTGTGGCGAGATCCCGATCGGCATTGTTGGAAGCCTTTGGGAAACTGATGGACGCTGCCTCAGCCTTGGGACTGACCATAAACCAAGAGAAAACTAAATATATGTTTACCGGAAATGGCAGTGAAGAAGAACTGGTTTTTGGTCCTTACAGATTTGAGAGGGTCAATGAATTTACTTATCTAGGATCCCAAGTAACCCAAGCAAATGATGTCTCTGCTGAGATAAGAAAGAGACTTGTGGCGGCAAATAAGGCATATTTTGCCCTGCTTAAAATTTTACGTAGCAGATCCATTACTAGGGGAACTAAATTGCTCTTATACAAAACTCTAATACGTCCTGTCCTTACATATGCATCCCAAACCTGGACTATGTCGAAAACCAATGAACATGACCTAAATATTTTCGAAAGGAAAATTTTACGACGGATAGTTGGTCCAGTGAGAGATGGAGACGGATGGAGGATTAGAAGGAACAGAGAGCTTTATGACCTCTACGGGGACATAGATGTGGTCAGGTTCATCAAGCTAGGGAGACTAAGTTGGGCCGGCCACGTTGCACGAATGGAAGAAGACGATATCCCCAGGAAAGTATTGGACACCGCCCTTCACAGCTCGCGTCGAACTGGTAGGCCAAGGCTTAGATGGGTTGACGGAGTGGCAGCTGACGCACGAAGCCTTTTCAGGATCAGAAACTGGAGAGCGGCAGCACAAAATCGGGCCGAATGGCGGCGGCTCATTGAGGAGGCCAAGACCCACCAAGGGTTGTAGCGCCACGTAGAAGAAGAAGAAGAAGAAAAGAAATTTAATATGACCAAATATTTCATCTTATTCAGCATCAATGAAACAATAATTTCTTCAATGACACCATCCTTTAAACAATAATCTTCTTAAATTTTCTTTACATGCTCACAGCATGCTTTCCATTTCTCTTTGGTATATTCACTGAACATTGATTCCAGGTATTCTCTTTTTTCATTTAATGCAGTAGATAGGTACCCTTGTGCTCACCCTAATTCAGTGGGGTTAAACTCAGGATGATATGGTGGCAAATATAATAGACTGTGACCATTATCTTTCAACATTTCCTCCACAATATTTAATCTCTTGCAGATTTCTAATAATTCAGGCTTTTTCATTTCAATACTGTAGGGTATTTGGTTAACCTTAAGCCACTCTACAATTTCTTTCTTTAACCATCCAAAATTAAATGTTCCATCTGTCTTCAACATTTTCTGACCTTCTTTCACTATTTTATTCACAGTAGGTTTCGAAAACTGCGATATACATCTAAAATATTGTAATCTAGTCTATGTATCTCCTTGTTTTTTTTTAGGTAAGCCTAAAAAAAAAAAAACTAGCCTGCCTTTTGATCACTTTAGTAGATTTTCCCATCTCTTTCTTCTTAGGAGTCTCGTAACTGCATGAGGGTGTTGACATTTTAGCGGTTAGATCACAAACAATCAAACTAACAAAACCAAAGTACAGCAAAAACTACGACGAAGTAAGGTACCCTAACTGTTATAGTGCCTTTCTATTGGCCACTAAAATGACGTCACAGTTCGCGCATGCGATTCCCAGGTAAATTACTTGAGGAGTCGAGCTATATACATTTTTGTTGGGAGGTAGTCATTAAAATTCGTCATTCTTTTCGACGTATTCTCAATTAAACCTCGGAAGAAAAATACCCCTGGATTGGGAGGGTTTTTGATATCAATTTTTTTTAAGGCTGTTATTGTTTCCTAGCGGGAGAATGTTTTAGGGGATATACTGTACTGAATATAATATAATGAATTATTGTAGCCAGTCTACTCACCAATGACGGGACCGAACTGGGAGAGAAGGCGGATGATGTCCTGATCCTTGGCCGTGTGGGGGATGGCCGAGAGGGCGAGGACCACGGTGCCCTGAGACACGTCCTGCAGCCCGAGGGCTTCGCCCCTGACAGTGACCCCCCGGGCCAGCAGCTGCTCCAGCTCCGCCCTCCCCTTGGTGCTGATGTACACGCTGCCCTCCAGCAGGCGGACACCGACCACTCCACGCGAAACCTTCTCGCAGGCCTCGATTAACTCCATTACCTGCTCACAAAAAAAGAAGATATATATAAACATAAAATATTTATATTAAAGACCTTCCTTTTCTGATTCATCACTCCCAACACCATATCAACGCTGATGATTTCCAAATATGCCTATCTTTCCTTCCGAGCAGTTGCCAGCGAAAACAAAGCTTTAAGAAGATTTGAATTGAACCAGTCTCTGGGCAGAGGCTAACAAGTTTAAGCTTAACGAAGAGAAAAGACAGGCAATTACAATAGGCTCCAAACACCTCCTTAAAACTTTCCCTTATACCAACCCTGTTCCTGAATAATAATCCCATTAAATTCCACCTACAGTCAAAAACCTTGGTGTAATCTTCGACCAAACTCTTTCCTGGAAAAACACCTCTAATATCTCTCCACCTTAGAGCAACTAAACCGTAACTTTTTCCCATTTGAAACATGCAGACTTCTGGTCACGCCTTTGATATTTCCTCCCTTTTACTGTTGTTGTACAGTGTATGGGTGTATATCTGGGGATCTCTACGCAAAACTAAAACCTTTAATCAATTGTTTCGTCCGATTAATATTTGCGATCCCAAGAGACGTATCCATCACTCCTTTTTACGAAAAGTTAAAGTGGTTATATCCTCCCGTTCCGGGTCATATATCCTGCAGATTTTGGTAGTGGAATTGCTAAAACACATTTCTGGAACCCAAGGAAAGTAGAATAAACAAACTTTCTAAGCAGGAACCTGCGCCTTTGTTCTGCCCTCCATACGTGAAGATAAAAGTTCTCAATACTTATCATCCTGAGTTACCATTCTTACATGGTCAAAGCCTCAAGTGGGTTCAGGTGGGTTTGGAGTTCCAGAAAGTCAAGTGGATGATTTTTATTCATGACAATATAAGGAACTTGAAGGGTTTTGCGAAGAATAAATTTCCAGAGTAATGTAATGATATAATGGAATCCTGATGCTAAATATAGAGATTTTATTATAATGTTGGCAAATAAGTCCTTTAGGTTTTTTAATGTGGAAGAAAACTCAGCATATGTTGGCATAAATTTCATTTTAATCTACAATATATTGATCATTATTTACTTAACATCACTTTTTCCCATCTTTCCACTAACTTCATAATGCAATTTTCATAGAATGTCTGAAGGTTATTTTCAAAAAACTAATCCAAGTGGTTTTTCATGTCCTCTTCATATAGGAAGTTCTTTCCATTCCTGGAGTTCTGCAGAGACCGGAATAGGAATTAGTCGCTTGGTGCTATGTCCGGTGAATACGAAGTGTGAGGCAAAAGGTCCCATCCAAGGTTTAATAATTTAATGCGAGTGACCAATGAGGTGTGGGGCCTAGCGTTGTCTTGGCGGAACACAAAACTTTCCGATTTGGAAGTTCTGGGCGTTAATTTTTAACTTTTTATTGATTGGTCTAATTTTGGTTATCTTGAGCAGTTTAGAGTTGATCCAATTGTTTTTCATGTTGGCAAAAGCTCATAGAAATCCCCCTCCTTGAAATCCCACCAAATGGAAGGCATTATCTTCTTTGGATGGAATCCGGGTTTGGACATTCTTCTTGCAGCCCCACTACGTGGTCCCAAAAATTTTCTACTGACAAAATTACCGTAAAAGATTCATTTTCCATTTCTTGCTAATAACCTTTTCAGAAATGGGTCGTTTTACTGCCGTTTCCTTAGTGAATAAAGAACAGAAATGCGTGTTTCCAATTTGACTTCTGTTAGAGAGTGACCCAAACATTAAGCCTTGAAACATAGCCGAGTTTGTGTAAATGGTTTTCAATGCTTGCGTGCGACACATTTAGGGCCACTGCAATCTCTCGCACTGATTGGGTGGGATTTTGATCAAAATTGGCCTTAACGTTTCTCGTTTAAATTTGATGCTGGAGATCAGGTCCGTGGAGCATGATTGATATCAAAATTTCCTGAATAAAATGTTGACAGGTGCGTTTGGTTAAGGCGTCATCCTCAGAAACATTGACAATTTTTCTATGGACTTCTGAGCTCGCTTTCCTTTCTTAAACTAATACAACAAAATATAGCGATAATGAATGATATTTTCTTCCATATACACACATTACAATAGAAAACACAATGCTAAGCTTGTTTCTACGAGAGTTAACAGGTATAGTCGTCGATATATTACATACAGGATAAACTATCCACCTTAGGGATTAATTCATTACATAAGAAGTGTATCATATTATTACTTTCACTTACCTATATATGAAATATATTGTAAGTGGAAGTATTGCGATTGTGAAAAATTTCGACTTCCGGTTTTCAACGGAAATACACGTTTTGGGGTCCCCTGAGTCCAAATGACCAAGTCCCGCGAAATGGTGTGTGTGTGTGTGTGTGTGTGTGTGTGTGTGTGTGTGTGTGTGTGTGTGTGTGTGTGTGTGTGTGTGTGTGTGTGTGTTGTGTGTGTGTGTGAACAGACTAGCTCAAAAACTATAAACCGCGCGATCCCGAAATTGGGTATTTAGTGTAGATATATGCCCGCGATGTGACAGCAAAAATTTCATCAAAATTGCTCAAAGCGAGGGGGTACTTTATTTAATAACTTTTTACATTTTTTCGATTTTCTCAAAAACGGCTCTAACGATTTGGATTAAACTGAGAATTTGATGTATTAATATGCCCGCGATGTGACAGTAAAAATTTCATCAAAATTGATCAATTGGAGGGGGGACTTTACTTAATAAATTTTGTATCATTTTCACGTGTGTTTTTTATTTACTCAAAAACGGGTATAACGATTTTGATCAAACTGGGTATTTAATGTTTGTATATGCCCGAGATATGACTGTAAAAATTTCATCAACATTGATTAACCGGAGGGGGGACTTTACTTAATAAATTTTGTATCATTTTTACGCGTTTTTTTATTTACTCAAAAACGGCTGTAACGATTTTGATCAAACTGGGTATTTAATGTTTGTATATGCCCGAGATATGACTGTAAAAATTTCATCAACATTGATTAACCGGAGGGGGGACTTTACTTAATAAATTTTGTATCATTTTCACGCGTTTTTTTTATTTACTCAAAAACGGCTGTAACGATTTTGATCAAACTGGGTATTTGACGTATGTATATGCCAAAGATGTGATAACCAACATTGCATCAAAATTGATCAACCGGCGGGGGGACTTTACTTAATAAATTTTATATCATTTTCAGGTGTTTTTTTATTAACTCAAAAACGGCTTTAACGATTTTGATCAAACTGGGTATTTGATGTATGTATATGCCAAAGATGTGATACCCAACATTTCATCAAAATTTGTCAAACGGAGGGGGCACCTTATTACATATTTTTTTTTGCAATTTTTACCTTTTTTTCGATTATCTCAAGAACGGCTTTAACGATTTTCATCAAATTCGCCATGTTTAATGAAAATTAGATGTTCTTTAATAACAGGTAAGCTTTATCATTATTAAAATGTTCTGAGGGGGCTTAAATGGGGTAGGGGCCTTTTTTGTTTGTTTGTTTTTGTTTCCTATGAAGTATCTTTGTTTTTATTTATATGGAGAAATTAACTGTCTCTCATTACGTCTAAAAATAAGAAATGGCTAAATATGAGATATGATAAAAACCAAGTAAACATATAGAGGAGAAAAAAAGAAAAATATTCAGTCAACTCATAAAACACATTGAGCCCACGCATGCGTAGTACGCTTTTCATGACAGACCATTTTTCATAATTAAAGCCAATCTGTTCATTTAATGGAAATTATTTGTTTCATGGTAACTAAATGAAATTTTCAACAAGTACATAGAGAATTATAAAATCAGTAGACTTGAAGTATTATGCTGGCATTGCCGAATTATCTCAAGTAAATTTTTAATATTTTATTTAATAATAAAAGAAATTAGTGTTCGTTATATAGCAAATGAAAACAAAAATAAGAAATGAATGTGGAAAAATGTGTAACTGTGAGAGAAGTGTCATTAACACAACGCATTAATTTCTAATCTAAGTTGGTAAGTGAAAGTTGTGTGTTGCGCGCACGCACCAGATTTTTTATATGCATTTCTTCTTCAGGGTTTGATCATGTACCAGGTTTTTCCACTGCCAAGCTTTCACCCATCTTGCTGTGGGTGAAAGCTTGGCAGTGAAAAAAACCTATTACATGGTCAAACCCTGAAGAAGAAATGGATATAATGGATTCAGACCTTGGAAGCCTAAAACAAGTGTATCCATAGTGACATAAAAATAAACGCGATTACCGAATTGACTTATTTGCCAACACAATGTATATTGGTCATCAACATATGTGTTTAATAACTTTTAGAGTGTAAGCTTTAAGCGTTAGGCCAGAAAGTGTCGAAGAGGGCGATGACGTTGCATATTTTCTTGTCATATCGTTCTTTTAGATTGATATAGTTGGAATTTAAAATCCATCCTGATATGGTTATAAATAATAATGATCGCATTCAGATTGCTACATTATACAGTGACCCGAAGGCCTGAGGTATGACTCAGTTTACCGAATTGTGCTGACATTTCCTTGATTCTAATTAATTTGAATCGCTCGTGGATGCCGATAATGACCAATTAATGATGATGATGTGATATCGGCCGGCCTCGCCTTTCATGTTCCCTTGATCTGATCTGCTGCGATAAGGAAGGCAGTGGATCCTTGGGTGCAATGTCAACCATAGGGCAGTCGAGCGCGTGGTTGCAGCAATTTTGTATGCAAGCGATAACACAAAAAATACGAATTTTTAGTCACCACTATAAACAAATAGCGACACGATCTATATTTTTGTAGTAGAGCGAGAATCTTGGTGCGTAGACTTGCTGAGAGAGGGCTCTTGTAAAAGTAATGTGTTTAAGAAAGAAGTGGATAGCGGTTTTTCCAGTATAAAGAATTCAGGAATTGCTCAAAAAAAAAATTTTTTTTTAATGTAGACCTAATAATGATCATGATTAGCCAAGAAGAACCATAGTTACCCTGTATAATCTCTTTCAGTGCAGATTACATAGAAGTATAATTACTCGAAGGTAGGAAAATATTTAGGACAGACCCGGAAAGAGAGATGAAATCTAGAAAATATTCTACTCCTGAAAAACCAAAATCCTATTCGCTGAAAGATAGTATAATTATCGTCGATAAGTGGAAAGAAGTGAAGGTCTACAAGCCAATTTACAATATAAAAACCTCTAGGAATCCCCAAAAATAAAAAGATAGACTTGACGTTTCCAGTCAATGGAAAACACCTTTTAACTTGTTATTTTAATTTAACATGGGGATTAAAGGTGACCATTTATTAGGTCTAAGCACATAATAATTTTTTTTTCAAACAAATTAATTAGAAGACAAAAGATACGACCATGGCCAGGAATCGAACCCAGATGTGCAGGTCCTCTGCATGCAGTGGAGGACCTGGGTTCGATTCCCGGACGTGGTCGAATCTTTAATCTTCTAATTAATTAGTTTGCAAATTAGAAATTAATTGTTTAACAAACAACAAGTATTAAATAACATCATTATTTATAACTGTGGATAAGGGCGACCAATCTTCAGTGATTTCATCGAGCGAAGCCATACTGGTCTGCTTCAGATTTAATGATTAGTTATTAATTTTTCTCCCTACTTCTTGAGACTATCCAATTTATAACTGTGGATAAGGGTGACCAATTAAGTCTCAACACTATTTTTCTTAAGAGTTTTATTTATGCAAACGTTTCGGCCAGTTCGGCCATCTTCAGTGATTTCATCGAGCGAAGCCATACTGGTCTGCTTCAGATTTAATGATTAGTTATTAATTTTTCTCCCTACTTCTTGAGACTATCCAATTTATAACTGTGGATAAGGGTGACCAATTAAGTCTCAACACTATTTTTCTTAAGAGTTTTATTTATGCAAACGTTTCGGCCAGTTCGGCCATCTTCAGTGATTTCATCGAGCGAAGCCATACTGGTCTGCTTCAGATTTAATGATTAGTTATTAATTTTTCTCCCTACTTCTTGAGACTATCCAATTTATAACTGTGGATAAGGGTGACCAATTAAGTCTCAACACTATTTTTCTTAAGAGTTTTATTTATGCAAACGTTTCGGCCAGTTCGGCCATCTTCAGTGATTTCATCGAGCGAAGCCATACTGGTCTGCTTCAGATTTAATGATTAGTTATTAATTTTTCTCCCTACTTCTTGAGACTATCCAATTTATAACTGTGGATAAGGGTGACCAATTAAGTCTCAACACTATTTTTCTTAAGAGTTTTATTTATGCAAACGTTTCGGCCAGTTCGGCCATCTTCAGTGATTTCATCGAGCGAAGCCATACTGGTCTGCTTCAGATTTAATGATTAGTTATTAATTTTTCTCCCTACTTCTTGAGACTATCCAATTTATAACTGTGGATAAGGGTGACCAATTAAGTCTCAACACTATTTTTCTTAAGAGTTTTATTTATGCAAACGTTTCGGCCAGTTCGGCCATCTTCGGTGATTTCATCGATCGAAGCCATACTGGTCTGCTTCAGATTTAATGATTAGTTATTAATTTTTTTCCCTACTTCTTGAGACTATCCAATTTATAACTGTGGATAAGGGTGAGCAATTAAGTCTCAACACTATTTTTCTTAAGAGTTTTATTTATGCAAACGTTTCGGCCAGTTCGGCCATCTTCAGTGATTTCATCGAGCGAAGCCATACTGGTCTGCTTCAGATTTAATGATTAGTTATTAATTTTTCTCCCTACTTCTTGAGACTATCCAATTTATAACTGTGGATAAGGGTGACCAATTAAGTCTCAACACTATTTTTCTTAAGAGTTTTATTTATGCAAACGTTTCGGCCAGTTCGGCCATCTTCAGTGATTTCATCGAGCGAAGCCATACTGGTCTGCTTCAGATTTAATGATTAGTTATTAATTTTTCTCCCTACTTCTTGAGACTATCCAATTTATAACTGTGGATAAGGGTGACCAATTAAGTCTCAACACTATTTTTCTTAAGAGTTTTATTTATGCAAACGTTTCGGCCAGTTCGGCCATCTTCAGTGATTTCATCGAGCGAAGCCATACTGGTCTGCTTCAGATTTAATGATTAGTTATTAATTTTTCTCCCTACTTCTTGAGACTATCCAATTTATAACTGTGGATAAGGGTGACCAATTAAGTCTCAACACTATTTTTCTTAAGAGTTTTATTTATGCAAACGTTTCGGCCAGTTCGGCCATCTTCAGTGATTTCATCGAGCGAAGCCATACTGGTCTGCTTCAGATTTAATGATTAGTTATTAATTTTTCTCCCTACTTCTTGAGACTATCCAATTTATAACTGTGGATAAGGGTGACCAATTAAGTCTCAACACTATTTTTCTTAAGAGTTTTATTTATGCAAACGTTTCGGCCAGTTCGGCCATCTTCGGTGATTTCATCGAGCGAAGCCATACTGGTCTGCTTCAGATTTAATGATTAGTTATTAATTTTTCTCCCTACTTCTTGAGACTATCCAATTTATAACTGTGGATAAGGGTGACCAATTAAGTCTCAACACTATTTTTCTTAAGAGTTTTATTTATGCAAACGTTTCGGCCAGTTCGGCCATCTTCGGTGATTTCATCGATCGAAGCCATACTGGTCTGCTTCAGATTTAATGATTAGTTATTAATTTTTTTCCCTACTTCTTGAGACTATCCAATTTATAACTGTGGATAAGGGTGAGCAATTAAGTCTCAACACTATTTTTCTTAAGAGTTTTATTTATGCAAACGTTTCGGCCAGTTCGGCCATCTTCAGTGATTTCATCGAGCGAAGCCATACTGGTCTGCTTCAGATTTAATGATTAGTTATTAATTTTTCTCCCTACTTCTTGAGACTATCCAATTTATAACTGTGGATAAGGGTGACCAATTAAGTCTCAACACTATTTTTCTTAAGAGTTTTATTTATGCAAACGTTTCGGCCAGTTCGGCCATCTTCAGTGATTTCATCGAGCGAAGCCATACTGGTCTGCTTCAGATTTAATGATTAGTTATTAATTTTTCTCCCTACTTCTTGAGACTATCCAATTTATAACTGTGGATAAGGGTGACCAATTAAGTCTCAACACTATTTTTCTTAAGAGTTTTATTTATGCAAACGTTTCGGCCAGTTCGGCCATCTTCAGTGATTTCATCGAGCGAAGCCATACTGGTCTGCTTCAGATTTAATGATTAGTTATTAATTTTTCTCCCTACTTCTTGAGACTATCCAATTTATAACTGTGGATAAGGGTGACCAATTAAGTCTCAACACTATTTTTCTTAAGAGTTTTATTTATGCAAACGTTTCGGCCAGTTCGGCCATCTTCAGTGATTTCATCGAGCGAAGCCATACTGGTCTGCTTCAGATTTAATGATTAGTTATTAATTTTTCTCCCTACTTCTTGAGACTATCCAATTTATAACTGTGGATAAGGGTGACCAATTAAGTCTCAACACTATTTTTCTTAAGAGTTTTATTTATGCAAACGTTTCGGCCAGTTCGGCCATCTTCAGTGATTTCATCGAGCGAAGCCATACTGGTCTGCTTCAGATTTAATGATTAGTTATTAATTTTTCTCCCTACTTCTTGAGACTATCCAATTTATAACTGTGGATAAGGGTGACCAATTAAGTCTCAACACTATTTTTCTTAAGAGTTTTATTTATGCAAACGTTTCGGCCAGTTCGGCCATCTTCAGTGATTTCATCGAGCGAAGCCATACTGGTCTGCTTCAGATTTAATGATTAGTTATTAATTTTTTTCCCTACTTCTTGAGACTATCCAATTTATAACTGTGGATAAGGGTGACCAATTAAGTCTCAACACTATTTTTCTTAAGAGTTTTATTTATGCAAACGTTTCGGCCAGTTCGGCCATCTTCAGTGATTTCATCGAGCGAAGCCATACTGGTCTGCTTCAGATTTAATGATTAGTTATTAATTTTTCTCCCTACTTCTTGAGACTATCCAATTTATAACTGTGGATAAGGGTGAGCAATTAAGTCTCAACACTATTTTTCTTAAGAGTTTTATTTATGCAAACGTTTCGGCCAGTTCGGCCATCTTCAGTGATTTCATCGAGCGAAGCCATACTGGTCTGCTTCAGATTTAATGATTAGTTATTAATTTTTCTCCCTACTTCTTGAGACTATCCAATTTATAACTGTGGATAAGGGTGACCAATTAAGTCTCAACACTATTTTTCTTAAGAGTTTTATTTATGCAAACGTTTCGGCCAGTTCGGCCATCTTCGGTGATTTCATCGAGCGAAGCCATACTGGTCTGCTTCAGATTTAATGATTAGTTATTAATTTTTCTCCCTACTTCTTGAGACTATCCAATTTATAACTGTGGCTAAGGGTGACCAATTAAGTCTCAACACTATTTTTCTTAAGAGTTTTATTTATGCAAACGTTTCGGCCAGTTCGGCCATCTTCGGTGATTTCATCGAGCGAAGCCATACTGGTCTGCTTCAGATTTAATGATTAGTTATTAATTTTTCTCCCTACTTCTTGAGACTATCCAATTTATAACTGTGGATAAGGGTGACCAATTAAGTCTCAACACTATTTTTCTTAAGAGTTTTATTTATGCAAACGTTTCGGCCAGTTCGGCCATCTTCGGTGATTTCATCGAGCGAAGCCATACTGGTCTGCTTCAGATTTAATGATTAGTTATTAATTTTTTTCCCTACTTCTTGAGACTATCCAATTTATAACTGTGGATAAGGGTGACCAATTAAGTCTCAACACTATTTTTCTTAAGAGTTTTATTTATGCAAACGTTTCGGCCAGTTCGGCCATCTTCAGTGATTTCATCGAGCGAAGCCATACTGGTCTGCTTCAGATTTAATGATTAGTTATTAATTTTTCTCCCTACTTCTTGAGACTATCCAATTTATAACTGTGGATAAGGGTGACCAATTAAGTCTCAACACTATTTTTCTTAAGAGTTTTATTTATGCAAACGTTTCGGCCAGTTCGGCCATCTTCAGTAATTTCATCGAGCGAAGCCATACTGGTCTGCTTCAGATTTAATGATTAGTTATTAATTTTTCTCCCTACTTCTTGAGACTATCCAATTTATAACTGTGGATAAGGGTGACCAATTAAGTCTCAACACTATTTTTCTTAAGAGTTTTATTTATGCAAACGTTTCGGCCAGTTCGGCCATCTTCAGTGATTTCATCGAGCGAAGCCATACCGGTCTGCTTCAGATTTAATGATTAGTTATTAATTTTTCTCCCTACTTCTTGAGACTATCCAATTTATAACTGTGGATAAGGGTGACCAATTAAGTCTCAACACTATTTTTCTTAAGAGTTTTATTTATGCAAATGTTTCGGCCAGTTCGGCCATCTTCAGTGATTTCATCGAGCGAAGCCATACTGGTCTGCTTCAGATTTAATGATTAGTTATTAATTTTTCTCCCTACTTCTTGAGACTATCCAATTTATAACTGTGGATAAGGGTGACCAATTAAGTCTCAACACTATTTTTCTTAAGAGTTTTATTTATGCAAACGTTTCGGCCAGTTCGGCCATCTTCGGTGATTTCATCGAGCGAAGCCATACTGGTCTGCTTCAGATTTAATGATTAGTTATTAATTTTTCTCCCTACTTCTTGAGACTATCCAATTTATAACTGTGGATATGGGTGACCAATTAAGTCTCAACACTATTTTTCTTAAGAGTTTTATTTATGCAAACGTTTCGGCCAGTTCGGCCATCTTCAGTAATTTCATCGAGCGAAGCCATACTGGTCTGCTTCAGATTTAATGATTAGTTATTAATTTTTCTCCCTACTTCTTGAGACTATCCAATTTATAACTGTGGATAAGGGTGACCAATTAAGTCTCAACACTATTTTTCTTAAGAGTTTTATTTATGCAAACGTTTCGGCCAGTTCGGCCATCTTCGGTGATTTCATCGAGCGAAGCCATACTGGTCTGCTTCAGATTTAATGATTAGTTATTAATTTTTCTCCCTACTTCTTGAGACTATCCAATTTATAACTGTGGATAAGGGTGACCAATTAAGTCTCAACACTATTTTTCTTAAGAGTTTTATTTATGCAAACGTTTCGGCCAGTTCGGCCATCTTCAGTAATTTCATCGAGCGAAGCCATACTGGTCTGCTTCAGATTTAATGATTAGTTATTAATTTTTCTCCCTACTTCTTGAGACTATCCAATTTATAACTGTGGATAAGGGTGACCAATTAAGTCTCAACACTATTTTTCTTAAGAGTTTTATTTATGCAAACGTTTCGGCCAGTTCGGCCATCTTCGGTGATTTCATCGAGCGAAGCCATACTGGTCTGCTTCAGATTTAATGATTAGTTATTAATTTTTCTCCCTACTTCTTGAGACTATCCAATTTATAACTGTGGATATGGGTGACCAATTAAGTCTCAACACTATTTTTCTTAAGAGTTTTATTTATGCAAACGTTTCGGCCAGTTCGGCCATCTTCAGTAATTTCATCGAGCGAAGCCATACTGGTCTGCTTCAGATTTAATGATTAGTTATTAATTTTTCTCCCTACTTCTTGAGACTATCCAATTTATAACTGTGGATAAGGGTGACCAATTAAGTCTCAACACTATTTTTCTTAAGAGTTTTATTTATGCAAACGTTTCGGCCAGTTCGGCCATCTTCGGTGATTTCATCGAGCGAAGCCATACTGGTCTGCTTCAGATTTAATGATTAGTTATTAATTTTTCTCCCTACTTCTTGAGACTATCCAATTTATAACTGTGGATAAGGGTGACCAATTAAGTCTCAACACTATTTTTCTTAAGAGTTTTATTTATGCAAACGTTTCGGCCAGTTCGGCCATCTTCAGTAATTTCATCGAGCGAAGCCATACTGGTCTGCTTCAGATTTAATGATTAGTTATTAATTTTTCTCCCTACTTCTTGAGACTATCCAATTTATAACTGTGGATAAGGGTGACCAATTAAGTCTCAACACTATTTTTCTTAAGAGTTTTATTTATGCAAACGTTTCGGCCAGTTCGGCCATCTTCGGTGATTTCATCGAGCGAAGCCATACTGGTCTGCTTCAGATTTAATGATTAGTTATTAATTTTTCTCCCTACTTCTTGAGACTATCCAATTTATAACTGTGGATAAGGGTGACCAATTAAGTCTCAACACTATTTTTCTTAAGAGTTTTATTTATGCAAACGTTTCGGCCAGTTCGGCCATCTTCAGTGATTTCATCGAGCGAAGCCATACTGGTCTGCTTCAGATTTAATGATTAGTTATTAATTTTTCTCCCTACTTCTTGAGACTATCCAATTTATAACTGTGGATAAGGGTGACCAATTAAGTCTCAACACTATTTTTCTTAAGAGTTTTATTTATGCAAACGTTTCGGCCAGTTCGGCCATCTTCAGTGATTTCATCGAGCGAAGCCATACTGGTCTGCTTCAGATTTAATGATTAGTTATTAATTTTTCTCCCTACTTCTTGAGACTATCCAATTTATAACTGTGGATAAGGGTGACCAATTAAGTCTCAACACTATTTTTCTTAAGAGTTTTATTTATGCAAACGTTTCGGCCAGTTCGGCCATCTTCAGTGATTTCATCGAGCGAAGCCATACTGGTCTGCTTCAGATTTAATGATTAGTTATTAATTTTTCTCCCTACTTCTTGAGACTATCCAATTTATAACTGTGGATAAGGGTGACCAATTAAGTCTCAACACTATTTTTCTTAAGAGTTTTATTTATGCAAACGTTTCGGCCAGTTCGGCCATCTTCAGTGATTTCATAGAGTGAAGCCATACTGGTCTGCTTCAGATTTAATGATTAGTTCGCCCTTTAATCGGTCGCCATTATCCACGGTTATAAATTGGATAGTCTCAAGAAGTAGGGAGAAAAATTAGTTATTAATACTTATAGCCATACGACCATTATCACTCCTGCGAGGAATACCAAGGATAAGGGTTTGAATTTTGGACATCAGATATCTATACCCAGGGATGTACATGGATAGGTAACATCTATGGTACAGCTTCTCAAACTAGACTAAGACTGTCTAGTCAATCTCTCCCTATATGCAGTCGTAAGGAGGTGGTCTAAAACGTCATTAAACCTAGTGGATAGCTCCCGAACACCGATGCAACAAACACGTGCCATGACAGTTCGCTCTAACTGTGAGTTCGTTCCAATAAAAGGTCTGGGACTTTTAAACCATATGTTTTTGTTTAACGTTACAATATTGAATAATTTATTTTTGTAAATATTGCATATTTATTTTTATAATCTTAATTTTTGTTTTATTACGAGTAGATTTGTTATGATTAAGTTTTTATAAGTTTGTTCATATAAAAAATTAGGCGTTATCTATTCAATAACTAATAAGTGATCTTGAAGTTCCTTGCAGCACTGATGATGGCCGAATGGCCGAAACGTTTGCTAAGATAATAGCCTTTATTAATGGTCACCTCATTAATCATCATGTTAAATCAAACTAAAAAGACTCAAAATTAAGGGAGAAACAATAATAACTTTTTGTTATTTTAAAAATCTACTAATCGTGCTTACTACGAAGTTCCTCGAAGTGTTTACAAATTTACAGATTTAAACTAGCTATGAGAAAAGCTGTAGTTTTAGCGCTCTCCTCTTAGATTCATACAATCGTATCTCGTATTAATTTATTATTTATGGAAATAAAAATCAATACTGATTCGAAAGTCATTCTCCTCTTTCACTATTTATTTTAATGTTAAAGCTAAAAAAAGTATCAAGATAATCGAATATTCCGATATATTCCCATGTATTATAACAATTGTTTGATATATCAGTCATTACAGTTATGCAAATCATGACATTCAGCTTTTACGCTATAAACATCATCAAATAATTTTTAGTTTTGTTCTTATTTATTTATTTTTTAATTATTATAGAACTTATAATTTTTATTTTTGTTCTTATTTCATATAAAGGAATGATTAATTTGTATTCAGATATTTAATTGCTTAACATGCTTGAAATGCTACAACTCTTAACGAGGTCCATGTGATCTAATAGTGCAACGCGATAACTCCAATTGCTTTAGTAATGAATATAAATTATGAACCATGTAAATTTTAAAAAGAATTTATTCTCACCGGAAGTTAAGTTGGCTAGAAAATTACACATAGGAGCCAAGAAAATGCTAAAATTCGTTAAAACGTGATTTCCCAGAAATATTATATAAAATATATAAAAGATATTTTGAGTTTACAGACCATGAAAGTCAGCGTGCTTATATATTGGAACAATGTGATAACAATATTATTGTTTATAATATTATATATGTGCAATAACATTGTATAATTACCGTGACGTCAGAGAGGCCCTGGGGCAGACTGGCCGCTGCAGTGAAGGGGTGCACGCAGTTGAGCCTGATGCAGGGAGGCAGGGCCCCGCTGTATTCCTCCACTCCCCTCTCTGGGTTGATGCAAGTCTGCAAAAATACATATAGAAGAGGAAAAATACACAAAATAATCATAATAATATATGCTCAACGAACCCGAAGGTTCGATACCGACACCAGATTCGCTCCCCCGCCCCCCCCCCCTCTACTCTAAAATTGAAATTAATGTAATTTCCCCAGGCTGTATATATATATATATATATATATATATATATATATATATATATATATATATATATATATATATTTAAGTTACAGTTAGTACCAGTTTATATATATATATATATATATATATATATATATATATAAACATGTACCACTACAACCCATAAAGGGTCTTGGGTTCAGTGCTATGTAAGGAAGAGCACTGTTTCTTGGTCAGCGGTCGTGCAAGGAGGTGATTTTACGGTGATCACGCTCAACTGCCAGGTTTTCCCCCTTAATTTTTCAATTAAGGGTACCCATTTTATAGAGGCTGGGTTTGCCCCAGGAGGGTCTCTCGGCCCACGACACGAACTGTGGCGAATAATAAAGATATCATGAGCCATTTCAGATTCGAACTCGGGACTTTGAGCACAGCAATCCACTGCCTTACCAGAGGGCTACCCCGCTCACCTTTGTTGCTGGAATGAATATATATGTTGCTGGATGAGGTTACTAACGAACATTTCTAACATTATTAACGATCATCAAGAATGATGCTATATAATAATAAATACGTTGTGGGAGCTTGGCAATAGGCAAAAAATCATAATACTTTATTTCATATATGCTTGATTGTTTTCATTTACTTGAAAATTTGAAATAAAACACCATGATAAATAAATGAAAGAGGTCCATATGTGGCCAGTAGGTTGCAGCACATTACTGACCAACGAACAAGTACACTAAATTGCCTAACCTGATTCTTTTTAAGGAGGGAAATTCAAAAACTGTAGAAAAATAGGCTTGTCACAAAGTCACCCCATTAGTCACAAAGTCACCTCGTTTTACGGTAATATTTAGAAAAAAAAAATTGAATAATGCCTAACTTTTATTAAAAAAACAACAAAAAACATATAAATATATATCATTGTCGCCCCTTGCAAAAAGAAAAGGTATTTTATTTGTAAAAGCCGTGGAAGAAAGAGAGCCCTAGCAGAGGCCATCTGTAACCTGACTGAACGGCTGACGGATTAACCGGTCTCGGGGAACGCGTGGAAATCGATGAGTCTTCGCCCGGCCAGCGGGAGCGGATAACGTCAGGCAGGGTGATGGACGAGCTATCGATGCCCAACTCTCGATTATTGTAATTATGTGTACAATAACATCGAATTCGGCTCCCTATCAACCGCCAACACTCTTCGCATCAGCATTCCCTTTTGTGGAATCTTTTCCGAACCAATATTCCAGCAGACGGATTGAATAATGAAATTCAGCACCAAGCATGGTGGTTTGAGACGATAAATAAAGACTCTTTGCAAAAGTTTTCACATTAACTCAGTAAACGGATATATAATCCTCCTTATAAGAGATATGTCAACAGATGAAATGCCCATAAGTGTAAGGAGGAGTTTAAAAAGGCGTTGGATTAGAGATATCATGAAACAAGACATGTCATTGTAAGTCTTGTAGAATCCATCAAATATGTGATTGTCGACATGTTGTTGACAGGCGCAGATTAAAAAAATGGAGTAAAAAAAAAAGGTTGTAATTATTTAGCAAAAAAGTTTTTATTTAGATTTATAATAGTTACTAGTAGTTTATGACAGTTACTAACCACGAAAACCTTTAGTTTTCGTTAAACAATTTGAAAGTAGAAGTTATTATTTTCTTGGTACGCCAAGAGTTCGTTTCAGTGATCTACACACTTCAACAAAACTTATTGCTTATTAAATTCTAAGCTTTCTAAGGATGGATATACGTGTATCTTTTTCTTTTTTTTGTCGAAAAACATATTTTCGTTTTTATTTAATTTGATTTTCAGATCATTTAATATTTTATATTTAGCCATTGCTGGACTTGCTATTTACCCCACATAAAGAAAAGAAAGGTACTTTATTTGATGATTTTTTTCGTTAGCCATTTAAGCCATATATGATCGCTATATGATTATAAAACCTGACTTAAATAAAAGAATCTGTTTCGTAATGAAAATCGTTTCTTAGCTAGTCTGTTTATAGACAGACTATTTCGAAGGTCTACCAGGTTATTTAGACTCCGGGGATCCCGAAACGTGCATTAACGTTGAAAACAGGAAAGAAGTCGAACCATTTCACCATTGCAATACTTTCCTTTACTATATATTTCATACGTAGTAATAAAAGTAAGCGAAAATAAAAACTATTTTGCTAAAGTTTCTTGGTGGCACAGAGGATTCGGCTACAATGCTGTTTAAATTTATTAAATAAAATCATCTATTTTTTCAGCTGTAATATTCGTTTCAAGATTATTTAAAAAACATAAACCTCTAAATATCAGTTGCTATTTTTGATATTTCTATTATGTTATTAATTACATATTCTTAAAAATATTCAATAGCAAACCAAGACTTAAAGCTGAAGAGACTGGAGCAGAATTATTGAAAAGAGGCTAACCACCCCTAACCATCCCTAAACACTTAAAATTTTGCTTGAATATATTCTAAGAGTGAAAATTGTTGACCCTAATTTCGTAGGAAGTTTTAGTTTTATTCTCAGTTTTTTTTCTGAATAAAATTCTCTTACAGAGGCTTGAAGAGCCCTCAAAATAAAATAAAAATGGCAATGTCAGTAAGAACAGTCCCCTAAAACTGAAAAATAAAATTGCTAAAATTAGTCTTTGAAAATTATTTATGACAAAAAAAAAGCATTGGGAAAAAGGAATGAAGAGAAAATGTCTAAAATATTTGCATTCCTTAAGGGCACAGAATATCTTACATAGAAGAAATCAGACACCTTCAAACTTCAACCTATGAATATAACTACCCACCATGGACCCTGAAATTACCTTCAATAGACCTAACGCTTAGCAAGTTCAAAAAGAGTAACACCCCGGATTCTAAATACATAACAGAATTTCAAAACAAGAAAGACAAATACAGCAGTAAAAATTATCTCTATACAGACGGCTCCAAAATAAACTCCAATGTAGGATGCGCTATTATCTCAGGCACAAACACAATTAAATATAAGCTTCCTTCCACCTCAAGCAACTTCACCGCGGAGTGCTATGCTATCAGTGCAGCACTTTACCACATCATGCAAATTAACGATGAAAATCATCTAATCTTCACTGACTCCCTTTCCGCAATTATGGTATTGAGCAATATATATACCAAAAATCCAGTATATAAAAAAGCGCAACGGTACTCAACGATGATAAAAAGTCTCAACAAAAATATAATAATCGCTTGGATACCGTCCCATGTAGGAATCAAAGGTAACGAGGCAGCAGATCTAGCAGCGAAGGAAGCAGCCATGTCAGCATTGGATGAACTAAGCATCAACACTCCATCAGATCTCAGCAACAAACTGAAAGCCAAGCAAAGAAGACGTGGAGCCAGCTTTGGGAAAGTTTAGAAGGTGCTACTAAACTAAAAGTCATTAAAAAGGAAACCTCCAACCGCGTTAACAGAAGGGAAGAAGTAATACTAACAGGACTGAGAATAGGCCACACCCGCCTTACTCACGGACACCTCACAGAGAAAGAAGCTCCACCAAAATGCACAACCAGCAAAGTATAATTAACTGTCGTTCATATTTTAGAGGATTGCCCGCGTTACGCTGGCTACTTTCAAAAAATTAAAATTGAAAGAATACTCCACAAGCTATTGGGAAATAATGTTTCTAGCGCAAATACTCTTATTGAATTTATAAAAAATTTTAATCCCTACAACAAAATATAAACCTCCGAAGTTGTGTCCGTAAACAACAAAACCTAACCTAACCTAACCCCATGAGCCCATAGACGATCTTTTGAAAAAAAAAAAGTCCTTTGAAATGGTTATTTATCCTTTTTCTGATATATTAGACTAGTTATACTATAAAAAAAAAATAGTAATGTAGGAAAAAATATGTTATACTATAAAAGTAATAATAATAGTAAAGATACTGTTAGTAGATAAGTAAAGATCACTGGTACTAACTAGAACTTAAACTTCTTGCGCGAAATAGATCATCCCATACATAAAAGAATATGGTAAATTATGACTTACACAAACGAAAACTTAATACTATATTCTGGCATTGTAGATTTTGTCATTAAGTTCCAATGGTATCCATAACTCAAAATTGTAAAGATATTTTGAATTGTAACCATATTCTTGCCGACGTGCGATATGAAGTAAGTATTGAGAGAGGATATTGGACAATATTGTTATCGTGAAAAATTTCGGATACTTAATCCTTCAGTGGATGTACACATTTTGAGATCACCTGAGGCCAACGACTGTGCTTTTGTTCGTCTTTGAACAGAAATTGAAGAGAACAGAGCTGTTATAAATTTTAAAACTAAAGCTAGAGTAGTAAAATATATATATATATATATATATATATATATATATATATATATATATAGTTTTTTGATCAATTTTGGGTTGAAAATGTTCTACTTCGTTTATTAACATGTTAATAAGAATAATCATCCCACGATAAATAAAAGAATACTTAATAATACATGTGTATACTTAATAATTAATTAAGAATACATGTGTAGAGCAATATTCGGTCCATTCTAATCGCCTTTGGCCGTCAAAAAGCGAATTAGATTTTTTATTTTTTTACTTCTCGAATATTAGTTTGTTCAAGGTCCTTTTTATTCGATCCTATAAGGTCCTGAATCGGGAGACTTATTTTTGCCTTCTTCAAATGCTCATTATACTTCCTTGAATCCAATTGAAATTTACTATACATTAAAATATTTATATAGTGTATATTGTGTAATATATATCTATATAAAAGGAATAGTATTTAAGAGTAGTAATCGCTACACACAATTCTTTATCCTTCGAAAGGATAAGGCTCATTTAAAATTTAGTAGGACAGTTAAGAGGGAGGGATCCTTAATGTTTCAGGGACGGACAGCGAAAGAGATTTAAGAAGAAGAAAGAGTAGATAAAGAGCTAAGGATTTGGGGGAAAGTAAGGGGCTATAAAAAAAGGAAGTAACTGTAAGTTGAGTTGAGTTGGAGTTGAAGAGGTTACCTGGAGTTTGCCGTGCGCCACTCCCATGCTCTGGATTCGGACTGGTTATCTCAGCTTGCGATTGGGAACCTATAAATATTTGTTCGGAGCCGTCTATATTGTGCAGCCTCTCTAGCTCCTCTCTTTTCAACAAACATCCTGTTTACCTTAATCAGTCCTACCTCTATGCCACGCTGACGCATTCCTATCTCATCTCCTGCTGGAGGAACATTTGTCATCGAGGAAGAAAGCAAAGGTCGGGTGAAAGCTTTAGGGTATTTGTTTCGAAATTCAATTTATTGTTGCCAACATGTAAAATCTTAATTGAAAAAGTATACATTGAATTTAAATTAAATGTTTATTCAATATATATTTAAGTTATATATGGCTATTTACGTCTGGAATGCCAGTAGCATCTACGGAATTGGCAGTTGTGGAGTGCGGTCGTTTTTTTGTTTATATGAACAGATCGCACATTTGGGCCAATCATCAGGGGACATCTCTGAAATTGAATCTGTAACTATAAACTTTTCATATATCTGATACAGGAACAATTCCTCAACTGTTAGCAGTGCCTATACAATTATTTTCTGATTAATTGAAATTACGATTATTCGTTCATTATTAATTGTTTATTGTTTTAAATTATTTTCATCAGGAGTTTCATTTTAATTTTATTTTGTAAATTTAATTTTTCTTTAGGCTGTCTTTAAGTTAGTTGCTATCATTATGTACCGTATATTAAGCTTAGTTTCCTTTGTTTGTTTTTTTGTTTTTTTTGTGCCCATCTATATGTTTTGCTGAGGCCAACTCTTTTTTTATGGGCGTTTTCCCCGAAAAAATAAAAAAATATTGGCCTTAGGTAATGATTCTCATGAAATACTTAGCAATGGCATTTAGACCCCAATTTGAGACTATGTAAAAACACGGCAGTACAAAGAAGAAATTTTTTTTTCGCTATAAAAATGGAACCTGAACAAGATTCAAAAATATCTATTTTCGTAACTAACAATCCGATTTTCATGATTTTTCATTCTTTTGACCTTTCAGTTTCGCATTTACATAATTGACAAAATAATAATTGAGAAAAATTTGAAAGTTTTCAAGTTATGCATTAACTTTTCTTTTCTTGGGCCGGGGATAGCCGAGCGTTTTGGAGCGCGGCCCGCTTTAACACGCTCGAGCCGAACGGTGGCGGTTCGAATCCGCACTGGGATGGTTGACTTTTATTTCGTGGAGGCCCCACGGAATAAAATCTCGACCTACCCACCATGGTTAGGATAGGTTGGTTACACCTGTAGAGTAACCCCCCGTATGCCACACATGGCCAGGAAGGGGTACCGAACAAAAAAAAAAAAAAAAAAAAAAAACAAAACTTTTCTTTTCTTCATGGCTATTCTTTGTCCCGGCGTTTTCTGGTAGCTCTAACTATTTTCCCCCACCTGGGAGGGGTGGAACTGGTCAAATGGTTTTTGATCATCGATTATGATCAAGTGTCAAGTAATTATGGCATTAAGAAAAAAAAAAAAAAAAAAAAAAAAAAGCCTTTCAGCGATACTATGTAGAAAATTGATACTGAGCTACTGCTCTTATTTCTATATTGACCAGTTTACATATCTTTAGTTTTTAACTTAAAATATATGTTTATTAATCTACGAGCAGACCCTGCCACGAGTTGCTGTGGCTCATTATAGCTAGAATGCGTTGAATTAGTAATATCCTATTTTTTTGTATACACTCAAATAAAAATCCATTGATAAAGATAAAAACGTTTCAGCTAATTAAAAGACCAACGGGATTAAAAATACATCTTCACGCCAAATCTAAACTTCTTTGGTAAAAAATTTAAAAGTTAAAGTTTTTATTTTTTACATCTTTTATTTGACCATAGTATGTTAATGAATGACACATGTAAAAGGAACTAATAGAGAATATAATGAGAAAAGAGTTTAGTACAACCACAATAGTCTGAAAAAAAAATGCGCCAAATTATTCTTTTGCCATAATACGAGTACATTTTAATTAAATTCATAATATAAGTAAAAAATGATGATATGAGATATCGTATCAGGAGTTTATATTGTACTAAAAGGTGCAATTATTTTGGTTAACCTAAAACCCATAGATTCGATGTTTTCCTTCCTCACACATCAAATGAAAAGGCCACGCGTAATTCGGCATGGAGAAATCATGGATTTTCCTAGTCCAAGCCGAAAACAAAACAGATTTATGCTTACCCACTACGGGTATAATTGAATGTTCAAGGCTGCGGGTTCGGAACTGGCTATTTTCCTGTTATCAGTATTTTATAACGCGTTAGCCCAGTCGGCCATCCAACCCCAATATGTATCAACTATGTCATCGAGTTAACTATATTGATCATCGTCCAGCTTTGGCAAGAACTTTAGTTAGATAACTTTAGTTATTTAAAAATATTACTTACATATACTTGAGGTTCCGGTGTGGACCCGCCATCCTCTGACTCTTCCGGTACGACGCTAAGGCCATCCGGTTCCATGGCCACCCTGGGCACCCTCAGCAGGATCGGCGGCCTGTCGTCCTCTCCTAGTTCATCCTCGTCCTCGTCCTCCGCGTCTGTCTCGGCCTCCTCTTCCTCCTCCTCTTGACACAAAAAATATTTCGATATCAGTTATTTTGAATCACTTTATATGAATTGAATTTGAAGATAAAAATAAAAATGAAAAAAATAATAATCACTAGTGGTACTAAAGTATCATCATGACATTGGTACCGTAATTACGGCTTGACCAGACATGCAACAGTGAGTCGTGTTAAACAAAGAAACTGCAGTGTCATGACACGGCAACCTCACATCAACAAAGTACATCCTAGTCATTTGGGGAGATGTTTTTATCGCTGTATAAGTTAAGGTGGTACCACATTAGGTACAAGAACAATAACATATTTTTAACTAACTAGAATTAGGTACTTATTAAATTTCATTTGTGTCAAAAAAAAAAAAAGATTGAACTTTACATACATAACCGAGGGAAAAAATGTTTTTTGCTAATCATTGTTTGAAAAATTCGTTTTCCCTCTGTTATGTATATATTTTTTTATTATTCTCTGTCCACATACACATTCATAATATTAATTCTTTTTAGTAATTATATGAAATAATATTTATTACCTTATACATACAAATTTATGTTTTTCCTCGAGTCAATTTTAGTAAACAAATGTCAATTTTAGCCCGGAAGATGATCCAAAGGTTTTTTTTTTTTATTCGTACATTAAAGATCAATATCCAGCGTCTACTCCTAACTTTCCGCATGCGTTGGCTCAACGTGTTTTATGAGTTGAAGGATTCTTTTTTTCTCCTCTATATGCTTATTTGATTTTTATCATATCTCATATTTAGCCATTTCTTATTCTTAGGCGTAACAAGAGGCAGTTAATTTCTCCATATAAACAAAAACAAAGGTATTTTATAGGAAAACGAAAATGGCCCCTTCCCCATTTAAGTCCCCTCAGAGCTTTTTCATAATGATCAAGCTTACTTGATATTAAAGAATACCTAATTTTTATTAATCATGACAAATTTAATCAGAATTATTAAAGCCGTTTTTGAGATAATCGATAAAAAGGTGAAAATTGGAAAAAGTTATAGAGTAAAGTGCCCCCTCCGGTTGAAAAATTTTGATGAAATCTTGGTAGTCACATCTCTGGCATATGCATAATTCAAATACCCAGTTTGATGAAAATCGTTAAAGTCGTTTTTGAGTAAAAAAAAAAAAAAGGTTGAAAATTAAACAAAATTTATTAAGTAAAGTGCCCCCTTCGGTTGATCAATTTTGATGAATTTTTTTTCAGTCGTATCTCAGGCATATTATTACATCAAATATTCGAATAAATCGAAAAAAAACGTAAAAATCTGGTGCGTGCGCGCGACACACAACTTTCACTTACCCCCTTACTTAGATTAGAAATTAATGCGTTTTGTTAATGCTACTTCTCAAAGTTACACATTTTCCACATTCGTTTCTTACCTGATATTAAAGAACACCTAATTTTCATTAAACATGACGAATTTGATGAAAATCGTTAAAGTCGTTTTTGAGATAATCGAAAAAAGGGTAAAAATCGAAAAAAAAGTTATGATATAAAGTGCCCCCTCCGTTTGATCAATTTTGATGAAGTGTTGGCTATAACATCTTTGGCATATACATACATCAAATACACAGTTTGATCAAAATCGTGAAAGCCGTTTTTGAGTAAATAAAAAAACACACATGAAAATTATACAAAATTTATTAAGCAAAGTCCCCCCTCCGGTTGATCAATTTTGATGCAATGTTGGCTATCGCATCATTGGTATATACATACATCATATACCCGATTTGATCAAAATAGTTAAAACCGTTTTTGAGTAAATAAAATAAAACACGTGAAAATGATACAAAGACCCCCCTCCGGTCGATCAATTTTGATGAAATTTCAACAGTCATATCTCGGGCATATAAATAGATCAAATACTCAGTTTAATCAAAATCGTTAGAGCTGTTTTCGAGAAAATCGATAAAAACTTAAAAAGTTTTTAACTAAAGTACCCCCTCCCTTTGAGCAATTTTGATGAAATTTTTGCTGTCACATCGCGGGCATATACATAAACTAAATACCCAATTTCAGGTTCGCACGGTTTATAGTTTTTGAGCTAGTCTGTTCACATACACACACACACACACACACACACAGACCATTTCGCGGGGCTAGGTTATTTGGACTCTAGGGACCCCAAGATGTGTATTTCTGTTTTCAAGAAACGTGTAATTCTGTTCTTCAAGTAGAAAGTTTTCACGATCGCAATACTTTCCCTTACTAAATATTTCATATATAGGTAAGTAGTAAAAATAATTTGCTGCAGGATATTACTCCGTCACAACTCTTTACATTCTTCTGTTACTCTAAAATGTGTACCATTGGCATGTTTTGTACAAGTTTTTTGGTATGCCCTTGAAATTTCTCATATTTTTTTATAGATGTCCGTATGTAATTTTAAATCTTAGGTTTATGTAAATCTGTTTGTTATGATGATAATATACCATCGAAAATAAATTATGAGTCTCATATTTTTAAATGGAGAGAATGATTTTTTTTATCTCTTTAAAAATATATTTGCTAATTTGAAGCATAAGCATCAGGATATAAAGGAATAAAGAAGTTTATATAGATAACAAGGGGAAAAACAAATGTTTTAAAAAGTAATTTTATTTGTGTACGTGCAAAAAAAAAAATTGAAATATGTAGATATGTGGGATATATTAGTTAGAAATATAGTAGATATTTAGTTATAATATATCCTATATAGAAATTATAATATTTACTATATAGAAATATAGTGGTTTGCCACGATATTATCAATTGCACAGGTGATCGATTATTCATTGATTAAAGAAAGTTATACGAGTGAGGCAGTCGTGTGAGAGACCCACATGGTGAAAACGGTGAATAGTTAAAAGGTGTTGTAAAGGATTTTTCTAGTTTAAAAAGATTCATTTCATTCTGTTTAATTCAAATTTAGTGCTTTTTTTATTTAATTTATATATTTCTCTATAGTAAACTTTTGTCTTCGTTTGGTTTAAAATGAAGTTTTTATTGAACTTACCATATAGGTACATATACATAACAGGAAAACGAATGTCTGTTATGTATTAACTTATCTTTGTAATACATATATAAATAAAATTATTTATGTTTATGAATTAAATTTTTAGGTATGTCGTCGCAATTTCTCATATTTTTTTTTTCCATGACGTCCTAATAAAATCATGTATCAACGTCTATGTAAATCTGAGTGATATGTTGGTAGTACGAGTGATGAGTCTTATATTTTTCAAATAAGACTCATTACCACCGCTTATATATAAACAAAACTTTCAAATTTTAAATTTTAGTAAGTTTTATTTGAAAAATTCAACCAGGCATAAGAATTTCAACCTGCCTATCCCCTTAGTCGAAGATTTTACTAGCCCCCTAGATGAAGTCCTACGGACGTCCTTGGAAAGACTGTTTTTTAAAAATCCTTACATTGCTTATCCACGATTTTGCCAAATAATCACGATATCAACAATAAAACAATAAATTTTATTATTATTTTTTTTTTATGAGTTGTGACATTACAAGACTCCTTATTCCTGGGAGCTCTTCCTTATTCCTGGGATTTTGCCAAATAATCACGATATCAACAATAAAACAATAAATTTTATTATTATTTTTTTTTATGAGTTGTGACATTACAAGACTCCTTATTAAATTCCTGGGAGCTCGAAATTTAATTAAAAGAGGATCCCTAAAGTATTTTTCAAGCACTTTCAGAATTCAGAATAGCCTTTTATATCAAAACTCGCTACGTTCCCTTAGAAGTGCATTCAAAAATTGACAATTGTGGCTAAGTTTTCATTCTCTTCTGCTTCAATATTTTACAATACGGCCACACTCCATTTTTGAACATGTTTTACGTTAAATTCCTCATTACTTTCCTTTTTCACAACTGAATAAACAGAGTCTAAGAAAACAATCCGTTTTGAACAGCCATGAAAATTTATAAAAAAAAATGTTAGGCCATATTAAAAAGTTAAAAGGCCAGTTTTGTTTTGTAACTTCTCAGATACTAAATTTTTGGACTGATTGTATTAAACATTTTCGAGTATTTTTAGAATATCCAAAACCTTGTATTGAACATCAATGCCGTGCGTTATTTGAAAGCGGTTATATCAACACGTGATATGGCGTGTTTACACGGAAGGAAAATAGTTTTCGTCTTAAATAATAAAAGTAGTCATTAAAAACACATTAAAACGATCTGTCATGGTTTCGGGAAAAACATTTTATTAAAAAAACGTTAGAAAGTCTGTGTATTAATTTGTCATAGACCTGAGATTCATTGTGACAAACTGACTTATTAAGACAAATATAGTATTTCTGAATAAATGAATGAACGTTTTTTTTTTTCCTAATTTGCAATATTATTCAGACCACAATCATGTTGTAGGACGTTCCTGTCTAATAGAAAAAAAATCCATATTTTACATTTGAATTAATTCAAATTCATTTTTACCACTAATAACATAAGGGTAGGCGGTCCTTTTTTCTTCACTGGAAGTTTTTAAAAGGTTTAAAAAAATATTTTTTGACTGAAAAAGTGTAGGCTACTTTTATTTATATTTTAATCTCCTTTTTCAAACACCTAGAGGATTATTTCACTTATTAACACTCCATCAATTTTTTCCTTCGATTACATCCTTTTACCGTCTTTTCCAGTACTAACATCTGTTTGTTGCCTTTTCTTATTAACATATCTGTTGTACCATCAAACTTGGATGAAAAAAGGGTAATAAAATATGATTTAGGCAAGCCTAAATTTTTTTATTGGTCCTTTAACCTAAATAATTTTCTCTATTTACATCTAAGAGCCCCATTTTGTAGGAATAATTGGGTAGCTCTTAGAAAATACTAGGAGTTATTAGTCAGTTAAATGACCGAAATAGTCTTGAATTTTCTAAATAAGGATTTTCTCCTACCTCGATTTCTTTCTTCCTAGGCAGGGCTGTATTTAGAATCTGTATACTTGTATTTTATATTTCTGGATAGGAGAAAATATTCAATTGAAAGTAATAGTGGATTGTTAAAAGAAAAGTTTTCGATAAGCCCAAGGATGTATGAATTTAATAAACTGTATGCAAACTATTCTCCACATAAACGTATTACTTATAAGTAGAGATTCCTGTGTTTCTTGGATTCCTGTGCAATTGCATCTTTTTATTGGTAAGTCAGAATAAAGCGAAGTCAAGTTACTTATCCGAATCAAGCCTAATGGGATGTTTTAATGAAGTTTTATACCGCACGAAATTGCACGTTTTGGGGTTTACTGCACGAAATTGCACTTTTTGAAGTTTTATTGCAAGAAATTGCATCATTTGATATTTTGAAGAAAAAAAATTATTATAAATTTTAATTTTCTTAAATACACATCAAAAAATTGGAAAAATAAATAGGAATCAGGAATAGGAATAAAAAAATAACGGAAAGGAAACATAGGAAAAAAATAAAGGGAACTTGGGAGATGTAAACAAACACAAACCTCCAATTTCCAAGAACTAAGGGTTTAGTAGTTCCTGGATGTTTACATTTTGTTTCTCAATACTCATCGTTCTGTCTCTATCAATCTAGCTTCTGTCGAGGATATTGTTACTTAAAATGCCAAAAATTGGAGGTGTCTTCGAAAATTGCGGGATGGATTGAAAAATATCCTGACTCAAAAGGGATTGTAGTGTAATGTTTTGCAAATATTGTGATAAAAATATTGGATGTGAGAGGAAATCACAAATTGATGCCCACTGCAGCACAAGTAAGTACCTAACTATTTTTTAACCATAGAACGGGGCCAGGGGTAGAGCGTGTCATCGTATAAGCCTACGCACCGGATATTGCATCAAGTGATTCCATAATTTGAGTAGTATCTTTACTTTATAAGATCTCCCTTTTTCCAATATAATTACAGCTCACATGCGAGTGTTTTACTCTTTATTCCACATCTTGTTACTATTTTAAGTAAATATTTTATTTTCTGATTTTTTGTTTTTTTACTGGAAATATTTTCAAATATAGAATTGGAAGAAAATGTGCAACCAATTATCAAATTACAAACCATTTTGATGAATCCAATCATTCAATCTGGTTTGGCATTTATTAGATCGAATTTAGCACCTTTGCCGGTTGCTCTTACAGAACTATAGGAGGAAAAATTTTTTTTTATGTGACCAAATAAAAATAGCTGAGGACGTTGGAAAATCATTGGAAACAATCAAGAGCGAAAAAGAATTATCACATACAAAAAATTTCGACAAATTTAAAAAAAAATATCCTGAATACAAAAAAAACCAAGATCAATAGGTACAATTCGAAATACGCATTAAATTCGGTATTAAATTTGGATTCAATGTCCTAGAAAACCTAATGAAGGACTCTTGTATAGAATTAAATTTCAGTTGTAAAGTAACTCGGAATGCGCATGACTTAACGAAAATCCAATAAGGAATTTTAATTCAGCTTTCTTGTAAACTGTGTCAACGACCCATATAAAACAAAGAAAACTTTAAATGTAAAGGTGAATCGAATTACGCTGGCGCTGTACAAAACCAGAGTCCTTCAAAACCTAATAAGCGACCCTCATTACAAACTTCAAATTTAGAAGTAAATCGGATTGTGGTGATGCGTCATTAACATGTTCACGTCGGGGCTGTAATTCATGCTCCTCGCCCATTGGCTGCTTTGCTTAATGATTTTCGCTCTATCGGATCACAGTTATTCAAGGACACTATTCAGTATTGCCAATCCACATTAATAAAATAAACTTCACAATCCTACCTCGTTATACATCGTCGTGGAAAGTTTTGTGAATGACCGATGCGGCAGTCTAGTGTGAGCCACCGGTGAGACACGCCGGCGTGAACATGTTAAACATCGGACATTCAATTCGAAATCAGCGTTTATGCAAACTTCACAAAAAAATAAAACAAAAAAAACCCTATGTCACACCAAACTCCAATGGTTACGATAGAAAGGACATTACACATACACAGTAAATTTCAACCACAGTATTAATGCGAAGTAATCTAAGTATTTTTTAAATAGATTCGATAACTCAAAGAACATTTTCTAGATCGATATAATGCATAATGCATATAATGCTAGATGGAATAATGCATCCCTACACCGCCAAATTACTTTAAAAAAATACAAAAAAGTTCCAAAAAAACATAAATAAACCATAGTATTTACGAATTTATTGAATCCTGAAAATGGTTACAATTGATTTGGAAAAAGTCAGATTTGATTTGGAAATAGTCACATTTAATTTGGAAATAGTTAAAATTGACTTGGCTAGATTAAAATGGGCATAGATATGATATATATATATATATATATATATATATATATATATATATATATATATATATATATATATATATATATATATATATATATGTGTGTGTGTGTGTGTGTGTGTATTTATAAATCAATATTATAAGTCCTATGGTCTATCTAATACCAACAGATTTTTTTTGAGATTACCAACAGTTCTATAACTCAATAGTTCTATTTGATAATATTTGTTATTTAACACGTTGAGCGCCAGGGAAAAGATGATGTACTTTTGCCTGGGGCCAAAGCAATTTTTCCTAATTTATAACTTTAATATGATTAGAATGATACAAAAATTGCAAAAGAAATAAATAAAAAGTTTAAATTTGGCAATTAAACATTAATTTTGTGAGCGGTACGTATGTACCGCCCGGCCCCAGGGTAAAGCCCGCTACCTATAGTAGTACGGGGGCTGCCCGGTTATGACCGCGACGTCAACCCTTGTCCCCTTAAAATATGTTATTTTAATAAATAAGATATTTTGTTTTGTAAAAAAATAAATAAAATTAATTTATTTTATTTATTTATACCCCCCATATTAAAAAAAAAAAAAAAAAAAAAAAAAAACATTTGGGCCAATTGCATTGGCGAATTGTTCGGGGCCGGAGCGGTCCAATATGCCTTGAAATCACGCTCGGCAGGCGGCCCCCTGGCCCAGAACAATCTTTTAGCTGGCGGGAGCGGGCGGTACCTGGGGACCGCCTCGGCCCCAGCCAATAGTCCAACAGCGGTACGATCGTACCGCTTGGCGCTCAACGTGTTAAGATTGATTTGTTTAGGTTATTGGGGATAAAAATAAATAAGGAAACAATATTGTCAATTCTGATGAAAAAGATTATAAGAAGTTAATTTCGAACCTCCTGATGACTCGGCTTAAAGAAATTGATCCCACTGAGATGAAAAAGAGGATCGGCGAAAGCTAGCGTGATCCTTAATTAAATGAAGGATAAATGGACAGGAGAAATGAGGGGTGGGGGAGATAAGGGGACCATCTGTAGAGAGACTTCATGGCTGCCATCTTTATATGCCATCTTTAAGTCCTTCAGGGGCTTATATACTTACATATTTCAGTCTGGCTGACAGTGGGTGGCGGAATGGCCGAGTGGGCAAGCGCGTTAGAAAATACGCGTTGCCCATGGCAACGTATGATTGGAAATACGAAGACAGCAAGTTCAAAACCCGGAGCCAGGGGAAAACTTAATTATACTCAGCATCAATCCCCCACCTTCTCTCCTGGCCCGGGAAACCTCGTATAGCCTACAATGCGAGGAAGGAGAGGAACCAAAAAAAAGAAAAATGTCTGGCTGACAGTGTGATTAAATAGAGACAGGATACATAATAACCTTGATTTACTGAAAGTGTAATTGAATCGGTCCTTACCTTACATGTTCACCAATTTAAATTATTGGAGAATAGGAAAAAAGAGAAGTTTCTACTTTTGCATTTTCTCTGACACATATTCCTACTTAGAATATCTATATGCATTCGATAGATCTGAAATTACTTTTTTTTTGGACATGTAAGCTGTCTACTGATTTTGGAAGACAAACGATTGTTACAAAACATATATTTTGAAAATTACTATACAAAAAAAATTACAAGGTACTGGTTTAATAGCCTCCCCGCACTACTAGCGCTTCTAGCGGCACTATTATTAACTTCTATCAAAATGTCAGGTTATAAAGAAACATGATAACAGGAATGCAGGACTGAAAAATAGAAGGAAAAGAGGAAAAATAAATGCTGTTCATTTGATAAATATGCTTATAATTTTAGAAATATGTATAATTTTTAAAACTATATAATATATATATACATATATGTAAGGTGTAATATAACATAAAAATGTATCATTGGTTAACATATATAATTTTTGATAAATAGAAATAAAAATATATAATGAATAAAAATTATTCATATGAGAAAAACAAATAAAGATTAAAATATCCATAATTTTAAGAAATAATAAATAACAATTAAAATATCCAAATAAAAACTATAAAATTTTAATTTGAATTATAAAATTCTTTGATGTCTCTGAGGATGGCGAGGAATGGGTCTTCCCCCTTCAGTCTGCTTCGCCACATAAATTCAGCCAAATATGTTTCTAGGTAGTTACGATCAGTCCCTCTCCTTTTTTTATTTCCCCATTTGGCTGGGACTTAAAAATTAACAACAATGAACAGGAAATGAAAAACACCAAATGACGCCAACAGAACGACCAAATGACAAGATAAGAATATAGCACAATTGAACCTTCCGACTAAGTATAATGTTTTGCCGCTAGGAGCGCTAGTAGTGCGGGGAGGCTATTAAACCAGTACCAATTACAATCTTACATACATTGTCTAATAAATGAAAAATAACTGAAACTATAAATATATATAAGGTTGAAACGGTCACGATTCAAATTTATGGTTCATCATTCAAATTTTCTATAGGTTCATTGACAGTGACAGGCCACTGTCTGTTTAACACCAAAACGTATATACTGTTTGAGTTTCTCTTGGCAATGATTGTTTGAATGGCCTATGAAAGCAGACGAATCAGCTTGGCTCGTCGGGTATTTTTTGAATTAGATATCTCGGCATGCAAGTAGTTTTAAAATGATATTAAAATAATTTTTTTGGCGACATCGGGATTTCTCAAACGACTGATTCAGTTCCAGTATAAGTATTATACCATCCACGAAATATAGGTATTAAATTTTTGAATTATTATTATTTAAAATATTTATTCAACTCAGGATGTATTTAGGAGCTGCTAGGGGTCCACCCTATGCCCCAATTTCTAAATAAAAGTTTGATTTTAAAAACGAATGCTATAATTTTTATTTAAAATTGACTTTTAAATGGCGCTGCGCTGGCTGTGACAAACTGCGTCAGGAACACAAGCCTTCGCAACTCACGGTGACTCTAAAATTGCGCCACCTCACCCAGCGGCTCAACGGCCGCTCCTCCTTTCCATTATATAGACTTCAGGTTCTCACCCTGCATCAGTTGGGACGCAGCCCCATGACGTGAGGTGAGGTAAGGTGGCCCAGGAAGGCTGGGATTAAGCATAAGGGGTGAGATTGTCACGGTGGCTCTAAAACTGCGTCACCTCACCCGATCACAGATTCTTACCCTGCATCACATCGCGTCACGGAAATGCGTCTCAACTTACGCCCAGTCTAAGATTAAGATAATTTTTTATCTAATATGCAATATTAACATGTTTGATTATCGAAAAAGAACTTGGTACCAGTGATTTTAAATTCATGATTTATGTAAAGATAATTAGTTATGAACTCTTGAACAATGATTGAGGTTCAGTCTACTCAAATTGTATTAAAATTGACATTTCAAATTATTTAGTATGTGGTCTTAACAACTGGCTTTTTATACATTTAGCTTATAAATATTCCGAATTTCTGATAGTACCTACGTGTTTTTACTATTTATTTGATTTATAGCTTTCATATTGTTTATGCATTAAGTTTATACGTTAAGGAATAAATAAGAATTTAAATAAATAAAATAAAATAAAATTTTAAATATATTATGTATGAATGTTTTTATACGATGGGAATCAATTATTCAATTGAAATTTTCAAAGGTTATTCAATGAGATGATCTCATCGCGGTGACAATTTAAAATGTACCTGCGCTTCCATAGCTACATGCTACTTTGAAGTAATACATCTGTTTAATATAGAATTAATGGTGGGCATATTCCTACAATTTTTTCAGAGCTAAGATTTTTCAATAAAAAAAGATTTAAAGGATTTGTTAATAAACGGTCGGAGCTTCACCGTCCATTCCAGCTTATTGTAACACCGTATTCTGTTCATCGCTCTCATGCGTGTTGCGCTAAGTCAGTCAGCAATAAAAGTTATCACTTCAAACAATCGGAACATTATCTTTATTTAATAACAAACAAATCTCCTGGTTATCTTTTAGTCAACATATTTCGAGTACCCCACATCAAGATTTTCAAGTATTCTGTCAACAACACTCTTGATTTTTTATTTTACATTGTGATGACGTTCAAGTTCTTCTTGAACCTTGTCATTGGACCCAAAAGATATATTTAGATTTCGATCATTTTTTTTTTTTTTTTCCTCAAAACTCCAAATCTATAATTATTAGACGTATTGAAAATTTATTAATAATACTACTATTGTAATCACTTTAATTTTAAATAATCAATATATATTATAAAGCAAAGTGTACAATGTGCGTGCCGAAAAGGCTCAAAAACGACTCCACTTAGGATTAAGGAAGTTATGTCTTCGTTTAGCCATATGATCCCTTACGGAGAAGAAGGTTTCCGTTTTTCTCTTAAGAGTGTAAAATTGAAGAGAAAAGGACTGGAATTTTAAGCCTCTCGCACCATTTAATTAGCCTCTATGAGATTGAGATACGAGTTTATGAATGAAAAATTTAGTTCGAGCTCCAGGCTACCAGGAAGCGCTAGGGTGCGTTTCACTCAATGTTTATTGTCCATTCATTCAGTATGTAGGTAATCGTTCTTTTTTTTTTTCAGCTGTTCTTTTTAAATTACTAAAAAATTAAGAGAAAATAATTAGTTTGCGTTTAAAAATAAAATAAGTACTTTACATCTCAGCCATCTATTAGAAAACCAACTGGAGACCTTACAAAATTAATTTTCTGATAAGAAGGTTAATTGATTAACACATTATATTTCATCAATATATAATATATACGTAAGTAAATTTAATGCAATATGAGTGAACATTTTTTAGTAGTACAGTGAGCGAATAAAAACAGACATAAAACAAAAAAGGAGAGCTGAATCGACTGATTATAAATCGAAAATAAAATGTTTGAAGTGTTCTTATTGTATGTGATTATGAAAAATTGTTTTATTACTATGTATGATGAGCATTCCAGTTGACAAAATGACTAACTCCAATTAAAGCATTTTTTCAATAAGATTTTATCACCCCTCATTGTTCAGGATAAAAAGAAATATGATGAAAAAATTCTGCCCTCATGATATTTTGGTTTTCACTTTGTAATAGTAGGTGCAGTGTCCGGCCAAATAACTGGGGGGGGGGGATATCTTATGGGAGATTGAACTGGAAGAAAGGTCTTAAAAAAAAAGTTTTTATCAATCTTCGATAGTTTCTAAACTTCTGGATCTAATAGGACCATCAAAGTAGTCGGGGCTTAAGTTGTAATCGAAATATAGTTTTTTAACTAATATATTTTTCAACCATAATATAATAAATTATTATCTGCTGACTGCTTGGAATGGGCTTATAGGATTCAGAATCACAGAATCCATCAAAAACGATGCATGACTCGACAAAGTTGCAGCAAAATTAATTGTTCATTCACCATTTTCAACCCCCTATAAAGTATATAGGGTTCCTTATTTGGGCGGACTCTGCAGATAATAATTCGAATCTTAATATTGATACCATGTTAAAAGTTTCAAGAAAGTGCTAATTTTGTTCTATATTTCCTTTAATTTTAAAGTTTTTCTGTTATTAAAATTACCGGAGCGAAGCCGGGCACCCTAGTTAGTACATTAATAATATCATCTGCCAGGAGTGAGCTTAATAACCCTAAACTTAGGAGGGGCCTAAGGTGAGAAGCCGCTCCGTGAAGCCAGGTGAGGTGACGCAGAGTGAGATCTTTTTTTTTTTTGTTTTTTTCTCCCTTTCCTCGCCTTTTACGTTATACGGGAGTTTCGCTGGCCAGGGGAATGGGTAGGATTGATGCCAAGTATTATTTAAATTCCCCTGGCTCCGGGTTTTGAACGTGCTATCTACTGGTTCCCAATCATATACTGCCATTACATATACACGTATGCCCTAACGCGTTTGCCCACTCGGCCATCCCGCCACCCTAGAATATGTGTTCTATAGAATCGAAAGGAGGTGAGAATGTTGAGCCGCAGGTTGAGGTGACGCAGTTTTTGTGACCTGAGGTTTGTGTTCCAGACGAAGTTTGTCACGGTGAAGAGGAAAATGGAAGATAAATTACTTGAGGCATTTAGGGGCAGAGACATTTTATACGATATATAACAACCAGACTACTTAAAAGTCAAATTAAAAGAAAAGTTGGAAAATTCGTCTTTGTGGATGCATTCTTCATGTGTTTTCATTTTCATTAAGTAGCAACTCATAGGAAGTCATTTTTTCTATAATGTTATTATTGGATTATGTTTCGTTATTGGAAGAGACGAATAAAACCATGGGGTTTCATCATTACCAAAAAAAAAAAAAAAAAAAAATATCTTGAAGGTTGTTCGAGTAAAAAATTATTTTTTGCAAATTTTTTCATTTACGTCATTAATCTCACTTACCTAATATATAGTAAACGCAGTAGTAGCAATAAATCATCAAACAATAAATTTCTACGTAATATCTTTTCGTGATGACGAACGTGATCTGCACGCAAGAGCATGCTATATCTTGTATTATCGATAAAGATATTTAAATATCGGAATTGTTGATCGTAAGTTATATTTTTTAATCGCATTTAGTATAAAATTTTATATTTTGGGTGTCCTTGGCATTTATCAATATGATGACATTCACCATAATTGAACAACATTGTCTATAAGGATGGTGCAACCGCTGTTTACGACGGCGGTAATAGAAATGTGTGGGATGGGGACTTTCCCACGCGCAACAGAATGTAGGGGCAGTCGAATTAAAATCAAAGTATTCGTTTGATAGGCTGATTAAAACAGTTTATTATAATAGGTATTTATTTCGGGAATTATTACCAGAAAACTGTTAAGACCTGTTTACATGGTCAAGTTTTTTGAACGAAGTTTGGAGGCAAACGTAGCTTTGCTATTTGACCGCGATGGACGATTAAATGGGAAAAACATAGACCTGTTAAGTTTTTTCATTAATCTTGGAATGAAAATATCACTTATAGACCGGTTAATAAGAATAATAATCATCCTAATATTAATTACAAAACTTGTAATGAGGACTATTTGACCACTTATAATCGCCTGGCGGTCAAAAACTAAGAAACTTTTAGCTGGGGTCAATTGTGGTGTAGTGGCTCTCATAGCAGTCTACATTACTTGAGTCGCCGTTTCGCGTCACCACCCGTAAAACATCGTTGGCTATGCCTTCTCTCGGATAGAAAGTAAAACAGTCCCGAGCGTGTACGATGTCAGGTAGGAACTCGTTAAAGATTCCTATCCTAAATATGCCTGGATAGGCCAAATTTAGGACTCCCACAGTTTCATCCTCCGATTAACCTTAGGGTTTATTAGGTATTAAGGGACGTTACAAAATTATACAAACAAAACAAAACTTTTGGTTCCGAACTTCCATCCAAAAATTTAACCATGTAAAAAGGCCTTTATAATTTTTTTTAAATTGCAGCTATTGATTGATATATACAACTGTATTAAAACATGGACCATCGAGTAGGGTAAACCGTATAGTTATTGGCACCCTAAAGACTACATTTCTGTGGCTAAATTAAAAAAAAAAAAAAAAACTTTTTATTTATTTTTATTTTTAAGGGATCAAATAGAAACTTCTTATAGCTCCTCGTTATCTCTCCTCATAAAAACTCAAGAGGTTTTTTTGGGTCAAAAGTCCAATAGTTTTACAATATGGCAGTATTTATTGTTAAAAATGCAAATCTAAAGTAAAAAATTCACAAACAGTAAAATTTTAATGAGGTATGAGTAAGTTTACGCATAGTTAAATAAGCACTAAAATGGGCATTTTCGAAAATTCGTAGCTACAAATGTACTCAAATTTACAGGTTGAAATTTCTTGCAGTAGGTTTATGTTGCATGTAAGCATAACATGTAAAAAAAATGAGATTTTTATTAACTAAACCGCCAGAGATCTTAGAGCCTAAAGTTAACAAAAAAATGAAAAAATCTGAACTTTAAAAATTCATAAAAAAATAATGTAAAGAATATACGGGTTAAGAGTACTTTTAATGAATGCTACTTACGTTTATTATCATGCCAAAAATCAGCTTTGGCGTACAAGTCCTTATAACCAAAACTTACCCTCAAAAACGGTGTTTTGAGAATTTAAAGCAGTTTTTTTCAATAGCCCTTTTCAAGTATTTGACAGCAAAATATTCAAATAATAAAGAGAACACGATATATAGAACAGGCTTTAAGGAAAACAATTGTGTATGAATTATTAGTCTATGGCTTACCAGTCTTGAGAAAATGAGTTTTTCTTCATTGTTAAAAAGCATGAAAATGACTATTTTCTAAAATTCGTAGCTACCAATGTACTAAAATATACAGGTTGAAATTTAAACTTGCAGTAGGTTTATGTTGCATGAAAATCTGTTTTCTGTGAGAGAGAAAAACTCAAAAATCGGCCTGAAATGTGTAACAAAAATGGCTGCCCTTTTGAAACGGTTGATCCTAAAAATTTTTAAAAAATTTATTTGAACTACTGATTCCATACGTAATTGGTGGCTAAATTATACATTTTGTCTAAAATGATAGAGCAACCACTTTGGACCACTTGATATGGAATGACCCTATAGCTCCTCTTTATTTGTCCTTATAAAGACTCAAGATGTTTTTTTGGGTCAAAAGTTCAATAATTTTACCATATGCAATATTTATTGTTAAAAGTGCAAAAACTAGTTATTGGCACCCTATGGATTTAATTGTGAAATCTTCCCTATGGTTAGTTTGTTAAAGTCTTACTTCATAGATGACTTAGAGGACCCTTCAAACATTAGACTCATGTATATCTTGTAATAAAATTAGGACTTGTTTACCTATTTTTTAAGTTAAAGTTGGGGTGCCAATAACTGTACTGAGTGCCAATAGTTATGTATCTTTTACCCTAGATGTGAAAAAAAAATTACATGCTTAGACTCGTAGTGATTACATTTAGCATCTGTAATAATATTTTTAAATTGCATGGTGGTGGCCATCTGCTTTTCAGAAGGCACTGCGGTTCGCCAGAGATGGAGGAGGAGGAAATAAGGGTGGAAATAAGAGGAATGAGTTAGGAGGAAATTGTGAGAGGAATTCACCCATTAAAATAAACTCTTACAGTTTAAACAATTGGAACCTTATCTTTATTTAAATATGAATAAGTGTCCGGGTAATATACTAGTCGACATTTTTCGAGTACCCCAAAACTCATACAAGATTTACAAGACTTGAAATTCAAGTAGACTGTCTGCAACACTTATGTATTTTACATTACTTTGTGATGACGTTCCGTTTCTTCTTGAACCTTGCTGTCAGACATAACATGTGTGCATCGATTACTTCCTTTTTTAATTTTTTTTGTTAACAAAATTATCTATTTGAGGAGGTGGGGTGCAAAACTCGTTCGTTCCATCGTTCCATTTTTTTGAAAAATTGAGAAGGCAGTGGATTCTAAAAGATATTTGAATGCTCTTTCAACATTTCTTATCAGATTGGCGCTAAACTTATTTATTTCATATGGATTTTTGCTATAAAAATAGTTTGTTGCAGAACCGATTCATTCCATAGCCCACTGTGTTTCAAAACTGGTTCGTTACTCGTTTTGAAGCAAAACTCTCTGGTTCCAATGATCGCTATTCACTTTGCTCCCATCGCATTCATTCACTTCAGCAGTTTCTGTTACTCATTCTGAACAAAATATCGAAAGATCCTTAAACTCGCGTGTTTTATTTCCGTTTGATTCTTATAACCTAGCTATATTAATAATTGATTTTTCAATGGATCCAACAAGCTGAAAGGCGTTGATAATCTGCTGAAACGAGTTGAAGGCCAATGATTCATTGAAGTATTAGACACGGGTTCTCAATAAATCTGCCACAGACGAGGGAAAAAGCGAACAACGGGATGATGAAGTCGCTATTGTTGAAGATGACGATAGCCTTAGGATCTTGTCGTTTTGTGATTTTTTTTGTAATCTGCTGTTTTATATCAGTACGATCATATTTTTTAAAAATTAATCAACAAAAAAAAAATGTGTAGTAAATAGTTTAAGTCAATGGGTACCGAATTCATTAATAAAATGTTTTGTAAACCTAAATAAACATTACTTATTAGGAAAAAAACTTCGCTTTTGTTTTCTTCACCTCGTATTATTATCCTTATTGGAAGATCAACTTACGCTATGTAAATTAAAACTCGTTCATACCAATGAAGTGTGCAGCAAAAGTTTTTCCTTTAAACATTTTGTTGGAAAACATTCCCATTTCATACTTTGCTACTTTTTTTTTTTTTTTTTTTTGTTACCTCCAAATCAGTAATGTTTTTTATTTCAAGCTCACTTCCACAGTGTAGCTGTACTTTTCGAAGGCAAAAAAAAAATCAACTTTTATACTTTGCCACTCTACAAGACTTGGTAAGGTTTTTGAGTTTTCTGAAAAACGTGTTCCTGTGAAACAAACGAGTTTTGCATTTCACCTCATCAATTGTATAAATTTTTGAAATATTTCAAATTTATAAATAAAGTTAATAATTGGAGTTGTTATTTTTAAAAATAACAAATCAAAAACACAGTCTGCCAAGAGTGTGTTTCATAACACTCAACTTGCTAGTGAACAAAACTAAAGTGATTTTTATTTTATTTTATTTCCCCCCCCCCCCCATGCCTCACGGGCAATACGGGTATTATCACTAGTGGGATATTGCGCATGACTACGTAACAACACACTACTGCTAGTAAACCATTTATTTTATTATTGTTCTTCTTCAGCTGTCCACAAGAGTTGGAAGGTCGCTTCTATTTCTGTGGTGTTCTTCTTGGTCCAGGTCCTCTTCTCCGGGCTCCTATGTTGAAGTGGGCTGGGCCCAACGCTGTTTTTTACTCTTCAAAGAACTGTTTGAACCGCGGGAAATTCTCTCCACTCACCAGCTGAGGGAACTCTTCCTCAAAATTCCCGTGGCTCTCAGCATCCTGGCCCTTATTCCATCAAATGCAGCGCAGGCCGTGACCACATGCTCAACAGTCTCTAGAACACCACAGTAGGGATCTATGTTCTGGCCAAGTCGATGCAGATGTGCTCTAAAACCCCCATGCCCAATGATTTTTATTATTCCTTTCTACCTTACGTCAATTAACTCATCAATCACTATTCTTATATTACAAAATTTGTCAACATTTTTTTGTCCTCCCCTTCATCGCTTTGTTGGGCATACAGGGTTTCCCGGGCAAGAGGCGAGAGATTAAATGTCCCCGGCTCCGGATTCGGGGCTTGCTGTCTTCGGTTTATGTTATGTGTTATCATAATCATATGTTTTCAGGGGCAATGAGTATTTCTGGTTCCATATAAGACCATACATAAGAACCGATCGGCTTAGTCTTAGCCTGGAATGCAAAGAATAAGGTTACTTTTTAGTCACTAGTAGTTACTGTTTAGTAACGTTGTTATTATTTGAGCTCTAATTTTTTTAAAAGTTATTTTTGTGTTATAATTGTATGTGACACAAATTTACCACAAATCACATGCCTACTCTAACTCCTGGCCCAATATTACTCAGTAAATTTCACAACATTATAAATAATAACATTAATCTTAATACAAGCCTAAAGACGGAAAGTGAAGTTGACAACGCTGTAGAGACGCTCACTAAGACCGTACAAACTGCCGCTTGGTAATCAGCACAAGTGCGTGAGACAGAAAGACACAAATATTACTTACCTCCGGACATACAGTCAGTTATTATTGAAAAGCGACGTGCCCTGAACCAGTGGAAAAGATCTCGCTATCCGCTCTTACTAACAGACTGCGGATGCTGATACAGAAACACAAACAGGACACTTACAACAATTATCTGGCAAACCTACAGACGAGTACTCTGTGGCAACAAACACGAAAGATACCACCAAACAAAGACTCCTCTCCGTAAACCTGACAACACATGGGCCAGAAGTGATAAAGAGAAAGCTGATTTATTTGCCTCTCATCTTACGGACGTATTTCAACCACATGATGACTTACTTGACCAACAACACTTCTTTGACGTTCAAGACTTCTTCCTAAAAAAGCCATTATATATTTGACCAATATTTACAATTCTATTCTTCGACTAACTTACTTCCCCCTCGTATGGAAATTTTCTATCGTAAAGATGATTCCGAAACCAAACAAACCTTCAGGCCTAGTTACATATTACAGACCTATTAGCTTATTACCGTTATTCTCTAAAATATTTGAATTTTTTTTATTAAAACGACTTTATCCATTCCTTGAAGCAAATCACCAATTCGGCTTTAGACCTGCACACTCTACAATACAGCAATGTCATAGAGTGTTTGATACCATAGCGGTGACATTGGAAAAGAAAGAATATTGTACAGCAGCTTACTTAGACGTTGCACAGGCATTCGATAAGGTGTGGCATGATGGTCTTCTTTGTAAAGTTAAATCGATCATACCGCATACCTATTATCTAATTATTTGGTCATATCTTGAGGATAGGTTTTTTGTTGTTAACCAGGATGGCAAACACTCCGACTATTACCGAATCAGGGCTGGAGTGCTGCAGGGAAGCATTTTGGGCCCAGTTCTGTACACTATTTACACCTCTGACATCCCACAGACACCAGAAACTCAACTCGCTACTTACGCAGACGACACTGTTATACTCTCATCTAACTCTGACCCGGCAACTGCCTCCTACAACGTACAAAATCATTTAAATATATTGCAAAATTGGCTTAATAAATGGCGTATAAAAATTAACATTCCAAAATCAAATCAGGTGACATTCACGCTAAGACGATCAGACTGCCCTCCACTGACTCTATATAACATACCATTACAAAACCAAACAGAAACAAAATACTTGGGACTAACAATGGACAGACGACTGACCTGGAAATGCCATGTCAAAACATTAAAGAAAAGATTAAATCACCGACTCTCACTATTAAGACGAATGTTGTATCATAAAAACAAACTATCACTTACACACAAAATTATAATATATAATATGTTACTTAGACCAATATAGACGTACGCCACTCAAGTATGGGGATCATGCAAAAAATCAGACCTACAGACCATCCAAATTTTTCAATCTAAATTTCTCCGTTATATCACTCACTGCCCGTACTATCTTACCAACAAATCATTACACAAAGACCTAAACATACCATTCGTAACTGACATAATTAGGAAACATTACAAAACTTTCCATAACTCTCTTGCTGGTCATCCTAACCCCTTGGTACAAACATTACTGACAGACACACTGCCACAGAACCCAACAAGGAGACTGAAACGCCTCTGGAGCAGGGACCTGTTACTGTAGAACTGTCATGCTAGGAGTGCCTTCACTGGGAGGTTTCTCCAATCAAGTATTCTTGTCAATCCTCTAGAGGAGGTTAACAAATGATGATCCCATTTACAATATATGCCAAATGGCATTTGTAAAATTTTGCAAATAAATATTATTATTATATATATATATATAATTGTATGTCAATAAAGTCATTGAAGTCCGCATCGGTGGTGTCAAAGAATGAAAAATGTAATTTAGCTGACCACTTTTAGAGCCCTATCAGTGTTTGTTTGAGGACGTCGGTAGTACTTAACTCCCCTGACGTCAAAGACTATAAATAGTTCAGTGGACCCCTTATACAACTTGTTAGAAACAAACTCTACATCTCGCACGTCTTATTTATGCCAATCTAATCGCTCCATATATCTCTGGTACAGCCATCTAAATCTTGGCGTAGGCGAAATTATTTCTGCTTGAAATAACTCTTCTCAACGAGAGCGTAACGAATGGACTTCTTCAATTTCAATGTAGAAGCGTGTGATTGGGTCAAGCTGATTATTTCAGATTTGTGTTATTTTTTATATTAAGGCTGCCAGTTACTTTTTATCACCAAATGATTACTTTAAACAGTTAATTTTTATCACTAAATGATTGAATGGTTGAACTACTAATATTAAGTTGTTTTTTTTTGCATGTTGTATTAAAAAAATTTGTATTTTTGTATTCCAGTGTCCAGCAATCTCTCTATATATAAGAGGCTTTGTCCTGACTGACAGAAGCCTCAGCAAAAACTACTAATGATAGAAACTTGAAGTTCGGAATTTAGATTTTAAACGCGATGTAGGTAACCACTAAGAAAGGAATTTCAAAAAGGGGTTTAAATTGTGAAATTTTCGTTTAACTCTAACGGACATCTATTTTCGAACTTCGAGAAAAAGTATCTAATTTGGACTCATTTTAAAGAATTTGATACGACGAGTTTAACTCGGAAGCCCCTATTGTTTGTTTTATGTTTTACAGCCGAAAAATGAAGCGTTCACGACGAGTAAGTCATTTTTTGTTTTGGCGGTTTTATTGAACTCTCTCCATTGCGCGTCTCTCTCTCTTCTACCGAGCCGGCAGCTTCCCCCTACAACATTCCACCTACCGGAAGCTCAGATTCTACTAAATCTTCTTAACATCAGTTAACATATTATATTTGATCAATACCAAGATAATGATCACAGAATTGATTTTAAAGGCTCGCGGGCGAAGCAGCAACGGGGAATGCTAGTATATACCAGGTGTGTAAATATGAAACCGGAATTTTTCAAATAGCAAATAAGAGTTGATTGTGTAAAAATGATACATACTTTTTTATTTGAAGTACTGTCCTTCGCTATCTATGCATTTTCCCCATCATTCAGGCAATTTGTGGATTCCCCGCCAAAATAATGCTTCCTCTTCTGAGTCAAACCAATCACTTAACCAATTTCGTACATTTTCATAAGAAGTGAAGCGCTGCTCAGCTAGTGCTTGTCCCATCGATGCAAATAGGTGGTAATCGGATGGGGCCAAATCTGGTGAATAAGCTGCATGCGGAAGAATTTACCAACCACAACCAATTTACCAACCAAACACTTGAATCGTTTCCTTGGTCCGTTTAGCCGAATGTGATGGGGCATTGTCATGGAGCAAGATCACTTTGTGTGTCCTTTCTTGATACTTGGGCGCAAATCTTTATTCAAATTTATCATCTGTTGTAGGTAACGTTCCGTATTAACAGTTTCCCCAGGTTTCAGCAGCTCATAGTAGGTAACACCTATCTGATCACACCAGACACAGAGCATTTTCTGCTTCCCCAAGCGATGCCGATGGTTCACCAGGAGTTACCCATGATTTTTTACGCTTAGGATTCTCGAAGTAAATTCACTTTTCATCACCAGTCACATTCTGATGAAGAAATGACTTTTTTTCTGTACCTCGGGAGAAGCATTTGCCATGAGGTTTTTCGAGCTTCCTGCTGCCCGTCATTCAGTTGGTGAGGTACCCATTTTCCGACCTTCTGGATCTTTTCCATGCCTTTCAAACAAATGGAGACGGTGTCACATGTAATAATTGTCCAACAAACGCTTCCGAATCAGCGTTTTCAAAGTTTTTTTTTGTGGTTTTCCACGGTCTTTGTTTCTTTTATCGAAATCCATCTTTAAATTTTTTGAACCAATCGAAACATTGAGATTTGCCTAGGGCATGCTCCCCGTAAGCTTCAACAATAATGCTCCAATTTTTTTCAGAAGGAAAGGGAAAATAAATGCTGTCCGCAAATCTTGATTTGTTGGCACAAAAAGTCGACATGTTCAACGCCACTAAAAACACGGTTATAGAATCAAACTGATGTTGGTATCAATTGGATCTCTTCATTACATGTAGGCAAAAGCAGATAACACCACTGACGGATTAGTTAGAAGATTATATTGACTGCTAACTCCTATCATTGGCGAATTCCGGTTTCATATTTACACACCTGGTAAATAAAAGAGCCTTACTGAAAGGTAATCTTGGTTCTTCCAACCATATTTGAGGATAAACCTATTCAATTTCTCAAATATCAAAATCACTTTTTTTGTTTATAGTTAAATTTCTTATCTTGTCGATGATTACACTTTTTAAATTTAGGTGAGACACCTTTATTTTGTCTTCTTTATTAAAAAACAAATTTAAATCAATAAAATTCACCTCTGTATCCATGATACAGACAGACAATAATATTCATAATAGTGTTTTAGTTTCGTATGGTTTAAATTATTAGAAAAAAAAGAAAAAAGAATGATTATCTGTTTAAATTATCATTTTTTGACAAAAAATAATTGGAAACCTTAGTGTGAAAAAGGCTCAGATTTGTTGTGGGCTCTAAATTTTTTTTGTTTGTTCAAGCAGGAAATAAATGATGCTACCTATTTATAATTGGTCAACTTTTCGAATAATATTTGTGGGTCATCGACAGTGCAGAAGGAGCTAAAGAGAAGACACTCGAGTGATCGGCCTAAAGTTTTTAAAGCAGGGGTGGCCTATCTTTTTACCAGAACTTAGGGTTTCGCATATTGAGGTGTGGCCACAACTAACACCCACACCAAATTTATGTATTTATATTATTATATTATTTTTTATATATCTCTACTCTTTAAGCTCCCTCTGCACTGGAGATGACCCTAAAATATGATATTTTGGCTAAAAACATTTATCGGAACATACTTTAATTGTGTCCCGAGATTTTTAAAGACCAAGTAACCTCTTTACTCAAGGTTCCAGGTTCTAATCTTTTTATGGCCAGTATTTTTAATTATTAATGTAGGCGACAAAGGGTGAGCCTGATTTTGAATAAATGACATCTAAGCACTTATTCAAATTTTTATAAACAAAAAATCTAATATCGGAAATTTGAGAACATATGAGATCACTAGAACAGAAGTATGGGGAAATAATAGTAATCACTATAAAATAATAATGTAAATGGTAATGAAAAAAAAAAAAAATAATCGTTAAAAAAAGTTCACTTGATGACGGTTGGTATACGCCAGTGAGTACTAACAACAAACTAATATACCTAATAATACCGGTTTTTAAATTATTGTTATATTTTATTTTGATATCTCATTTTTTTTTTTTGTTTTGAAAAACACTAAAACTTATCTGATTCTTTTAAATTGTAATAATAATACGATACCTATTAATTAATATTTATGAAATTCTTGAAACAAAACGTCAAATACATTTTTCTTTAAAGAATGTAATAAAAAGGTATTCTAAAGGTTTTATACTTTTACGTAAAAACTTAAACTTATTTTTACTTTTTTTAAATAAAAGCTAATAATTTTTTTTTAAATTCTGCAAGTTTTTTTTTGTTTTTTTTTTATTACACTAAATATGTAGGTATTCACATGTGAATATGATGTATTGGACATTAATGTTGATTAATTTTGTAGATGATTTAAGTTAGGTAAATCTCGTCTATATGTTTAATTCACCTTTTAAATTTAAAATAATTTTGTGGATGAAACGTTTATATTTGACCTCATCTATGTTGTAAATATTATTATAATTCTGCTTAGGTAAAAGCTATAACATGCGCTTAGCTGTAAACACGGCATATATAAACTAACGTTAAATTTAGAAGCATAGAAGTTTTTATTTTTCCTTTGAATTGGGAATCTAAAGTATGTCAAGGATTGCTCTATTTTCTTTACTATTCCTGATCGAAAATATTTCATTATTACTTATTAGTTACTACATTTTAATATTTTTATTTTTATTATTTATAATATTTTTACATATCATTATAATGTGTATTTTTCCGTTAAGTTATTTCATACTTAATACCTTACCTTACCTGTTATCACGAAGTAACAGATGAAAATAAAGTAATGACTACAAAAGTATTAACTATTGCGCATTAGTTATGGATAGCATCTAAGGAAAAATGCGAATTTTTTTTTTTTTTTTTTTTTAATTTGTATAATCAATTTCTTATTATAAAATAGTAGAAACTATAGTGTTATATTTATGAGTCATATCTCATTGTTTGATTGGTATAGATTGTTGAGTCAGAATTTATTCTTATTTATAATCATTAATTCTTATTTATTCTCTTTATAATCATTACTATCAACTTTAGTATGAAAAACTACTGAATGTTTATAGTTTTATTTTGATATAAATATATATATATATATATATATATATATATATATATATATATATATATATATATATATATATATATGAATGGTGGTAAACGCTTCTACTTTTGAATTTAGAGATTTTCTTTCTTAAATTATTTTCTACTACACATATTCCTACTTATATATGTTTAGTCAATAGATCTGAATTTTTTTTTTGACAAGTAGGGTCTCTACTAATTTTTAGAGACAAACGAATGTTACAAACAATATATTTTGGACATTACTATACAAAACAGTTACTAGCTTATATATATTGTCTAATGAATTAAAAATAACTCAAAGTATAAATAAATAAGGTTTAAATGGGCAAGACACAAAGTATATGGTTCTTCATGCCAATCTTCCATAGGTTCTTTGACAGGCATCCAAAAATTTTACGCCAAAAGGTACTTACTGCTTTGGTTACAGGAAGATATTTTCCCGTGTCCGGGATTTGTTGAGTTTCCCCCGACAACACTTATTCGAATGGTCTATAAAAGCGATAGATCAGCTTGTCGGGTATCTCTTGAATTAGATTAATCAGCATACAAGGTGTTCAAAAATAATATGAAATGAAAATCGAGTAAGTATCATACGAGAAATGAAATGGACCGATAATTTTAATTCTGCTGAATCGTAACATATAGATTTAAGATAATTTATTTTTCTTTAAGCTTTGTTGAAGGTAGTTATGAAGTCGAATCTAATATCATGAAGTTAAGTAAAGTGTCCTAATCTATTTGAGCAGAGATCAAATTCTTCTAAAAAAATAAAAGGTAATAACGTTTAAGAGAACACGCCGATTTCGCAGTTTTTTTTTTTTTTTACAGAATGAATCTTTGTAAATTAAAAAAATGAAAAAAAAATTACCCCAATAAATTTATTGCATTTTATTACGTTCACTATATCTCAAAGGCCAGTTTGAAGAATGAAGAATGAAGTTCGGGACCAAACTTGCTTTGCTTTTTGACCACTAGAGACGATTACAATGTAACAAATATACCTATTTACACGGTAAAGTTGTTTTCATCCCAAGATTTATTTAAAAAAAACCGCATCAAATAAATAATTAACAAACAATGATTTTTTTAATATAATTAAAGTTTAATAACTGTGGATAACTATGAAGCCGACACATGGACCCTGAAAAAAGTTGGAAAGTAAAAAAAAGTGACAAGCAGGACTGAGGACTTTTGGAAGAAAAATAATTAGACGAACATTCGGTTCCCTAAGCGCACAAGGAGAGTGGAGGATAAGGAAGAATCGGTAGATGGATGAGCTATTGTAGCGTAAAGATATATTGTGCGCTTTGTGAAGGAAAGAAAAATAAGCTGGATGGGACATGCCTGACATCAACGTGAAGAGTATAACATACCCAGAGAGGAGTTCCCTGGAAAAAGGAGAAGAGGACGACCTTGGAAATCTTTGAGAAGTGACGTGGATGGCGATCTGAAGAGAATGAGAGTGGAGAATTGGAGAGGTAAGGCGCAGGACTGAGAAGTCCACTGAGAGGTCCACACCGGATCGTAGAGCCAGTCAGTGAGTATGTTTAATAGCTGCCTATGAAAAATATTAACTGAAAAATGCAGAGTTTTGAAAATGGGAACAAAGATTTAAATGCTTGGCATATTTATCTTATTATACATTATATATTTAAAACACCAATACAGATATTTATAGTTCAAATCCCTGATTACACGGTTGAGTTTTTGGATCGAATTTTTGAACCCAATGTTGCTTCGCTTTTTTACCGACAGGGGCGATTACGATGGACGAGATAGAGCTGTTCACACGGTTTACTTTTTTTTTTATCAATCTTGTGGTTAAAAAGGTTATAGTTCACTTATTCACCGATGATAAGCAGAATAAACATCACCAATTAATAATCATCCCAAGATTCATCACAAAATTTTATCTTGCAAACAGGTATAATCGCCACTGGTAAAAAGCAATAAAAAAAAAATTGGTAAACATAAGGGAAGCGAATTTTTAGGAACTTTGGTTCCAAACTTCATTCCAACAACTTAGCCGTGTAACAGCCTTAAGATTTAAAGGCTTTATTTTGTTTTGTTTACATTTTAAGAAAAGCCGTTAAGAAAAATTATAATTTAAATTCCAAAAAAATATTTTCGATCAATATCCTTACATTACAGGAAATTATTTCAGATATGTTCCATCAATCGGTCAGAAAAGAATATGTATTGGTTCCAATAGCGTACCTGGGGGGGGGGGGGGGAGGGCAGTTAGCCCCGGACTAAACTTATTCAGGGGGCCAATATCGGGGGATTGACCATTATCTTCGCCTACATAATAAGCAAATCAGAATCAGGATCAGAATGTCTGGCCACATAAGGGGACAGGGCAATAAGGGGTAGAAGTCTTAAAAACATATCCCACTCTTTTCCTCAAGTGGTACGGGTACGCCACTGATTCCGGCTCAATATTCTCCAATATAGGGTAGCTAGATAGGGTTGAAGTTGAAATAACAAAGCCTAAAAAAACTGTTGGGACATATAATTACATCCTTCAACGATACATTTTAAAGATATTTACAGTCTCTTAAAAGAATGAAGGTATTAGGCTTCATGAAGGATGTGGTCCAAAATTTCTTTATTGAATTTTATCTAAGTTTTCCTTCTAATCCTGATCCTACTAATTTCATTGCTTTCCATTAGCTTCTATATTAGAATAATTGTATTATTAAAAACTAATAATATTATGTAATTGTATTATGTAAAAACCTCTTTAAGAAGAGATTTATTATCACTCAAATATATTGCTAAATTAAAAGCTTTAACACACCACCCTCCTACCGAACACTTATTAGCCGAAGGGTTGGGAAATCGAGGTCTCAAATAAATAAAAACGCCTATCAAAAGGACATATATGACGCATTAACCAAGATGACCCTGAGCAAAATTAAACCCGTTGTTAAACTAACAATACCAAGTTGAAGTAGTGTTAGGCCAATAATCAATAGATCAATGGCTGAGGTTACCAAACCTTACTTCAGTCATCCTTTTTAAAATTAGTGGAAAAATATAGCCATTTCGAGTTAGTTTATACCGATCCATAAAAAAAGGGCGATAGTGTTGGCAGATCTGTGAGTCTTAAAAACAATCAGCTCCTTTTTAATCAAACTACATTGAAATATGAGATGTAAAAAATAAAAACTTTAACTTTCCTATATTCTTTACCAAATACATTTGTGTAATGCTCTATACTCAATCACGTTGGATTTTGATTAGCTGAAAGGTTTTCATCTTTATCAATGAATATTGGTATTACTGTATTTGTTTAAAAATATTAGGATATAACTACTGAGCCACAGCAACGCGTGGCCGGGTCTGCTAGTGTTACTATAGTATTGAATTCAGAACAGGCATGCATATATCAACCATACATTTGACTTGTATATATGCGCCTGTCAACAATATATCGACAATCAGCAGATTTGATGGCCGTTCTACTAGTCATTCAATGTCAGGCATGGGGAAGAATCGAACACAACAGTACCTCTTGTCTGGGCTTGATTCAGTTATTCAAGCCTGTTATAGAAGGAGATCTCTCATTTAACGCCTCACATTTATGGGCATTTCATCTGCAACAATATCTCTTATAAGGAGGTTGATATGTCGGTGTGAAAACGTTTGTAAGGTGCATTTGAAATGAGTCGTAATTTTTTTATTGGAAGGTTAAAGTTTTTGTAAATGCGTTTTTTTTTTGTTTTTTACAATACCGTATATCCATGTAGGTTTAAGTAAGTATATGCACGTATTTAGAAAAAAAAATGTGTTAAGTAGCTTTAGTCGTTTGTTAAGAGTTTTCCTTTTCATTTTAACGTGCGGAACATGTCATTCTTCTAACATGTCATCTAGGGTCAGTCCAAGATACTGTTTTCTGTCTGTTTGAGGAATCTTGACGTTTTCGATATATATTGGAGGGCAAGTATTTTTTCAGAGAGTGAAAGTTATATAAAAGTTACACAAGAAATAAAATAAAAAGATAAATTCAAATCTTCTCTCTCTCTCTCTCTCTCTCTCTCTCTCTCTCTCTCTCTCTCTCTCTCTCTCTCTCTCTCTCTCTCTCCCCACTCTCTCCCACTTCTTCTCTCTCTCCTCCCTCTTCACTCCCTCTTTCACACACGCACACATACATGTATACATATATATATACATATAATATACTGTGACATACCTGCTCCTTCTGCCTGAGGAGGGCCTCCAGCCTGTCGAGTTCCTCCCGCAAGGACCAGATCTCCCGCTTGAGGTGCTCGTTCTCCCGCCGCAGCTTCTTGAGCTCGCTCTGCCCTAGAGAACCGACCATGCTATTATTAGAGGCAGCCTCGCTTCTCCACCTCCGATAGCCCACTAATAATACCCAACCCCTACCCCATCCTCTGCTCCCTGTTCCAGCCACACTAATCTTATTGAACAAGCTTAGTCTTGTTTTGTTTCTTTATGTCAGTCTTAATTAGTTCGCATCTAATTGATGGTATTGTATTTTCTGGATGTCTGGACCATATAAATGCTCCAGAGAAAGAACCTTAAAGGATGTGAGTTGCAAGTACTTAAACTTAAAAGGTTCTATTCCGAATCGAATGTGTCCCTTTACATTCACCAAACCTGTATATGAAATATATAATTTCTTATGTTTATATGAAAAGGGAAAGTATTGCGATCGTGAAAAATTTCGACTTCCGGTTTCCAACGGAAATACACGTTTTGGGTCACATGAGTCCAGACAACCAATGAATGGACAGACTGAAATTTGGTATTTGATGTATGTATGTGCCCGCGACGTGAAAGCGAAAATTTCATCAAAATTGATCAAACGGAGGGGGGCACTTTATTTCATAAATTTTGTCTCATTTTTATATTTTTTTCGATTTTCTCCAAAATGTAAGAGCCGTTTTGAGAAAACTCGTCATGTTCAAAGAGAATCAAGTATTCATTAATATCAGGTAGGTTTATCGTCATATAAATGTTCTGAAGGGGCTTAAATGGTAAAGGAAAATTTTCTTCTAATAAAGTACTTTAATTTTGTTTGTATGGAGGAATTGAATGTCCCTCATTAGGCTCGGTAGTAAGAAATATCTAAATATCAAATATGACAGAATTTTAAAAACATACTCGTATTATAGGAAAAAGTTTAAAAAAAATTTCAATTTCCATAAAAGAGTGCAGTAATAAATATGTATAAGATATCGTTCGAAATCTGAGATTCTCAGAGAGAATAATATTTAGTTTATAAAGTCGTAAAATGGTCTGTCATTAAAGGTGTACTGCGCATGTATGAGTTCAACGTCTTGTTTGTTTGTGTAATGACAAAACATAAACAGTTACGTCCCTTTATTACTACTAAGGCTAATCGGACGATGCTGCAGTGGGAGTCCTAATTTTTGCCTATCCAGGTATAATTAGGAATGGGATCTTTAACGAGTACCTGACATCGTATAGGCTCAATATAAATGTTTTTATATTCAATAATTTATTTCTACTTTAATTAGAGGTATCTAAAGTAGTTTTTTAATGCCCTAGCAGTTATTCCTATAGTATTCTTGTCCATGGAAAGTGAGTGTGTAAAGATATAGGCGGGCGCAATCGAATATAGGGTGCGCTAGTAGTTTTGCAAAATGTCGGAAAGAACGGTGTTTGACCTAGTTGATGTGATAGAGATAATTGGTGATTTTAAAAGACCATTAATTGAAGGGCAGGTTATTCTTGATGCAAACCTCATATTTACATGTGGAATAATATCTAAAAATAAAAAAACAGTTATTTTACAAGCCTCGTGCCTTTAAACTAGCAATCTTAAAGGGCTGCCCCATCAAATAAAAGTGGAAATCAAATTTATTAATAATAATAAGCAATTTTCTTGTCATTGTACTTGTAAAGCTGGTAGTTCTGGTAAATGCAAACACATCAGTGTAACTTTACTCGACGTTTTTCGGTTAGTAATAACATTAATTACCTAACAGGTTATCAGAAGGGGACCAAATTAGTCTCAACAATAAAGTTTTTTATTTAAAAGACGTTTCGGCTCTTTTGAGCCATCTTCAGTTCTAAAACATTTAACAATACAATTAATAAATAATAAATATTTGTAATACAGTCATTTAGTCATCTGTATTTAATATATACAGACCAGAAAAACAGGTAGACAAAATCATTTGAAGTCACACAGGGCAGATACAACTCTCAACCAATGTTCCCTAACCCCAAGACATCCAAAACACTCAGTGTGAGCAAAGTCCAATTCATTATAGTACACCCTCCAGCAAAGGCCTATTATTTAGAAAAACCCAAAACTATATGATGTACATCAGCTGTATACTTCCAAAATAAAAATTAAAGACCCATGCAATCCATATAAACTGAAGTATTAATTTTTCTTAATATTTCCCCATATTGCATATTGAGACCTTTGGTGTCTGTTTTAAAATTGACAGACTTGTCAATATTTTCTGCAATATACATTGCTTCTAATAGCTTCCTCTTTTTGTTATTGCTTTCTTTATGTAAAATGTGGGCCCCCTCAAAGTAAAATTCGTGCTTGCTTATATGGTGGTGCTGAACAAGTGCTGACTTTTTCCTGTTATCTTCACTTTTTTTACAATCATTTTTATGCTGATAGAGCCTATCCTTTAGATATTGCCTAGTTTCACCAATATAAGTAGCCGGGCACCTCAAACAATCAATCTTGTAAACCAGACCTGACTGTAGATTTGTATCTATTTTATCTTTCAGATTGGTGTACAAGTTTTGTATTTTGTTTGTTGGTTTGAAGGCCAGGCTAATGTCATCCACATCATAATCTTTGAATGATCTACTAATTGTCTCCGACAGCCCCTTTACATATGTGCATTTAAGGAATTTCTTTATTACTGGTTTTTTACCTTGAACCACATCATCATTAAACTGTGTATTTCCAAAAATTCTATTGTGGTTAATTGCCCAATATTTCTTAATTAATGATTTTGGATAAAAAATTTCCAGAAATAAATCAAAGATTTTAGTTTTTACCTTTTGCATATATTGTGCATCCGTCAATCTCATTGCCCTGGACATGGTATTGTTTAGTAGATTTATCTTGATATGTCGTGGATGATGAGATAGAAAATTTAAAATCCTGTTACTTGTGGTTTCTTTTTTCGTCCACTGTGTAAGAATTTTCTTTCCTGTCCTGATTACGTTCATGTCCAAAAATCTTATCATTCCTTCTCTTTCTAATTCCACTGTAAATTTTAGTTTATCATGAAAATTATTGAGGGCTTCTAAGAAACGAGCTGCATCCTTCTTATCCACAATACTAAAAAGGTCGTCAATGTATTTCAATAAAATCCTTGGTCTCATCCCTGTACTTTTTATAGCCTCATCTATTACCTCGTTCATTACAATGCCTGAAATTGCAACAGACAATACCCCACCAATTGGACAACCTCCCAATTGTCTGTATAATTCATTATTAAATTTGAAAAAACTGTTTTCACTTATAAGTTTAAGGCCTTCCAAAAAAATATTTTTATTTTTTATTTTAGTATATGGCTCAACCTTATGCCACTTTTGCTCAATTATTTTATAAGCTACTTTTAGTGGAATATGAGTAAATAGACTGATGGCATCCCAACTAATCATTGTTTCATCTTCTTTAATTTCTAAATCTTTAATTTTTTCTTTAGCCTCTATAGAGTTTCTAACATCATAGCTGTTATCCATGACAAGGTTATCTAAGGAAGGTTTTATAAATTTGGAAAGATTGTAGAGCGGACTTTTTATGGAATTGACTATGGGCCTGAGCTTTTTATCTTGTTTATGGAGTTTAATCAATCCAAAAATTCTTGGATGTACACAATGCTGATCAATAATTTGTTTTTTATCCTCTCTCTGTTAACTTGTACACCAATCTGAAAGATAAAATAGATAAAAATCTACAGTCAGGTCTGGTTTACAAGATTGATTGTTTGAGGTGCCCGGCTACTTATATTGGTGAAACTAGGCAATATCTAAAGGATAGGCTCTATCAGCATAAAAATGATTGTAAAAAAAGTGAAGAGAACAGGAAAAAGTCAGCACTAGTTCAGCACCACCATATAAGCAAGCACGAATTTTACTTTGAGGGGGCCCACATTTTAAAACAGACACCAAAGGTCTCAATATGCAATATGGGGAAATATTAAGAAAAATTAATACTTAAGTTTATATGGATTGCATGGGTCTTTAATTTTTATTTTGGAAGTATACAGCTGATGTACATCATATAGTTTTGGGTTTTTCTAAATAATAGGCCTTTGCAGGAGGGTGTACTATAATAAATTGGACTTTGCTCACCCTGAGTGTTTTGGGTGTCTTGGGGTTAGGGAACATTGGTTGAGAGTTGTATCTGCCCTGTGTGACTTCAAATGATTTTGTCTACCTGTTTTGCTGGTCTGTATATATTAAATACAGATGACTAAATGACTGTATTACAAATATTTATTATTTATTAATTGTATTGTTAAATGTTTTAGAACTGAAGATGGCTCAAAAGAGCCGAAACGTCTTTTAAATAAAAAACTTTATTGTTGAGACTAATTTGGTCCCCTTCTGATAACCTGTTGAAAAATACAGTCTCAAGAACTTAATATCTTATAAGTGATTAATTACCTATTCACACAATCATTGTTATGACATCTTAGATTCTTTGTCATATTATTTATTTATTTCTCAAAACTTTCAGGCTTCGCATTGAAAACATGGAACAATTAAGCACAACGGATGTAATAGAAAAATGGGGAAAATTAAAAAAGAAAAAAAAAACCAATGACACTATGGTCTCAATGTTATTTGCATAAAACTAGCATTTTGGAATAATAAAATGTCAAATACTAATATTTACCTGGATAAATATAGTCTCTTTCTTTAAAATAAAGACTACATATCGTCATATGTTTCGAAACAGGCTTATCTATTCTTAATTTTACAATCCACTCTTTAAGAAGCTTTTTATTTTTTGGAAATAAAAGGGAATGACACGTCTTTTGATTTTCTAATTGAACACTGAGGGACCGAGCAATACCTATTAGATATTTTTCAAATGATTTTTTGCTCAATCGGGTTTTAATTATGGAAAAATAAATTAAAAACGCCAAAAAACCCTATGAATCCGAGGTAATGGCACCGCTTTTATCACCGTTTCTCTAGTTCCTGCAGCGCCGTCGCAGAAGCAGCACCGTCGCTTGCGCCCGCCTATAGCCTTTTCATATTTCGAAATTTCGTAACGTGATAATATTTTTAGGATGAACCAGAACACGCACTGTAAGGATGCTCACTACTGATATCTGTACGTAATTCCTAATGTAGGTCAAACAGGGATTTTTATTTCACAAAATATACTATATTATGATAAAATATTTTTAAAAATACAAGTAATATTGATCTAATGATGATGATTGAGCTATATTAACTTTAATAATCAGAACGAGCTCAGTCGAGAACCCGGGGATCATTACAGCAGTATCTAGATCGGGATACGGACATAAAGAAAGTGATGTATCGTCAGTTAAGGGCACGCCACTGAGATAAAGCGACACCTCACGCATCTGAAACAAGGTTGTTATTTGGAAACGAACATGGCAGTTCTGTTATCTGCAATGACGTTCCCTATTAAAGATAAATGACACAAGTCGTTTTATTTCTTTTTATGCTATGGCAACGCTCTATAAGTCCTCTTCAGACATGTAAATATCTATCGAGAAAAGCATTACATTTTGGGAGCTATTTAGTTAAGATTTTTACATTTAAAAGAAAGTAATGCAAGGATTAGTATTTGAGCCGATCAAATATTTTTAATAATAAGGAAAATTTTATCGATATTTTTAAATAATTTTAATTTTATCTAAGAATATATAAATATGCACATTTACAACATTGTATAACAGAGAGATTTGTTGACACCTCCCACTAGTTGTACTTCTGTGTGATACACTTCTGTGTCCACGACTTCTTCGAGAAGTCCTGACGAAACTTAGTTGACTTGAATGATGGCCATAGCAATGTTCATCTGCCTCGACCGAATTTCGGATTTTACGTTTTTTTTTTATCTTCTCAAGTACGGTTTTAATGATTTTGATCAGATTCGTCATGTTTAATGAAAACCAAGTCTTCTTTGATATCAGGTAAGCTTTATCATTAGTACCAGGTTTTTGGACATTTTCATTGTTTTTCCTATTAGAGACCTTTCTATCTCTCTTTCGTTTAAGACAAACCATAAAGTTACATTTCATTTTATTACTTTCACTAATAAAATTATAAAGTATGGGAAAGTACCGTAAAAAGTTCAGCCCTGCGGGGTAACTTGAGCCCAAAAAACAAAAAATGATGTTTGGTTCTACGGTTGTTTCCGACCATGCTGGTAGTAGTGTTGAACTATGTCGTTAAACTTATGTCGAAAATACCCACGGAATCAAACATCATTTTTACTTTCACTTAACAATATATAAAATATATAGTGAGGTATTGCGATCGTAAAATTTTTCGAGTCCGGTTTTCAACGAAAATACACGTTTTGGGGTCTCCTGAGTCCAAATAACCAAGTCCCGCGAAATGGTCTTCGAGTGTGTGTGTGTGTGTGTTTGTGTGTGTGTGTGTGTCTGTAGTAAAAAATTTCGATTTCCGGTTTTCAACGGAAATACAAGTTTTGGGGTCCCCTGAGTCTAAATAACCAAGTCCCGCGAAATGGTCTGTGCGTGTGAACAGACTAGCTCAAAAACTAAAAACCGTAAGAACCTGAAACTGGGTATTTGGTATATATATATATGCCCGCGATGTGACAGCAAAAAAATCAAACAAACGAAGAGGGCACGTTATTTGAAAACCGTTTTTCCAATTTTTACGTGTTTTTTTTTTTTTTTTCTAAAAAACAGTTTTAATGATTTTGATCAGATTCGTCATGTTTAATGAAAATCAAGTCTTCTTTAATATCAGGTAAGCTTTACCATTACTAAAATGTTCCGGGCTTAAATGGGGAAGGGGCCTTTTTTGTTTTCCTATAAAGTACCTTTGTTTTTGTTTATATGGCAAAATTAACTGTTTCTCGTTACGCCTAAAAATAAGAAGTGGCTAAATATTAAATATAAAATTAATAAAAAGAGAAAAAAAGAAAAATATTACGTTAACTCATAAAACACGTTGAGCTCACGCAAGCGCAGTACGCCTATAATGACTGACCATTGTTTATAATTAAAGCCGTTCTGATCATTTAATGGAAATTATTTGTTCCATGGTAACTAAATGAAGTTTTCAACAACTACATAGAGAATTATAAAATCAGATGACTTTGAGTATTATGCTTGCTTTGCCGAATTATCGCAACTAAAAATTTTTATATAAAAATAAAAAAAATTGAGTATTCTTTAGAGAGCAAATACAAAAAAAAATAAGTATGTGTAAAAATGTGTGACTTTGAGAAATGACATATAACAAAACAAGTCAATTTCTAATCTAAGTATGTTGGTAAGTGAAAGTTGTGCATCGTCGCGCATCACACCAATTTTTTTCCTTTTGTTCTCTCATCACTTGTCTTCTACTGCAGTGTCTAACAGTAGTCGGGAAGCATCTTCTCATTGCATTCACCGCCATATACCTTTTCTCTATTTGGGTAAAGGTATCTTATCAGTTTTCCTTGGTAATCTGAAATTGTTCCCAAGTTGGGAGGGGAGAAATCAAAATGGGAATGCAAAAAATGGATTTTTAATGTCATTTTGCAAACTATGGCCTTTTACGATGAAAGCATAGGTTTCGACTTAAAAACAATTTTGACAAAAAATGGTGCTTGGTAGAGATTTTTCGACTTCGGATTCGTGTTTAGCTCACTTCAAAAAATAATAAAAATATTGTTCGCTTAAGGGAGGATTTTGATGTAGAACAGTGTAATAAATCAAAATGTATTGACTTCCAAGTTTTTCAGTCATTATAATACTCTTTAACTTATGGAGAATAACAAACAGATGTGGAAAAGCTATTTTCTTTGATGTTTCTAAATTGTGTTTACACATTTTTCAAAAAACGTTTATTTCTACTTTGTTTAGGTTGGTAAGTGAAAGTTGAGTGTTGTGCCCACCGCACCAGATTCTTTTGTTACTATTGAGCAATAGCTGAAAACAGCAAACGCTTATCTAATTATCTAATTTATTACTTTCACTTACCTATATATGATATATATAGTAAGGAAACTATTTGTGGAAGGAATCTAGACATTTAATAAATTGCTTATTGATTTAGATGCTTTGGTATATCCAAATAATTGAGTGATGAGATATCAAAGCCTTCTTATTACTTTCACTTACCTATAATTATTGCGATCCTGAAAAATTTCGACTTCCGCTTTTCAACGGAAATACACGTTTTGGGGTCCCCTGAGTCCAAATAACCAATAAACACAAACTAAACAAACAATAAAACTCTAAACCGTACGGAGCTGAAATTGATAATTTGGTGTATGAATATGCCTGCGATGTGACAGCAAAAATTTCATTAAAATTGGCCAAACGGAGGAGGTACTTTATTTAAAGACTTTTGTATAATTTTTATGTTTTTCTCGATTTTCTCTAAAACGGCTCTAACGATTTTGATTAAACTCAGTATTTGGTGTATGTGTATGCCCGCGATGTGACAGTCAGAATTTCATCAAAATTGATCAAACGGAGAGGGCACTTTACTTAAGAAATGTTTTCTCATTATCATGTGTTTTTTTCACTCACTAAAAAACGGCTGTAAAGATTTTGATTAAACTCGGTATTTGGTGTATGTGTATGTCCGCGATGTGACAGCCACAATTAAATTAACCGTATTAACGTATTATGAAAACAAAAACTTTTATTTATTAATAAAAAAATTTATTTGACTTAAGCGAGTAAATAGGTGATGCTCAATTTTTTATAGTAAAAAATAAATGTGAAAAAATATGTTGAGGAATGGTGTTTAAATATTATCGAACCATTTCAATCATCATCAATCATATCGTCTATTTCAAATCTAAGTTCGTAAGTGAAAGTTGTGTGTTGCGCGCATCGCACCAGATTTTTTTACTTTATGTCGATAATTTTGGATCCTATGACTAAACCACCATATAATAGATCTCATTAAATTAAACAAAAACAAAAAAGCTCCCACTTGTGCAAATATGTAATAACTGAGAAAAAAAAAATCAAATAATCTATATAAATAAAGTTGAAATTCTGTTTGTTTGTTTGTTTATTTGTTCTTTATAGAAATCTATACCGTTTGTCCTAAATTCTCCAAATTTCGCTAAGTGGTTCACGGATACTAGGTGCGAACACCTGTCCATATTAAAATTGCCTAACTTCAGCCGATCTTCAGCTGATATTCTTTATCCTCCAAATTTTGCTCAGTGCTATTCAGACCAGCTGCGAACACCTGTTTATATTAAAATTGCAAAACTTCAGCCGATCTTCAGCTGGCCTTCTTTATTGTTATAAAAATCATAATGATCTCAATTTACAATGTTTTTTTTTTACGAAATCGACCGTTTCTTTAGAAAAATAAAATTCCCCGTATGAAACCGGAATATACATATACAGCTCTAATCTATATATGTTAAGATGAAATTCTGTTTTTTCTTTATAGAAATCCATACCGTTTGTCTTAAATTCCCCATATTAAAATTGCATAACTTCAGCCGATCTCTGGGTATATTCTTTATTGTTATAATAATCGTTTTGATTTCGCTTTACATTGGTTTTTACAAAATCAACCATTTTAGTCGATAATAGTCTCAGTTTATAGATTTAAAAAATGAAATTCTCTGGGTGAAACCGGTATATACAGCTAGTTTGATATAAAAAGATTATCAACTCGTTGCTGAATAGCTTATTGTGGGTGATTTGGATGTGAGGTTAAGAAATTTCATAATATTTTCCTGTTGAGGAGCTTAGCCCTCATTAATTATTGAATCTTGATCGGTTTTTATTCGTGAGATCAGAGATAACCGAAGATCAAAAAATTATATTGAACTAATGATGTCATTTCCTGTCAATGTAAACACAAACAACTAATCAGTTATAAATTAGCAAATAGCTTTAATCCTTAGCAGGACAAAAATAAAATATTTGAGAAAATTATGTTTTCCAAGTGATCCTTTAATGAATGTTTTTCATACTCGTGTTATCTAAAATTATTGACCTAGCGTAAAAATAAATTATGCATTTAGCCATCCTTTCCAAAGACTCTCATATTTAGTTAGTATACCAGCCAAAACCTTTGCTGATTGATCGTTGTGAATCAAATTGATTTAAAAATAAATAATTTATTTACATAGGATATTGTTTCCGAAGAGAAATTATTTGGAACCAGTTTTAAGATTATCCACGTTTTTACTTTCACTTACCTATATATGAAATATATAGTAAGTGGAAGTTTGCGATCGTGAAAATTTTCGACTTCCGGTTTTCAACGGAAATACACGTTTTGGGGTCCCCTGAGTCCAAATAACCAAGTCCCGCGAAATGGTTTGTGTGTGTGTCTGTGTGTCTGTGTGTCTGTGTGTCTGTGTGTCTGTTTGTGTGTGTGTGAACAGACTAGCTCAAAAACTAAAAACCGTGCGAACCTGAAATTGGGTACTTAGAGTATGTATATGCCCGCGATGTGACAGCAAAAATTTCATTAAATTTGCTCAAAGGGAGGGGGTACTTTATTTAATAACTTTTTAAGTTTTTTTCGATTTTCTCAAAAACGGCTCTAACGATTTTGATTAAACTGAGTATTTGATCTATTGATATGCCCGAGATATGACTGTAAGAATTTCATCAAAATTGATCAATCGGAGGGGGGACTTTACTTAATAAATTTTGTATCATTTTCACGTGTTTTTTTTTATTTACTCAAAAACGGTTTTAACTATTTTGATCAAACTTGGTATTTGATGTATTGATATGCCCGAGATATGACTGTAAAAATTTCATCAAAATTGATCAACAGGAGGGGGGACTTTACTTAATAAATTTTGTATCATTTTCACGTGTTTTGTTTATTTACTCAAAAACGGTTTTAACGATTTTGATCAAACTTGGTATTTGATGTATTTATATGCCCGAGATATGACTGTAAAAATTTTATCAAAATTGTTCAACAGGAGGGGGGACTTTACTTAATAAATTTTGTCCAATTTTTACCTTTTTGATCGATTATCTCAAAAACGGCTTTAACGATTTTTATCAAATTCGTTATGTTTAATGAAAATTAGTTGTTATTTAATATCAGGTAAGCTTTATCATTATTAAAATGTTCTGAGGGGCTTAAATGGGGAAGGGGCCTTTTTTGTTTTTCTATAAAGTACCTTTGTTTTAGTTTATATTGAGAAATTAACTGTCTCTCATCATGCCTAAAAATAAGAAATGGCTAAATATGATATATGAAGAAAATCAAGTAAACATATACAGGAGAAAAAAAGAAAAATATTCCGTCAACTCATAAAACACCTTGAGCTCACGCATGCGCCGTACGCCTTTAATGACAAACCAATGCGTTATAATTAAAGCTGTTCTGTTCATTTGAGAAGTGGCAATTAACAAAACGCATTAATTTCTAATCTAAATAAGTTGGTAAGTGAAAGTTGTGTGTAGCGCGCACGCACCAGATTTTTTTAGGTTAGGATACGATGAGGACATATAAATATATCGATTTTCGTTTAGAAATAATATTGGTGCAAAATTAGCGGGTTTTCAGAATGGAAATTATATTTAATGTCAGAAAAGTGTTTAGCTAAGGCTGTTTTTGATTTGAGGGGAGGTTTCAAACTGGTTATTAATGAAACTTTGAAAGTAATCGATCTCTTGTTTTCAACTCTTTTGCACTTGTTAACAATGGGCTGTTAGTGAAGGCGTGATGCGTATGCGAACGAGTTGAGTTGTTTTCTATCCTCATGGCGCCTAAATTGGCGAACATAAGATCTGTAAATTCATAATTATATATGTGATTCTATCTTGGCCTTTCTTTCCTCTATAAATAATATGTTTAATTATAGTGATATCCTGAAGCACAATTGATCTACTTAAATCTAATTTCTTCTGAAATGATGGTGGTGAGTAAAACATGCCTGCACCGCATAACACATTTTTAACTATTTGCAGGGTTCTGTATGTTTTAATCCTCGGCTTTATGGTATTATTGAATCGTTTATTGCTTAATATCTGCCTGTTGATGAACCATAATATCAGTTTCGTTCTAATCGGGAACACGTTCCAATATTGGAACATTATATCAGTGTGCGGTGGGGAAGTGGGAATGAGGCGGCATCTGTTGGCAGTCTTTCCAATCAGATGCTTCTCTCAGTTACAACGTTTCCTCAAGATTACAGTGGCGTAACAAAACCATTTCCAACTCTCAGCGAAAAAAATAGAGTCTTTTAATAATTGATTTTGAAAAAATCCATGGCATTAACGAGTTACGAGTCTTTTTTTCTGCTACTAGTCCTGGGTTTACCACGAATTACTTGCTATAGTTTTTGTGATTATAGGTCAAAAAATGTTCGACCCATACATATCCCAGAAAAAAATATTTCAAATAACTTCATCAAATTAAATTTATTTTTACTTTCACTTACCTATATATGAAATATATAGTAAGGGGAAGTATTGCGATCGTGAAAAATTTCGACTTCCGGTTTTCAACGGAAATACACGTTTTGGGGTCCCTTCAGTCAAAATGACCCAGTCCCGCGAAATGCTCTGTGTGTGTGTGTTTGTGTGTGTGTGTGTGTGTGTGTGTGTGTGTGTGTGTGTGTGTGTGTGTGTGTGTGTGTGTGTATGTGTGAACAGACTAGCTCAAAAACTATAAACCGTACGAACCTGAAATTGGGTATTTAGTTTATATGTTATGTATTTAGTTTATTATATGCCTGCGATGTGACAGCAAGATTTTCATCAAAATTACTCAAAGGCAGGGGGTACTTAATAACTTATTACTTATTTAATAACTTTTACGTTTTTTTCGAGTTTCTCAAAACTGGCTTTAAAGATTTTGACTGTGGGAGCCGCGGTCGTGTGCAATGAACAACAGAACCTATTTTCATTATCACCGATGTGCAGCAACTATACAGCAGAATTAATTGCAATTTACAATAGTCTTAATGTTATCCACTCCACAAAAAAAATGCAAATAATCTGTACTGACTCACTATCAGCCCTAATCAGTTTATGTAACACCTTTTCATCAAACATTATGATTCACAATATTCTTTTAGCCTTGAGATCAGCACATAGTAATAATATTTCACTTAAATTACTCTGGGTCCCTGGTAACTGTGGAAAAGTCGGAAATGAGGAAGCTGACCGGGCAGCAAAAAGAGCAATAACGGAAGGCATTGCACATCAGGGGGTCCCTGTTAAGGACTTTATTTCCCTTATAAAGGAAAAAATAAAGATTAAATGGGAACAGATGTGGTTTAGAACAACAGAAAATAAATTAAGAGAAATAAAAAGTAGTGTATCGCAATGGAAATCATCCGTCCGAGGTAAACGAAGGGAGGAAGTCATCATAACGAGGCTGCGTATTGGTCACACTAGAGAAACACACGGCTATCTTATGGCGCGTGAGCCTCCACCTGACTGCCAGACTTGCGGGTGTCCACTTACAGTTAAACACATTTTAACGGACTGCAGGACATATGACACGTACAGGGACCTCCTAGAAATACCTATTGACCTACAAACAGCATTGCAGGACAGCGAGGAGACAACCGACAAACTATTTGAATTTCTAAAACTTGCAAAACTATATAATAAAATATAATTATTGATAATAGATATAATAAAATATAAATATTGATAATTTAACAAAAATTAAATAAAATATAACAGAAATTTATTGTAGGCGAAGATGACCCAAGTGGTTGCTGCCTAAATAAAAAAAAAAAAAAAAAAAAAAAATGATTTTGATTAAACTGAGTATCTGATGTAATAATATGCCCGAGATATGACTGTAAAAATTTCATCAAAATATATCAACCGGAGGGGAGACTTTTCTTAATAAATTTTGTATCATTTTCACGTGTTTTATATTTACTCAAAAACGGCTTTAACGATTTTGATCAAATCCATCATGTTTAATAAAAATGAGGTGTTCTTTAATATCAGGTAAGCTTTATCATTATTAAAACGTTCTGAGGGGGCTTAAATAGGGAAGGGGCTTTTTTTGTTTTCCTGTAAAGTTGTTTTCCTGTTGTTTTTGTTTATATGGAGAAATCAACGCTATCTCGTTAGGCCTAAAAATAAGAAATGGCTAAAGATGAAATATGAACAAAATCAAGTAAACATATAGTGGAGAACAAAATAAAAATATTTCGTCACACACACAAAACATTTCGCAGGACATGGTTCTTTTTAGTCATGGACTAGAAATCGTGTATTTCCGTCCAATTTTCACGATCGCAATGCTTTCCCTTACTATATATCTCATATAAAGTTTTGTAAAAGTTAAAAAAATGTTGTTTGGATAAAACAATTTTTTTTAATAGGAGAAGAAAAAGGGTACCTTTATATCCTAAGCGGTAGGTGCTTCTTTCTGAGACAATAAATCAGCCCTGAGGGACCTTAAAAATAATTGAATTCGAAATATATTATTACATCTACTATAGCCTCTAAAACTATATCAAGGACACGAAAATTTGAATATTTTCTGATCTTTCAAGGTACTCTGTCAGCTTATGGTACATTTACCACAGTTCTCATGTTTTAGTTTTTTATCTCACAAAGGAGAGGTGAGTATGCTGTATGGATTAGCAGCTCTACATATTGAGCAGCCGTACAATTCTATCCTAGCTCTCTCTTATACGAATTGCACGTTAATATTCAAGAGTGTTTCCAGTTGTACATCTAACACCGGCTTAATTTCTCCATAACTGAGCGAAGTGTTGACAGTGACAGGGGAGCAGGTGCGTATCCGAGAACAAAGAGACAGACTGCTGTCACATTCGTCCATTTCATTGTTCTAACACCTGGCGAATGTTCTGAAGCCAGCGATCTGTATAGAACCCATACAAGCCTAGTTCATTTCGACTCATCGAGCAGTATGGTGTCCATGGAGCTTAATTCGTTTATCCCTTCGATCATTTAAAGGTTTATCAATGGGTTGGATATTTATTAGTGAGTAAGAAATAAAATATTTATTAAAACATATGACATACATTTTTTATTTTGGACCATATGATTGGGACATGGGGATAAATTACCCCTCCGACCACCCCCCCCTATCAACTATTTTAACAACCATTTTCCGATTATTTGCCTATATTTAATTTTAAAAGTCTTATTTATTTGTATGAACGATTAAATAAGTTATTTGACTTCAGTTAAGTTACAAAAATGAAAAAAAAATTAACATTCATTATTTAAACTGTAAGTTGTTCTGACAAGCTACAACTGACAATATACGAAAAAAATCAAGAAAGTAATTAATTATGCTTGCCTACTTATTTCGTTTGTAGATAACTATATCAATAAGTGGGTCGATGTAACGCCAAAGTGAACGAAGCCCCAAATTCCATATTTTGAAAAAAACTGAAATTAAATTTGAATATTGTAAAATGGGGTTGTGTTTACCTCTATCGCTTTTGAAGTCCAACTTATTTCATTTTGTCTTTTAAAATATTCAAATATAAAAAAAGCATGATTTTAAAAAATAACAGTTGGTAATTTATAAAATAAATTATTAAATTGATTTGCGCTTAGTTCACTATAATTCTATACCAATCATATCCCCTCTTGCAACCATTTTAATCCTTCATATTTTTGTATGGCTTATTAATGTGCTGCAACACTGTTGTCAACTTGAAGTTGATGTGCTGCAAAAATATAGGAAATTTTTGTTTATAGTTTTTATCATTATTTTTTTATAGAAATAAAAATATAACCAAATCCCTCAGGCGAAAAATATTGGACGATTTCGATAAGTAAGGCTCAAATCTTTTTCTATTTATTTACTCTAGGAGCTCATAACCAGCATTGAAACTAAGGAGGAAATCCTTATACTATCTCAATTTTAAAAACAGAAATTTTCTCTTTATTTTTATTCAAACTCCTAAATTATATATATAATATATGTATATAAAAATAAATAAAATAAACCGATCAAACTAAATGAGAGGGAGATATGGCTATAGTTTTACAAGAACTTTTAGATTGAAATTCATGGAGAATCACTGTTTACTTTTTTTCTGGAACGCCCTTTAAATCTAAATTTTTAAAATAATTAGTTGTTGAAATATATTAACTGTTATTTTATAATTAAAATTGTTATTAACTTAGCTTTACCTGCAGACAAATTAATTTAGTTTTTGAATAACGTCTTATTTGATTAACTTTTACTTGCGTTCACTAAAAAGATGTGGAATGTGGATTTGGACATGTCGGTTAACTATAAATTTTAATTGAAATTTACAATAGTAAATGTGATGCCTGTTCAGTCAAGATAAAATAGTATTTAACTTATTTAAAGAGTTTAAATGAAAACTAACAGAATATGTATCTTTCATTATTTATCTTTTTTTCTTAGCTTTTTTTTTCATTTTTTTTTAAATACTCTAAAGCGGATCTTACACGATCAATAATATTGTCAGAATAATATTATATACATATTAAATATATACAGAATAATATAATAATATCAGAATTGCCAATATATTGTCAATAATGTCGTTTAGCCTTGAGGGCCCACCGTCAATACCGCCACACTTTAGACAGTCAATATTATTGACAATAATTACATCAATAAATAATCTGTGGGCGCATTTTGCCACCAGTCAGATAAGGTCTTTCGAAGTGATTTTTCGTGACATCTAGTATTTGAACATGGAAAGTCGAAAGAAAGCTTGTGTAGCCATTATTATGGCTGTCGGAAGTATTCGACGAGCTCAAAGATATCGATGGATGAAAGAATGGTTGAAAAAACTTGAAGAATACTCTCGTATGAGACTGCTGAAGGAAATCAGATTGACAAATACAGACGATTTTCACAATTACTCCAGAATGAAAGAAAGGACGTTTATAAAATTATTAAAAATGCAGGAACCAGTCTTGAGAAGGCAGAACACACACATGAGGGAATGCTTCCCTGTTAAAGAGAGTTAGCCTTAACCCTAAGGTACTTAGCTACAGGTACAAGTTTTGGAGATCTGAAATTTTCTGTCATCATGTCACCTGCAACTATCAGCGATGCTATAATTGAAACATGTGAAATTCTTGCTTGTATCCTACGGGACAACATGAAAATAATTGATTTAAATAATTTTCCAAATATTATATCTGTAAGGCATAGTACAGATCCCATTATTTATTTATTATTGTACATCCTCCCTTGCCTTTGAGGCAATACGGATTTTGCAGCAATGAAATGTTTCGCACACGCAAAACACCTCACTGCCGCATGTTAACAATTATATACAAATCTGACTTTTGTCTGTGCCAAGTTTCCTGTTCTCATTTTTCCTTCACTCCTCGTACTTAGTCCGGTGGTCTTCCTGGGACTGCTCCAGTTCTTCTTCCCAAAGCAAAGTGGGAGCGACCAATGATATCCTTCCACCCGTACACAAAGGATTTGAAGTACGGGTAGTTCTCCTCACTCATCAGCAGAGGAAGATCGCTCTCCGCCAGAACATACAGCCCTGTCTCTCTCTGCAGTTTTGCTCTCGGTGCCTCATAGGCGGTGCAAGCCAGTAAAATGTGCTCTGCTGTCTCCGGTACCCTACAACTTGGGCATAGGGGATCGATGTCCTTACCATATTCTACCAGTTTTGCACGGAACCCCCCATGCCCCGTGAGGAATTGAGAGACCCAGTAGTCCGGTATGACCCAAGAGGCATCTAGCCTTGAGGTGACGGAAGGAAAATACTTCCTTAAGGTTGCCCCCTTTAAAGTATCAACCCATCTCCGATTCCAATTGGCTAATGTGTTCTGCCTTATTATTGTCTTCCACCTCCGTGGGTCTTCGCCGATCCTCTCTCGAAGATTTACCGGCAGATCTACCAGGCCTTCTCTCTTCATCTTGTACCGGAGGTAATCTTCACGCAAAAGGAGATCGATGGGAATGACTCCCGCTAAGACATGCACCGCCTCATGAGACACAGTCCTATACGCCCTAGTGACTCGAAGCAGAGCCATCCGCTGAATCGTCGCCAAATTTTTCTTCTGATGGTGCGAGAGATGTTGACTCCATGCCGGGGACGCATATCTCAGAATACCCAGAATCACTCCTTTGTAAATTGTTAATGTAGCTGGGTATCTGAGACCCCAAAAGGCGCCCCCGATACGACCTAGTCCGTTAAGGGCTATGGCCACCCTGTTTCTTAAATAGTCCAAGTGAGGTGTTACATTGAACTTTCTTCCAATCTTTATGCCAAGGTAAGTCACAACCTCACTTGGACGTATCCTCTCCCCTTTTATAACAACAGTAATAGGGTGGGCCCTATCGGTTTTACCCCTCAATAGGATGGACTGGGTCTTGGCAGCGGCCATCCTCAACTTCTTCCTCTCGCACCATCTACCTACTATGTTGGCACACCGTTCAGCTTCATTTTTTAGCATGGCTCTGCTATCTGAAGCCACTACAACGGCGAGGTCATCGACATATGCCGTGGCGGGGAACCGCTCCTCTTCCAGCACACCCAGCAACTCGTCGAAGACCAATTTCCACAGGGCAGGGCCGAGGACAGAACCCTGTGGACAACCTCTTTCTACATCGGCTTCTACCTCAAAGAAGCTTCCTTTTAGCTTCAATTTACGGTCCTGGAGGTAGCTTCTTAAAAGGGCAAACAAGTTGCTGGGAGCTTCATATTTGTGCAACTGCTGAAGTACGCTCGGCCACCACACGCTATCGAAGGCGGAGGATTTGTCAAACAGGAGAAGCATTACATACTTCTCTGCCTTCTCTTCAAGAAGTAGTACAGATCCTCAATCAATCCTTCAAGTACAGATCCTCTTCACTAGATATAATAAACGTTGTAAGCAGGGCGTCCCGACGAGAAGTCAAGATGCGCTCCCTCCCACCATAAATATCCCCTCCACTTTTGGATATTGATGCTCCGAAATCAGAATATCTAGATTTTCATCAATATCGTCTCTATATCGCCATCAATAATCAAATTTTCACCTTACATGACAAATATTATTGTCAATACCATACTGTATTGTCAATATTATTGGTAGTGTAAGATCCGCTTAAGGCACTGAAGCCTGTAAAATGTTTCTGTATTATTTGTTCTTAAGTAACTAGTTTCCGGGAAAATTAAATAAAGAGTTTATTATTACACCATCTCTTATTTTTATCCTCTATCTCAATTTCTTTCTTTTTTATTAATTTATGACTTTTGTTAATGTTGGTTACTTATATGGTGCAATTTTTATCAAGAAAGACCTGAAGATGGAAGTATTTCCGAAACGTAAGTTGAAAAATGAAAAGATTTGACTGTTTTTTAATAAAAGTAGAAAAACTTACGTGGGTTTTAACAGGCAAGGCTATTCCCCCCACAATCATACCATATACCATATACCATTAATTTTTTTTTTAATGTAGCAATGTACATACCCCTTTCTATCTCTGCATTGATGTTTATGGTCCTCAACCTCAGTTCTTCGTTCTCATAGATCATACCCCGGGAAGAACTCTTGTCCAGGACACGATTCGGCTTGACGCAGACATCGCGTCGCCGAGCTCTTAGCATTCCAGGTGACATCCCCTGTAAATAATTATCTTATATTATACTTCTTCATTTAAAAAAAAATACAATACATCAAAATAGAAATTTAAGTATTATAAAGTTATGGTAAATTACATTTCTAAATATAATGAATGTAACCAGTAAATGTTATAGTAATAATAATAAAAAAAATAATAACATGAACTAGTATATACCGATTGCGACTGATTTACACCTGACTTTAAATGACTCGAGGCCATCTTCTTTTCATATGCTTGGAACGATCGTCTAGAATAGTAGAAGAAGTGGGGTTGAAAAAAAATATGCTCCATGTTCTGTCGTGTTTTTCTTATGAATTGGAATCTGGATCGGGCCAAATAGACGTTATAGGAGCATTAAGGCATTTGTGAAAAAATAAGGAGCATTGAAGCAGTAGCGGATCCACTAAAAATTCGCCCCCCCCCCTAAGAAAATGATCTGCTACTGTATTGAGGATATGCCTCTTCGCCGTCGAGAAAGACACCAGTATTTGAACTTGAATTTGCAGAATTTGAATTTAACCGAATATTACATCCTAATTGAATAATGACCTTTGTTATTTTATAATAATGTATTTAGAAAGTTTAAATAAGAAATAATAATAATTATGGGTAAAGATTTATTTGATAAGTATGAGCTACTTTCCTTTTATGAACTAAGTTTTAACTTCACTTTGTAAACTTTATAAACTCTATAAATTTTGTTAATGACTTTAATTATTTAATCAAATTACTGGGTTTCCACGGAGTGGGTTAATAACGACTTTCTTATTTACTCAGTTATAAACTTGTTTATAATTTCAGTAACGATATAAGTTCAGATAAATATGATATCGTGATTATGATACAATATTTTCAGGCCAGTTATTTTTGTGTTACTGTATCGTTACGATGATACTTTTTTGTAACCTTGTTAATTATTTTAGTTCTGTTGTTTGTCTGACATTGTGTATTGTTATTTTCGTATAATAAAAATTATTTAAACCCACATAAGTGTTAGAATATTTTAGTTAACTTAATTAATTTCAAACTTTTATTGGTCCTCGAATTTTAAAGCCCACTAATAATGAAAACAATATTTTTTTTTTGCCGTATCTTATAATTTATAGAAGTAGCTTAAATATTATAAAAATGAAAACTATATTTACTGCTTAGTGGATTGTATTGGAACAGGCGAGGCTAACACTGAGATACCTGCTTCTACGGATGGAAAGAGGAAGACTGGGCAGAGAGGGCCTGTACAATCTTAAGTATCAGCTCAGTACAAACTATCTTCAACCCGCAAGCTAAATAAATAACGGAACACGTCTCCTTAAATAAATATAGTTTAAAAAAAGATTTTACTCTAAATAGATTAATTCAATTTTCAACAAGAAATATAAATGGAATGCTGGTATATTTCAACAAATCAACTCGGTGAGGCTGTTGAACCTGTAAACATTTATCTTAAGGTAAATTTCTCTATCTATAGTGGCAAGATCAAGGCCTGTTAAATTTTTGGAACGAAATTTCGAAACTAACGTTGCTTCGCTTTTCGACCGCTAGGGGCGATTACAATGAACCAAATAGTCCTGTATACAGTATTTTGATCAATATTGGGATGATTATTAACCGGTGATGGTTTGTATTCTTATTAACCGGATTATAAGGGAAGTACATATTTTCATCTTAATATTTAAAAAAAATATTTTTTTTTTGTCATGAACAAGCATGAAGGGAAGCTACCCATTGGTAGCACTCAATTAATACGCTTATATTATAAGGTCCGAGGCCATCTTCTTTTCAGACGCCTAGGAGGATTGTCTGGAATAGAGGAAGAAGATTTACCCGCCCCCCCCCCCCCTGACTACCGCGACCATCTGTCAATGCGATCTCTTGATAGTTCTCGCGAACTAAAATTTTAATAACCGTAATTAATACGGCTTTTTTTTCGTGACTAATTACCTCTCGCATAGGTAATTAGTCCAAAAATCTTTATTAGGTAAGACTATAGATTAGGGCGGGGGTCACCTGTGGTGTTGTGGTTAGCATGGCAACCTACAATACTAAAGATCGCGGGTTCAATTCCAGCGGTGGCCCTAGGATTTTTTAATGGGAGTAAAAAATCCTTAGCTATGCCGTCCCTCGGATAGGACGTAAAATGGAGGACCCGAGCCTGTACGATGTCAGGTACTCGTTAAAGATCCCTATCCTAATTATACCTGGATAGGCAAAATTTAGGACTCCCACTATAGCATCGTCCGATTAGCCTAAGCAGCATAAAAATGGACGTTAAACAAAGTTTGTTTAACAAACAAACAAAACAGTATCATTAATAATTAAGCATTTAATTATTATTTCAAAATTTCAACAAGGATATAAATCGAACACCTCACTAATATAAAAGCCCTTTAGGATTATTTATCTTGACTTATTTATCCTTAATAAATAGGTGAAGTAAATGTTTGCTACGTGTGAATTACACAATAAACATTTTAAAAAATAAATAATTTACAGCCATTAATAAATTTGAAAAATCGTAAAATGTTAAATAATACTGATATTAAAAATTCCCCGACCCCACCAGGGACCACCACCGTCGCCCTCGCGGTCAAGCTAGCTCTCGCACACGTAAATTTTCATTAACTAATTACTATGGGTTTTTTCCTAGCTAATTACCTCTCGCAAAGGTAAATATTCAAAAAGTCCTTATAATGTGGTGTAGCGGTGGGGGAGGGCTGGTGGAGATTTACCCCCCCCCCCCACCCCCTGACTACCGCGACCATCTATGTCAATGCGATCTCTTATGAAAGGATTGTTATCTGGATTGGGCCAAATCGGCGACATATAGAACATCAAGGTCTTTATGGATGAGTTTATTAGTGATGAAATAAGGAGCGTTAAAGATTTTTCGGTTCTTCTCTACATTGAGACTGCCAGTTACTTCTTCTTATCAAATGATTACTTTAAACAGTTAATCATTCTTTAAAAAAAAAAAAAAATGAAACCATATGACACCTACAAACTCTATTAAAGAGGTTATTCCTTGTGTAAAATGGATACAGAGATGGATTTAATTGAATAAATAATGCTTTGAAAAGAAGAAGAAAATGCATTACATTTTTTTCAAGATAAAGGTGTGTTTAGTGACCCAGGGTTTGCGAAGCAAAGAACGTGGGTCATAGTGGATGGTTTAATTTAGGGCTGGTGAATAATATATATGATCTATGGTAATGTGGACTGTATTTAAATTGGTTGTACAAAAACAGTTTTGGTTTGGCCACAAAGGGTACAATAATGTTAGTGGATTAATTATGAATTTGGTCTGTTACAGCTCTACATTATTATTTGGCTTGGATGTTGTGCATGGTACCTGTTGAAATTGCTGACTGGTGCTTCTCCTCTTTCATTCTATGGTTTTATGATAATTCTTCTGAGTGCTGTGGTTGTTCTCATATCCGGTTGGTGGTCAGTCATCCCCAGGTGGCCAGTGATCCCTTATATGGAATAAACGGTTTCTTGAAGTCAACTTTGAGTGCACCCTTGGCCTAGGACTTCACTTTCTCTCCTTCTGGATTAAGTCAAGAATTTTCCTGCACTTTTCTTGCAAGGCTGACCAAGGGGTTCTGCTATTCACCAAGAGATAGCGCCATTGGAGTGACTAGCTATTGCATATGTGTTCGGAGGGGTTCTCTGAACAGGTGTCTTGAAAAGAGTGTGGCACAAGGAGAGATCTCTTAGATTCTTATTTGTACGAGTTTTTATGGAGACAGAGGCATAGTGACAAAAATTTATTTTTATTAAATATTTGAAGACAGGGCTGTTTTTTTCAGGGTTTGAAATTAACTCTTATTTTCTAGGAAATAGAATAAAACTTTTTAACTTAACTGGTTTTTTTTTTAACTTAACACTGAATTAAGACCTAAATCTCTGAAGAAATATTCTGATACTTTTTACGAAAATATTCTGACCTATAAAATAATCAATATTAAAATTTCGTACCACAACATACAACATATGGATTCAGTACTTATTACTCAGTTAACCCATTTTACAATACATACAGGCCAGTACAGATTACCTCAGTTAACCCTATTATTCAGTAGTAGTACTGTATAGCAGGGTCCTAGTACAATAGGTACTCAGTTACGGTACTTATTACTCAGTTAACCCATTTCGCCACAAGGGTAAAAATCTGGTGCAATGCGCGCAACACACAACTTTCACTTACGAACTTATTTATATTAGATATTGACGTAGTTCGATAATGTATAAAAGCTATTCCTCAACTTCACACATTTTTCCGCATTTAAGTATATCCTTATATTTGTATAGCTCCATAAGTTATGAATTTTTAGTATTGCAAAACTTGAAAATTCTCAGTACTATTCGATTCATTATAGCTTATTAATTATAAATATTAGTTTGTATTAATTATACACTGGGGAAAAAACCAGGGTTTGAAATTAACTCTTATTTTCTAGGAAATAGAATAAAAGTCAAATCAGGACTTTTATATTTCTAATAAATAAATAAAAATCATATCAGGACTTTTATTTTCTGGCCCGAAATATAAAAGTCATGATATGATCTTTATCCCAATGATAGCTAATATAAAAGTCAAAGCTTGATTTTAAATATTTAAGGATGAATTTATTAGATTTTTTTCGGATTTCTCCATATTGGTGTACATTATTGGGTTAACCGTTTTTATGGAAATCTTATAGGGTATAATTAATGACCTTATATCGATCTTAAAATCGATTATTAGATTATCAAGGCTGCTGATAATGAAAATAGTATCGATATAAAACCTCAGGCTCGCTCAGGTATCGATTATAACTTATCCGATAGTTAAAATATGGAGGTCGACATGTAGGTTATTTAGGGCACTGATTGTGAATATGATATCGATTTTTCGATTACGCGCACAGGTATCGATTTATTATAACTTACGCGATATAAACGATATTGGGGTCTGCTCTTAGGTTAATTGAGGCGCTGAATTCGAAAATGATATCGATTTTTCGATTACGCGCTCAGGTATCGATTTATTACAACTTACACGATAAATAAGATATTGTGGTCGGCTAATACGTTAATGAAGGTGCTGAATTTGGAAATGATATCGATATTTCGATTACGCGCTCAGGTATCGATTTATTATAACTTACGCGATATAAACGATATTGGGGTCTGCTCTTAGGTTAATTGAGTCGCTGAATTCGGAAATGATATCGATTTTTTTTATTACGCGCTCAGGTATCGATTTATTATAACTTACGCGATATAAACGATATTGGGGTCTGCTCTTAGGTTAATTGAGGGGCTCAATTCGGAAATGATATCGATTTTTCGATCAGGCGCCCAGGTATCGATTTATATAATTATATATGTAAGTTGTAATAAATCGATACCTGGCCGCCTAATCGAAAAATCGATATAATTTCCAAATTCAGCACCTTCATTAACCTATTAGCCGAGCACAATATCTTATTTATCGTCTAAGTGGTAATAAATCGATACCTGAGCACGTAATCGAAAAATCGATATCATTTCCACATTCAGCACCTTCATTAACGTATTAGCCGACCACAATATCTTATTTATCGTGTAAGTTGTAATAAATCGATACCTGAGCGCGTAATCAAAAAATCGATATCATTTCCGAATTCAGCACCTTCATCAACGTCTTAGCCGACCACAATATCTTATTTATCGTGTAAGTTGTAATAAATCGATACCTGAGCGCGTAATCGAAAAATCGATATCATTTTCGAATTCAGCGCCTCAATTAACCTAAGAGCAGACCCCAATATCGTTTATATCGCGTAAGTTATAATAAATCGATACCTGTGCGCGTAATCGAAAAATCGATATCATATTCACAATCAGCGCCCTAAATAACCTACATGTCGACCTCCATATTGTAACTATCGGATAAGTTATAATCGATACCTGAGCGAGCCTGAGGTTTTATATCGATACTATTTTCATTATCAGCAGCCTTGATAATCTAATAATCGATTTTAAGATCGATATAAGGTCATTAATTATACCCTATAAGATTTCCATAAAAACGGTTAACCCAATAATGTACACCAATATGGAGAAATCCGAAAAAAATCTAATAAATTCATCCTTAAATATTTAAAATCAAGCTTTGACTTTTATATTAGCTATCATTGGGATAAAGATCATATCAGGACTTTTATTTTCTGGCCCGAAATATAAAAGTCATGATGTGATTTTTATTTATTTATTAGAAATATAAAAGTCCTGATTTGACTTTTATTCTATTTCCTAGAAAATAAGAGTTAATTTCAAACCCTGGTTTTTTCCCCAGTGTATAATTAATACAAACTAATATTTATAATTAATAAGCTATAATGAATCGAATAGTACTGAGAATTTTCAAGTTTTGCAATACTAAAAATTCATAACTTATGGAGCTATACAAATATAAGGATATACTTAAATGCGGAAAAATGTGTGAAGTTGAGGAATAGCTTTTATACATTATCGAACTACGTCAATATCTAATATAAATAAGTTCGTAAGTGAAAGTTGTGTGTTGCGCGCATTGCACCAGATTTTTACCCTTGTGGCGAAATGGGTTAACTGAGTAATAAGTACCGTAACTGAGTACCTATTGTACTAGGACCCTGCTATACAGTACTACTACTGAATAATAGGGTTAACTGAGGTAATCTGTACTGGCCTGTATGTATTGTAAAATGGGTTAACTGAGTAATAAGTACTGAATCCATATGTTGTATGTTGTGGTACGAAATTTTAATATTGATTATTTTATAGGTCAGAATATTTTCGTAAAAAGTATCAGAATATTTCTTCAGAGATTTAGGTCTTAATTCAGTGTTAAGTTAAAAAAAAAACCAGTTAAGTTAAAAAAAAAATAACAAAGCTGATAATTATATATTCTTTCGACCTCTTTGGAATTTGATTATATTTGATATTCGTCATTGTTAATTTTTGTATTAAGATAAAGGGGATTAATTATTATTGATCATTACTTCTGATAATTTATAAATGGTCTTCTATTCTTTCGAAATCAGCAAAATTTTAATTAGCCGAAGTTATTGACCTAATATAAAACGATTAGTGGGAAATTAGTGGTTATCAGATTTATGTAATTTCATCCGTTTATTTCAAGTGATTAAAATATTTTCTTTTGTTTGGATAAAAAAAAAAAAAAAGAAAGAAAGAAATGATCAATTATTTATGTCAGCATCACGTTTTTTTCTTTTTTTTTTTTTCTGGTGTTGTTAATCCATCACATCGCTTGACCTTTTTAAATTGGCCAAGATAGCCCACAAGAAGGCCGCCCTAACATAATCTCACACTATTTTCATTATAGATTTTTTTATTTGAATTTTATGTAAAAGAGTGAGGATGTATGGTATAGTAAATGGCGACAGATCCAAGGAATTATATGCTAGAAAGGGACATCGGCAAAGCGATGCTCTGGCCAAGGTATGTTATTCAACCTTGCACTTGAGAAGCCGTCAAGTGCTAACGTTGTACAGACCAACCTCAAGGAAACATTCAAGGCTTGTTCAACTGTTAGCCCATGCTTAATAAAATAGATACTTATAGTGGGACGCTCCCTTCAGGCCGTGTAAAGTGAATGAGTCCATAACCAAGCCTTTGGTAATGCAGAAACCCGAGTTCGAGCCCCAGCCATGGGACATATAATCAGATAAAATTATTTAAATAATGACTAATAGAATTTAAAGAATTTGTCATTTTACATTCTTAGAGAGAAAAAATCATGCATGAACCTTGTGTAATAATCTGGTCATTATTTTCATCTATATTTTTTCTCCCCTTCATTGGCAACAAACTTATGGCTCAGGTAATGATGATATTCTTTCGTCCATTGGTGTACAAATAACTATTCTTGACGTCTAAATCGGGAAATGCGTGAGGAAAGTTTTTATTACGAGGCAATTTTTTACCTCCTGCATGAAAAAAAAGACTTCCTATTCAATGCAATGAGGAAGGACAATTTAAAGTAAAGTTATGTGCTTAAGAATGGACAGGTACACATAAAAAAAAATATAAACGCTCATGGTTATATTTCTATCAACACTATACACAATGACATGGACATTCGGACAATAAAATCATACATTCATGACGAATACACCACATTTCACAGTTCAATTCACAACCACTCAAACCCACTTGTTTCTTCTTTTTTATCCTCCCAATTATCCGTCCTTAATGAAGATAAACCCGGGAAAGGTAGCGCTACTGGAAGGCTTGATTTAGGTAGCCTAATGTAGATAATGACCTTATTATCGGTTCAGGGATGCTTAATGATCATCTAAATGCAGTACTTATAATACTTTAAAACAGACCTTATTTATATTTATATTTACACTTATTTATTTTATGCATTTTGTCGACAAGAAACTAAGATTGGTATAATTTACATAATAAAAGTTAAGGTTCAATATACGCAAAACTCTGATTTTTAATGTATGATTTATTGGAAAGAATAATTATTTAGTACATAACCCACAAAGAAAATGTCAAAAAAGAAAAATTGCCAAAGAAATAATCAAACAATAAATCGAAAAAATAAAAAACGTAATCATATCAATAGGAATACACTACGCTACCAACTAAACAGGAACAATGAGTTACAAATAATAGAAGAAAATTACGTTGGACTTATAGTTAATAAATTTTCTCATTAATTTTTGATAATATCTTTGATGCGCAGACATAAGGGCTTAAGTCAAAATTTTTAATTTTTCAGGAGAGCAAAAGAAAAGTTAAAAACATAATGTAAAATCTAATTATTGATATTATTTTTAATTGTTATTTTTATAAAACAATATAGTTTCACGTAAGACCTTAATACCAACCGGTAGATCTGATTTCGTGCTATAATATTACGAAATAATCTCCAAATGCTCAAAAAGTGACTTAAGCCCTTATGACCGCATAACAAAGATATATAAGTCACAGCCTGGTTTCACAATCTGGACATAAATTGACTGTATGCTCCACAAATGCACTTCCCACAAATACAATACAATTTTGACGTTCTTCTCTTCTGCCAAGGACAAAATCGACACATTTCTCGAGGCCCAAATATTCCATAAATATTCCCGCGACAGATAGAATTAGCTTTCAAAACGAAGATTTGGTAGCACTTCGTTTTCAAGACTGTCAAAAAGTTACATATTAGGTAGCGCTTCGTATTACCGATGTTGTTACTTCAGAAAAATAAATTATATCATTGACTTACCTAAATCGACCGACCTTCTGCCTATACGATCTGTTCTAGTACTAAGTGGAGATAGAACTCCCGGAAGGAGGGCCAGCTAGGATTGGGGGTTCATCTGTAATTAACAGAAATGTGCGGTCTCTTCGTCGATAAGACGGACGCTACCTTTCCCGGGTTAAAAGGGCAATGGCCGAGGGATACCGGGGGGGGGGGGGGGGCGACACTAAGTAAAACACATCACAGTTTAATCAAGCAAATTGCAGATAATGTTCGCATACTCTACAAATTTGCTAGATGCGCTTCAGCGAATGTGCGAATTGCGTGAAATATGAATAAATTAAAATAATATAAATTAAATAAGTAAATTTAGAGATGTGTAAGGGTAAACTGTTTCTTTACGACAGGCTGATTAATTATCAGTCAAAACATTTTTTTATTTGGAGAGCCTACATTTCGGTCCAAACATGTGGAACTTCGTCAGGGCTAAAATGAAGACAAATATATGAGCAACGTGTAGATTACCATTGCTAGAAAATGAGATTAATATCAAATAGTAACAATAAGAAGGGTACAAGTTCTGAAGAGTGACTCCTGGGCGTGGCCTTTTTGAGAGAATCCCCAAAAGGGTCCTTTTCAGTGGAGATTGGGCCTTACTTTGAAGGGCGCCTTAGTGAACAGCGCGGGAGCCATTGTTCAGAACTAGTACCATAAGAAGTAACAAAGTGATGGAAACGAAATCTAGCTGATCGTGTGTTTACATGACATGATTACTTATGAAATCTAATAATTATGTAGGCTGATCGGTCTGTAAGATGACCGTCCAATCTTGGCGGAAGTACCCCAAGGCTCAATACTAGCACCTTTACTCTACATCATATACACGCACGACATACCTACTAACAACGAGACATTGACAGCAACTTACGCTGACGATACAGCAATTATCACTAAACATCAGGACGCAACACAAGCTTCATTAACTTTACAACATCACCTAAACATATGGCATGACTGGTTCAAAAAATGGAAAATTAGACTGAATCATGATAAATCAAAACACATCACATTTACTCTAAGAAAACATACCTGCCCACCCGTTTATATTGACAACAACCTCATACCGCAGACAGACCAAGTGCACTATCTGGGACTTACGTTCGACAGAAGGATGACATGGGGTCCTCATGTTAAAATGAAACATACGACGCTTAAAAAGAGACTGAAACTACTTTATCCACTCTTCTCAAAAACTTCAAAACTGAAACTAAAACAGAAATTTAAAGACATATACATACTTACTTAAACCAATATGGACATACTCATCAGAGATATTTGGAACAGCTAAAAAGACACACTTAAATAAAATTCAAAGATTTCAATCAAAAATTTTACGACTCATAACCAACGCACCCTGGTACGTGACCAACCACACTCTACCTACGGACCTCCACCAGCCAACAGTTAACCAGTACACAGCGACACTCTACAAACGTTTTCACACTAACCAACATGGACATAACAATCGCCTAATAATGAACATGGCAACAGCTGATATCCCAATAAATACGAGGAGGAGATTAAAAAGGCGTTGGATGAGAGATCTCCTTACTAATACTCCTCTAGTAATAGAATCAAGCCAGGAAGGGGGTGCTGCTAAGCACTTTTCTTTCCCATGCCAATTGTTTTCTCAACCGGCCAACACATTCGCTGATTGTCAGCTTTATGCAGACAGGTGCGAATAAAAAAATAAAAGCAAAAAAAAAATAATAATTATGTAATTATAACTATATAATTATAACATTAATATATAAATATAACATATATAATTATATATATTTATGTAAAATATACTATTAGATTTCATAATTCATATTAGATTTCAATTGATTCGTCACTAAACGTATTGCTCATATATTTGTATTGATTTTACCCATGACGGAGATACACGTGTTTGGATAGCTCTCCAAAATAAAAATAAAAAATTGACTGAAAATCCTGCTAATCAATCATCCTATCATGAATAAATAAATTTTATCCATAAATTTGTTTCTATAGAATATGTTTTTATTTATTATGTTCGTGTATTTAGACCAGTCAGTCCCAGAAATTATCTGTCTTCGGTATCACCTCTTATTTACATTGATATTTATTAGAGAACACGCCGAATGTGGTTTATTGCGGTCAGAATTAATGAATGGCTGACCACCAGCAAACAACACCATTATCCTCTTGTGTTTTGAAGCACTGCTCCGTGCCCTGCATACACTCACCGCCACCCCCCCCCCCTCACCGCCCCTCGCCCTGTTTATTCTCATTATCCGAGCGAGCTTGTTCATCAGCAGGTGGAGTTTGCGGTGCTCTATCATTACCACCCTACTCCCCCCCCCCCCCCTCGTCCCTCACCACCCTCTCTCTAACACACGCACACACCATATCTTGCTTTTTAATGACCTTGTATCCAGTCCCACTTGTAATCTTGTTCCGAAAAAATAATTTTAAAACAAAATTACACCCTAATATGTTTATAAAAGAACCACAGTATAATTTATAAATATCGTAAGGTATATACAAAATTAATTTAATGATATTGGCTATTTAAAAAAAAAAAAAAAATATATATATATATATATAGAGAGAGAGAGAGAGAGAATATTCATTTTAATGGTTAAAGGGTGATGTTTAATGTATGATGTTAATTTTTTAATTTATTACTAATACGGACACGTAGTGACCGACCGAAGTTTCGGTTTCGGCCAGTTTCGGCCGAAAAACCGGGTTTCGGCCGAAACTAGCTCCTGTGTAAGAAGAAAGTTGAACTACACGATTTCAGTTTGTAAGCTCGATCTCTTTCATGGCATTTAACACCCTTGGATTTAATAGTGGGAGGTATCTGTTATTTTAGTTAATTACACTTGTATTGTATTTCGGTAGAACATAGATTTTTTTCATTCTTTTGATATCTTTAATTGATCGAAAACCTTAAGTTGGGTGAGGAGACAAAAAATTGATAGTGACAAACAGAAATGTCCTCATAAATCAAATCAAGTCTTGACATGTAATGAAAGCATGCTTTTCATACAGAATTCTTTACATTAAGTGTAAAGAATAGTATTTATTCATTAGCGTTAAGAACCTTTTTGTGCTTTTAATCATCTCCTCATTGATAATGTAATTTGATTTCTAAAAAAAAAGAGTAACATAAATAAGAATCTATATTCTAAATACTTAAACTTAAATTAGTCGACATGTCCACAGATTCAACTCAAAAGTGAAAAAAATATTTTAGTCAGTAACGTTGTCATTGAAAGTTGCATCAAATGGTGGTAGTAGATTTTGGTCTTTGTTCTATCTTGGCAGCCCCCTTCCCCCCGGCGGTTCACCAATAACATTCCTAAAACTTGCCTCAATTTTTACCATGAAGAAGCACTTTTTCGATCAAAAACTAGTCTATAAATTTTCAAACTAGATTAAATCCGCTAACATTTGAGACCAAAACTGACTCAGTAGACTAAATAGATTCTGACATACAGCTTTACTTATTCAATAGGCCGTCATTTTGTATTCTATCGGCTTTATTATGGCAAAGTTTTACCATATTATTTATTATTTAAACATGATAATATGAATTTTTATTAATATCAGCCTGTTATTTCAAGATTATTTCAACTTTTAGGGCTGTACTAGTTGAAGGTGTATGGTCTAACATCCCACGGGGACCAGCCGTACTAGGAAGGAGGGGGCCGGAATTCGATCCTTTAACCTAACTAATACAGTTGTTTTACCACTCTTGTATACCAGCTCACTTATTAAATGAATAATTGAGTTAAATTTCTCTTATTTTATAAGCTTTCATTGATATTATTGCTAAACTAGACATATTACACACTTAGATGTATTATAGACTGATATAGACTGATATAGACACGTAAATCAGTTTCGGTTTCGGCCCGAAACTAGGTCTATGGCCGAAATTCGGTTTCGGTTTCGGCTAAAATTTTGGTTTCGGTCGGACACTAGTTTAAATACATATGGAATAGTATTTTATGTGTATTAATATATATTAATTTATATTAGATAAAAATTTTAGGTACTTGATAATGGACAATCGTCTGAAACGTTGTACTAATGAATAATTAAAAGAATATTGTAATAATAAAGCTGTATGTATAATAAACCGAAATGAAAGACATACGTTAAAACAATAAAATTTTTATTTTCTTCTAAATTTCGTTGGAAGATTTTTATATTATATTATAAGTAATGATTAACTAGCAATTTATCTTCCCGTTAAAAAACATGCATTGGAGAAACATCAAAAAAACTAAAGATCAGGTTAAAGCAACATATATCAAACTGTAAAAATATAAAAACATCAACACATCAGCACTAGCATAGTATAAAATTACAACATAAATTTAATTTTGATAAAACCAAAATATTAGAAATTGAAAGTAGTACAAAAAATGTGGAAATATAGATGACAAAGTCCATCAGCATTTAGTCAATTGGTAATGGACAAGTATGAGCTGACATATATAAAAAATGTAAGTGTTTTTTAGCTTATGACTTTGATATAGTATTATAAAATTAATTAAAAGACTAGCAATCATAAGATTGAGAAATTCTTTATGTAAGTTATGTTTAATTTAATTTATTTTATTAATTTGTTAATGTAATTGGATCATAAAATGTTAATGGAAATAAATTAATGTACAGGTTTTGAGAATGGGGACACAGCCCCGAAACAATGTTGTAATGTAGAAATTTTTTTCTTTAGAATTCCTCCAACATTTAGGTTTTCTCCCATCAAATTTAACTTCAGTATTTCTTTCGAAGCCTTTATTTCTTACTTATACATAAAGGCTTATAGTAGGTAGGTGTAATAAATAAGAAACAGAAAAGATTCCTCTTCTCTGGAAGGGGGGGATCCCCAGTTTTGTGGCCCACGTTCCATTTTTTTTTTTTTTTTAATTTTTAAACTGAACGTTTTATATTTTGAAAGAAATCTGTTACGTGAAAAATATTCCTCGTTAAATTCTGCTTATAAAGATTTTAAGCATGTTTTAAATGACACAACATATTTTCGAGATAATCCATTCAGAATAAAATTAAATATTTATTAATATGGGAGATTGGTCTGATCTATCAATTTTATTTAACCTATATGAACTCCCGATTCACAAATCTTCGGGATAACAAAAAAGAATCAGATTAAAAAATACAAACGTAATCAATCAATAAAAAACGCAAAGATTTATCCCTCGTCTTCGTTTAATACCAGTAACGAAACATTACATACAGACCTATGCATGGTACCTACCTAAGGTCACGATTTCTTTCGGATTTAATACAAAAAAAAAAATTCAGGATTTTGTGGACATCCCAACAGATTTATTGAAGGCATGACCACAACACAGATGCCAGAAGACACCCGAAGAGTCTGAAAAGGAGCTGGCCAAGGGATCTCCAGGAGTAACCTGATAGTTAGGAGTAGGTGCCAATGGGCATTGACCTCCCTCATGCCTAATATGTTAACTATCTCTTATCTGCTCATTTTCAAAGGCTGACTAACTAAATTTTTATCTCGTGTAAATAAAGCCATTTTTTAAACTCAGTTATCTCACATAATAATATAGTTATAGTAAACTAGGTATGAATTTGGTAACATTATTCAGGATGTATGATTTTAAAATGATAATGCCTTCAAGTAAATATGTATGTAAATATAAGTAAGTTTAAAATATGTCGTGATTAGGAAGTTTTTATATTTATTTATAAACTTCAATGATGAAATAACTATAAAATGTGTGGTATTACTTCGGATGAGCAACTCCAAGATGGCGGCCGGCGTGAGTAAACAACATGGGATTCCGATCACGCCCTACCCGATATCTACGATTCAGTTCGGGTTTATCGAGAGTTCCCGAGCAGATGTAGTCGGGATAACCTTCCCGCCTCAATAATGGGAACAACCGAAATAATGTACAAACGAATGTGTCTTTAATATAATTAAAGTACTACAATAGATATGAGTAGAAGTACCATTTCAATATATGAACATTTCCTGTGATGGTTGTTTAAAATTTAAAATTTGATGGCCTCTTTAGCAATATTTAATCTTTAGCTTTGTAAATTTTATGTTTGTTTTTAAAAAATATATTATTGTCCTGTTTAAATGATTAAATGGGTTCAAGTTAAATGCACATATAAATGCAAAAAGTACAAATAAATTAATAATATCAGAATCCGAGTATTCCTAACAAACAGATTATTACTTTCTTTGTTATTTCAAGAAAAATGTATTAAAATAAACAAAAAGGATATTTTTTAAAATGATTTGATGATGATTTTAAATGATATGACTCCATAGGAAAAAGAACAAATTGTACATGATATATTAGATAGAAGAAAGGAAATAAAATGTTTAAGAAATTGTATCTAATAAAATCAATTTAACTATAATTATTGGCCAACTTTATTATTATCCACTGATTATTAAATAAATAGAACTAATTTAATTAAATAACGGTATTACTTCGGATCTCGGTTATCTCGACTAAATCTGCTCGGGAACTTTCGGTAAACCCGAACTCAATCCAGGATATCGGGTAGGGCGTGATCGGACTACCTTGTTGTTTACTGACTGCGACCGCCATCTTGGTGCTGCTCATCCGAAGCAATACCAAATTTGTCCCTATTAAAAAAAATATATTGTTATACATAACTGATTTTTTTTATTACGCAAAGAAAACTGACGTTAATTATTGATAGGAGATGATAGGTACAAAATTTGTTTTACCTGTCATATGATTACTAGTGATAAAACTTGTAAAATATGTACACCCATCCCTATTGTAATATGTGTACTGTTATTATGGCATAGTAAATATATTACATTTCGCTGTAAAGGGGGCCAGGTGTTGGAGTGACGTTAGGAATTTCCGAGGGTGGGCTATAAATAGGAAGGATCATCTTTCTGGAGGAAGCCGTGTCAGCCTAAATCATCTCGCCCTTTGACCTCCCTCCCTCGCTACCAGATAGCGCTAATAGCATCGAGTAGCCATTGAAAACTAGCGTTCACTATCGATAAGATTATTACCTATTTTAGTCTCTCATCTCATCGAGGTTCAACTCTAAAATAGCCATTCCTCTGTACGACGATTGCATGCTTAGCATATCATCTTCTTGTTCCTAAAGTTTTCATCGCTTTGTCTAGGGGATAAGTTATCACTAAAGCTCGGGATTCCGTGCAGTAAAAGTTTGAAAACGTGCTATAAAAAATTCAAAACGTGCATTAAAAACTCCAAAACATGCAATAAAAATGTATTGCTTGAAAATCAGGCATTAAATTAAATAATTAAATTTTTGTGAACCAAGAATAGCTACTTTGGAAAAAAAATAAATTGCGGAGAGTAAATTGAAATAGAAACTCTTTTATTTTTACAGATTATTTTTATAATATTGGTATTTGTATAAATTTTGGTAAAATCACTGAATTTTGGATCTTTTCTATAAAACTATTGATATATTTTTGAAAAAATGCCGGTAAAATAATCGGAACATAAAATATTTACTTAAATTAGTAACAGCAAAATATGGAATACAGAGTAAAATACTCGCATGTGAGCTGTAACTACTACTAACTACTACTCAAATTATGGAATCACCAAATGCAATATCCGGTTTTAGGCTTATTTTTAAATCACTCTGGTAACACGCACTACCCCTGTTACCGGTCTAGGGTTAAAAAAAAATACATACTTGTGCTACAGCGGCTATCAATTTGTGTTTTCCTCTCACATCCAATTTTTTATCACAAGATTTACAGAACATTACCATATCCTGAACAACTTCCCCTATTCAGTACAGGATATTTTTTAATCCATCCCGTAGTTTTCGAAGACACACTTGCTCCAATTTTAGGCATTTTTAGTAACAATATACTCGACATAAGCTAGTTTGATACTGACAGATCGATTACAATTGAGAAACAAAATGTAAACATCCAGGAACCACTGTACCCTCAGTTCTTGGAAATTGGAGGTTTGTGTTGGTTTACATCTCCCATGTTCCCTTTATTTTTTTCCCTATGATATTCACATTTATTATTCCACTATTTTCCTTATGTGTATTGAAGAAAATTACAATTTGTAATATTTTTTTTTCTTCAAAATATCAAATGATGCCATTTCATGCAATGAACCTCCAAAACGTGCAATTTCGTGCAGTAAACCCCAAAACTTGCAATTTCGTGAAGTATAAAACTTCATTAAACATCCCATTAGGCTTGTGATTCGGATAAGTAACTTGAGTTCGCTCTATTCTGAATTTCCTATAAAAAGCAATGCATATAATATGCGAATAATGCAATTGCACGGGAATCCGAGCTCTAGTTATCACTAATTACAATTAAATAAAAATTATAAAGAAAAAAGTAAAACCCTACAGTTCCTCAAGCCATAGATGTTCTGAATCCAACGAAACCATTCCAATTATGATAATGTCAATATTGATGGAAAATAACATTTTGCATTAGAGTGATACCATTAGTTCCCGTTGCTTAAGAGCAAAGCCAAGATGGTGCCTTTAATGTGACCCCGATCTCTACTGAAAAGGAACCGTTTGGGGGTTTATTTATCACTGAAGAACGAGCGCAGCGAGCGGGAGTCGAACACTGGGATATAATAAAAACAATTAAGGCTGATAATTCTATACTTCCTATTCTAAATCAAAAACAGCTCATTCCATAACTCATCACAGACCTTGTTGAATACATCCATAGAGACAATCACCTGACTCTTCACGATGATATCAGTGAGATTTCGCGAACCACGAATTACGAAATACCTCCAATATGAACCCATCTCCTTGTCCAGCCCAATTGAAGCGTAGAAATCCACAAAGTGTATAAGTGAATGAAGGAAATTTTTACAGAAATGATGTGACTTATACCCTCTGGGGTGAGCTACGTTCAGTGTAACACCCATGCCATCTTTCATACGTTCACTGTATTCTTTTCTAACAACAAAATATTACTTATACCCATTTCTGAAGAATGGCTTTGGCACATATAACAATGCTCTATCGGGCGGGAGCTATTCCAGGGCATAATGCACTATTGACAATCCAACAATAATAAAATAAACAATAAAAAATACTATCCTACTAATTGTGTTTATAATACGGTATTAATTATAATTGTTATTAAAAATAAATGTTTATAAGTATATGAATATAAATATAAAAATAAATTAATTTACATTAAATTTTTCTTATTTTAATTTTCAGCTATACAGAAATTATTTCTACTTTCTTAACATTTTGGCTGCCATGTCACCCGAAATCGAGTAACTGTTCTCTTGTCAAAGAATCAAACATTAAAATTATGTCGAAACGAGAGCGTGATTCTCAGGTATTCTTTTTCTGCAGTCAAAGTGTTAAAGATCTAATTATTTGGCAGAGGAGGCCAGTGAGCCACATGTGGTACACGCCGCCCGATGAGGCAGTCAAGTGTGAGCCACCGGTAGTACACGCCGGCGTGAACGTGTTAATCCGTATAAACAAATTTCGAATAATAGTTAAATTATCCGATATTTTGGACAACAGGTAATAGATCATTTGCCGTTTATATAACGAATAAATAATTGTCTTTTAATTTTTATTTGTATAAACAAAATTATCCCATTAGGCCCACCTCAGTCCTTGCTTCAATTTTCACTCTTTTTTCCTCTCTGCGGATGAAAAAATAGCCAGTATAATATTGAACACAACTCATCACAAAATGTTGTAAGTTCACTAAATACCATAATAAACTGCATGACTTTCGTGTGATAAATCTTCACCAATTTCTTCATAAATAACGCTAGTTTATTATATTCAAGATTTGTATTATTTTATTGAATTTCCAAATTTTACTAAGAATTTTGACAATACATGTATCAGGTACTTATTTAAATTCTTTCTTCCTTCCCTTATTTTAATAGCTTAAGGTTTTATTACTAAATTGATGTATTTCCATTACTACAGTCCCCCTAAACACACAGGACAAGCCATACAGAGTACTTTAGACAGACTACTGGAAGCCTGAAGTATAAAAATTTTATAGCGATTTGCTAAAAGTTGTATATGAGGTTAGTAGAACCGTTAAAGATAACTAAAACGCGTTATAAAATAAAGGACATTCACGCGAGCTTTTCTTGTAATATCGCCCATCAGGAAACATGTTAAGTCGTGTAAAGGAATGAACATCGTCAGCCGAAAATTTCTTATTTAATAATTAATCAAAACCTTATTGTGATGAAATAACAATGTATATGATTGATGGTTGGCCGACGAAGATGGAGGGCGTATTTTCCAAGAGGAGAATCGTTCCTCTTCGGCACATCTTTGTTTCCAGTTTCAGGAAACTTCTGGAGGACAATGGGTCCAGTTCGTTAGCTAATTACTAGAAGGAACTTCGAACGGAGTAAAAACTGCTGAAGAACCAAAAGGCAATAACTGAAGTACTTCTCAATTCGCTAACGGCATCAATATCGATCAGGGTTTAAAATCGATACTTAAAAAATATAGAATAATACATCATTATTGAATAAACTTACCATTACACGGATTTTTGAGAATGAGCAAATTTATTCACACAACTAATAATGAATGAATGAATAACTGTTTTTATTTAATTTTACAGAACACAAAATATAAATTTTAGAGCTAAATAAAAACTTTAATAGAACTATGGTCCTATAGACAGTCAGATCTGGTTCGTCCTATCTAATTCTATGAAAACATCATTTTACAACTCTGAGAAAATAATAATGATAAATACATGCAAAAATAAGCAAAGAAATAAAAACAACTACATACTAAACGCTCCACTCATACTTAAATTTAATGACGTATTAATAAATAATATTTAGTAATAGAATTTAATATAAAAATATATGAGATATAACTCACAAGATATATGAGGATTATTATATTTTATTTGTAATTGAATTCTTGTGTAAGTCTACGTCTATAGGACCAGACTATTTTACAATAATTAACCAATGGTTGCCAAATTACGCCAATTACGCCAATTTATTTTTAGACATACAACTATTATATATAATTACGTATAACGTTATAACTATAACTATAGCGTATAACACAACTTTTATATATAATTACGTATAACTATTACGTATAATAAATTATATCCAATAGAATTAAATAGACATATGAATTTTCCTCATAATTTTTTCTATTTCTGCGAAAAAAATGCATAACAACCTATAGTTTTCATGGCACAGTTAATCTATAAATAATGAGTTACGTGCTTTGATTAAGATATTATTTAGTCAATTAAACAATTACACTTTTCTGATATTTATTCGAAATCTGCTTATTCTTAGAATTTGAGATTATTGAAAGGATTTATAAAAACTGTAGGGTCTGTTCTAAGTATTAATAACAGCTCTGTTTTCTAAAACTACATTCAGATACCCTTTTTAATTTAAACTTGAAGTTAAAAGAAGGATCAACGGGCAATTTGATATGGATGTGGTTAATTTATTGGACATTGAATCTTTCAATTTTGCCCCTGTGACATCTGTTTATGTGGAAAAAAACTTTCAGCCGATACAAAGATTTTCTCAGATCAGATATGCGTTTCTTCTCATTTGAGAATTTAAAATATGATAAAATAAGTTGTAAATTTTAATTTTATGATTTAAATTTAAGTACAAATACATACATGCATATATAATCAAAAATATACATAATATAGTTAGTGAATATACATATTCTAATCAATTGATACTTGTTCTTACATATTTACATTTTTTGTTACGTATTTCTTAAAATATAGTTGCATAGGGTAAACCAGACAGTTATTGACACTCAGTACAGTTATTAACACCCCAACTTTAACTTAAAGAAATAAGTAAACAAGTCCTCATTTTATTTCATGATATACTTGAATCTAATATTTGAAGGGTCCTCTAAGTCATCTATGAAGTAAAACTAACCATAGGAAAGATTTCATAATTAAATCCACAGGGTGCCAATAACTAGATTTGGCACTTTTAACAATAAATATTGCCATATTGTAAAACTATTGAACTTTTGACCCAAAAAAACCTCTTGAGTTTTTATAAGGATAGATAAAGAGGAGTTATAGGAAGTTTCTATTTGATCCCTTTATAAAAAGTATTTTTTTTTTAATTTAACCACAGAAATGTAGTCTTAAGGGTGCCAATAACTGTACGGTTTACCCTACTAGATGGACTTTTTATTTTACATGAAAATCCGTTCCCTACTTATAACTAATGTTACCAGCTTATGAGGGGATTTCTCATGAAATATTTTCTCATCGTTAATGTTAGAATTCTACCGGCAGCATTGAACGAAGAAGGTGGTTTACTTTGCCGCAGCTGATATTGGATATTGCTTGGTAAGCGGGGAAGTAGGAACTCTGGTAAAATGTGGGAGTAAATGAGGAGAACTGGTGGGGGACCTGCCCCAACCAACCTCACCCGCAAACTGCTGTGTAAGAATTCAACTCCATAATTTTGTTGCATTTTCAACCCAATATAGTTTATATAATGATATATCACCGGTGTTTGGGCAAAAGGGGTTAAGTGTTGAAATATGAAGTTTACAGAAGGGGAGAGCGGGGTTGGTTGGCAACAGTTTTCACTTTTTTGATTGTTGAGTCGTTCCTATTAATATAATCCCAATGGGGCTGATACCACTGTAAACTCCAAGTATTAGAGTACTTCAAGTATTTTTTTCAAAACATAATATTTAATATTAAGATCATAGAAAATTGAAGAATTCGTCAATCCGGAGTATGCCAATTAACCCCCTATGTGGGGCAGGTTGGCCTAGGAGGTAGGGTTGTTTAGCCATCTGATTCAAATACTGTCTGACACATATTATTGTTATTAAAAGCTGCACTATAATGGTATAATAATTTTGAATCGGTTTTTAACTTCTTTTAAGGGAAATTAGAATGACAATAGAAGAAGATAGAAATTTAGACTGTCGTCACTTTTTGCATAAGAAAAATTGCTCTCATCTTCCTCGCTGGAACTAAAGACAATTGGTAGTTTCACCTTTGATTATGTTTACCTTGCTTTTGCGAATTGCTACTGCGCCAAAAAAAAAGTTGAAGAGAGCCAACTAACGCCACAGGAGAGATCATATGAAAGATGACTGCCAGGACAGAGGAGAACAATCAAACAAGAAACTGGTTAGTCGAAAGGTTAGGTTTTTCAAAGGAGTTTGGGGCTATGTGAACAGAATCGGAGTCAAATGTTTTTTCCATGCCTTTAAACCAACTTTACTGAAAATATAAAAATTTACTTACATGATGGCCAACCTACCCCCTATGCCAACCAACCCCGCTCTCCCCTACGATTTTTCAAAGTTTTGAAAAATCATTTTAAATCCTGTTTAAGAATTTCTTTATTCATGAATCACTATATTATCTCATAAGAGGCTAAACATTATAGCGAAATACAAATTTAAACAAAATATTACTTATTTATTTATTTTAAGTGCATTTAAGCCATTTGTATCTTATATTTTTGTCTCTTATGGCCTTCTGATCATAACTCATTAGCCTTTTGTACTTAACAATAATCAACCTAATTCCTTTTTACCAAGGATATGAGAAATGGTCCATGCCCTAAGGGTGTCAAAAAGTTTGGAAAAATCAAAAATATTTTATTTTAGATTGATGTTATGATTTTATATAAAAGGTTTTAACACTACAAATACACAATCAATTACAAAAATGATGAAAAATCAATACAAAGGTACATTATTAGTTTAAAAATGAAACTCTTGATGAAGTTATTGATCTATTTCTAAATCAACTAAATCAGGGTCAATATCTTCATCATTATTACACCTAAGGTTTCTGTAAAAATCGTGGGAGAATTAGTTGTAAAAGACCTAGTAGATGTTTTTTTCTTTTCCTTGGATATTGGGACTGGCTCACTGTAGGTATTTTTCAACGTGAAAGTGCTTGCCTGTCGGCCTCTTCTTTTAAATGAAACATGATCAAAGGGATCTTCTCTATTCAGACTGTTTTTAAAACCAATACGTCCAAAGTCATTGTCCCACCGAAACCATTGTGCTAGAAGATAAAGAGTAGAAGATTTAATAATTGCATAATTATCTTAGATTGTTGTTTTTCTATCAAAATTAATGCATGCTGCTTAAGAAGAACTAGGTAGCAGACATATGTTTGTGGATCAAATCCAAAGGGCGTAGAATTGGCATTACTACATAGGCCCTTTTGATCTGCACACGTTCTGGTAAAAAGGATGTAAGTTTTATCAAGTGTCACTTAACCCCTTTGGATCATTGCCAAATAGCAAATAAGACTTGTGCCGTTAAGATCAGCTTAATTAAAGCATTTAGTAAGATGATTTCACTTAAGCCGATTGAACCATTAAAACAGATAGATTTTTTTGACAAGAAGCCATAAAAACCTCATTTTCATAAAAATGACACTTAAGAACTTTTGCCCAAACACCAGTGATATATTTTTATATTATATATAAATAGATCTATATAAATAGATATATTATATAATTATATTATTATAAGTATATAATTATGGTCTACATTATGTTTTTAGATTTTTATCAGAGTTCTCGATTATAAGGTGTTTTTTTAAACCCGGGGTTTCGAGGGTTTTCTACTTTGTTGGTTTCAAGGGATCAATAGCAAAAAACTAAAATATTAAATGTAAATTTATATCGCAAATATAGTAAACATTGCCGTTGTTGGCGCATTCATCGTATCAGCGAAATCAAACAATGTAACTTTTTATCAGATGTTACCAAAACCGGTATATTTTCAATAATTTATGGTTCAAATGTGAACGGGGTAACTCATTGGTAAGGCAATGAGTTATTGTGCTGAAGGTCCCGAGCTCGAATATGGCCTGGTAGGGTATCTTTAATATTCTGCCAAAGTTTGTCTCGTGGACCAAGGGACACTCCTGGGACAAACCCAGCCTCTATAAATTGGACACTCTTAATTGAAAAATTAATGGGGAAAACCCTGGCGGTGGAGTGTCGTCACGGTCAAATCACCTCCTTGCGAGACCGCTGACTAAGAAACAGTACTTCCTTACACAGTTTGTATGGTTTGTTATTTAATATGAACTCAACCCAGTGAGCCCAAGACCCTAACATGGGTTTTAGTGGTACAGGTTTTTTTTTCTTTTACTAATTCATGGTTTCATATTACAAATTTTAACGTTTGTAATGTGTAATAGAATCCTAGGGAGAAAGTTAAAGTATTCAGTTCTAACATGCAGACTTTTATCCAAAGAGAAATTATGATATATTTTTTCTCACAAAAAAATGATGTCAGAATCCTCAAAAATATTCTGATCCTGAACATCCTTTAGTACTTTATACTTAAAAAAAAAAACAATGTTAAAATTGATATGTTTATTCAGTTTGGAATAGAGACGTGAGACGGTATTTAGTATGCGACCTAGAATTTACGGAATACTTTGGCATGTGATCAGATCAATTTGTGCACCTGTTGTAGATATGTTAGCTATTGTATACCTTATCAGAATTATTTCCAGCTTGGCTAAGTCTACATCTAGGTCGCTATTTAGTTTTTAGGACATGATTTTACCGGAATCGCGTTTCTTAATGCTCTTAGATTTAATTCCTCGTATTAAAAAAAAAAAAAAAAAGTTATGGAATTGGTTGGGGGTGTCGTCAAATAAAAGAACTTTAAATATGCAATAATATGTATTGTCCCTACGCGGCGTTTCGACCCGAGATCCTGGTCTTCATCAGGGCTAAGTGTGAAACAAGATAGCGACCAATAAAAATATGTATAAGAAGAAAAAAATTAAAAAAAAATGTATATATAAAACTTAATTGATTACAGAAAAAAAGAATATGAATGAAACTTTTGAATTGGATATTAAAATACAGTAGAACCTCCATTATCCGGGGTAATGATGGGTATGGGGGTCCACGGATAATCGAAAACCAAGGATAATCGAATTAAAACATTTTATTGACTTAATGAGATATAAAAGAAGATTAAAATGTCACTTGTAAGGTATAATCACTTTTATTAACAAACGAACGTTTTATATACATTAAATTATAATATACAAAAATAACAAAAAAAGTGAATGTATGTTTTTATATGTAAATTATACTCCCACCATATGTTCTGATACCATATGTTTTGTTTAATCTATTTGAGGTTATTTAATTAGACTTTTAAAGACTGTATTAGTTTATTGTTAGTAGGCAAATAACGTTGTAAATTAATTATTCTTTCAGGTATGTTTATCTTTTATTGTTGTTTATTTTGTTATATTATTTATTCTGTTTCTTATTCAAATAAATTCTTTCAGAACAAGAACATTAATTCTCGTCATTTGAAATCCTACTTACAAATTAATTTACAAGGTTATTCCACAAAAGGGATCATGAATAAAGAGGATGCCAGATTGTTTGTACATATTGTTAAGACAACCGAAACAGAGTTCATTATAGTAGGTTTATCAGAGGACAAGGAAGTGTGGTGCAAGTTACCGGAGGAGTACAAGAATTTAAAAGACCATAAGGTATTGTACAATAAACCAACTATTTCTAGAGCTATTGCTGCAATAAAACCCATTAATGGGTTTCGTAAGATAGGACTAAAGATTGATGCGAATTTATAAAAAGAATATTTTGATGAAGATGACAACCTTAGTTATAAGGGAATTCTCTTAGAAGAGAATTTGCTTCCTCATGCTACCCCAGTTTTTCAAAATTCTGAAGAGGAAAATTTTTTAATGAAAAGAGTGAAAGAGCTGGAGAAAAGGTTAGGTTTGAATGAGGAAGTGAATATGCATGACATAGAAAAAAAGTTTGTTTTAGAAAAGTTAGGGAAAAATCAAAACCCTACAGAATGGTTAGATAGATTTTTAAGTGAGTGTTCGAGGCATAAAGTAAACAGTGAGGTAAAAATAATAGAAGCTCTTAGGTTTTTTGTTGATGGTCCATCAAAAGATTGGTATGAGTCGAATTTAAAGAAAATTGGACTCATAAATTGGTCTGCTTGGAAAAACTCCTTCTTGACAGTATTTGTCGATAAAGGCTGGACAAAAATTAGGAAAGCTTATTCCTACAAATATTTGGGAGGATCACTTGTGGATTATGCTTTAACCAAAGAACGATTATGTCTAGAAGCTGAAAGTAATGGAACCGTTTTATCAAGAATAAACATGATTGTAGTTGGTCTACCAATAGAAGTGCAAAATGAGCTTGATCGAGAAGAGATCACCGATACGGAACGTCTGTTTACTGAACTCAGAAAACTAGATGATTCATTTTCTAACAAAAAGGGATTCCAGACTTCTAACCAACCATATGTTGATAAATTTTTAGATAAGTCTAGAAATAAGAATAATGAACTAAGAAAACCATGTTTCATGTGTGAATCAATTGGATGGCCAAACCGATTTCATCTTTCAAAAGAATGTAGAAACAAATCCATGTACGCCTCCAAATCGAAACAGGTAAACTTTCATGAAGGTGATACCAATACACGTGAAGTAGCTGAGGTGATGAACGTAAATACCGAAAACAAATCTTTAAACTAAAAGGCCCGGAGAAGTTGAACCCTTTGATCAAAATAAGTGTCCTAGTGGATGATAAGATGAAGATAAAGGCAGTTTATGACAGTGGGAGCAATATAAGCCTTATAAGTCAAAGACTTGTTAACCTTTTAAAATCAAGCCTCATAAAGCATGACAGTGCTTTTAAATTGATCAATGGATTCAACTTTAGTTCGGCCCGGGCAAACATTACCTTAAATATTAAAAACGTTCTTAACACTTATGTGATAAAAAACAATGAGTTTTCATATGATTTACTGTTAGGTCTTGATGCCATTACCAAGTTTAAGCTGATACAAGATGAGAACTTAAAAAATTTTGCAACGCACTGGAGATGAACAAGTTACAAAAATAGATGATATGCCTGTTTCAGATTATTTAGAAGTAAATTTTACAGATGTTTCACAAGCATTAAAGATAGATAATTTAATAGATGATTCAAAGATGCCAATTTTAGATGATTTAAAGATGACTGATTTAGAAGCTTTAGAAGATTTTTCAAAGAAGAAAGATTCACAAGATGTAGAAAACATTTCGGAGAAATTCCTTCCTGCTCATCTTGATCAGGATTTCAATATGATTAATTTAACGAATGGCACTATCATTCAAGCAAAATTGGACCATATTAAGGAAAGAGAAAAAAGGATAGAAATTTTAGAATTGCTAGGCAAATATCAGCATGTTTTTGCTTCTGATAAATTTGATGTTGGAAGAGTGAAGTCAGGAAAAGCAGAAATTAAATTAATTAGAGATGAATATGTAACATCTAGGGCATACAAATGTTCTATTCCAGATGAAATAGAAATTAGATCGCAGATTAAGCAATTGTTGCAGTCAGATCTGATAGAGGAGTCTGATTCACCATTTGCTTCACCGGTAACCCTAGCTTATAAGAAAGATGATGGACGTAAGTCAAGACTATGTATAGATTTTCGAAATTTAAACAAACTTGTAGTACCTGAATGCTTTCCCTTCCCTACAATCAATGACGTAATTGATAAAATATCCAACTGCAAATATTTTACAGCAGTAGATGTAAATTCTGCTTTTTGGAGTATTCCGTTAAAAGAATCAGACCGAGAAAAAACATCTTTTATTACAAAATATGGAAAATTTCAGTGGAAACTTCTTCCTTTCGGCTATAAAAATGCCCCTGCTATTTTTCAACGTATTCTGTCAAGCACGTTAAGAAGGAATAATTTAGACGACTTCTGCATTAATTATATTGATGACATTTTGATATTTTCAAAGACCTGGTCTGACCATGTTCATCATCTTGAAACATTTTTACAAGTCATTGGAGGCGAAGGTTACAAACTGAAATTAGAAAAATGCAAATTTGCTTCAAGTTCAGTCAAATATTTAGGTCATTTTATTCAAGAAAATAAAATATCACCGGCACAAGAAAATTTGACTGCAATAAAAAATCTGAAGAGACCAACAGATAAGTCAGGTGTTCGCAGTGTATTAGGTTCTATAAATTTTTATTTGAAATATATTGAAAACAGTTCGCAAAAATTTGAACCATTACACCGGCTATTACGGAAGAATGTTAAATTTCAGTGGTCGGATGACTGCGAAAAGAGTTTTAATTTAATTAAAGATTATCTGTGTTCTTCCCCAATACTATCTATATACGACTTGAATAAGGATGTATATATTGAAACTGACGCCAGCTATAATGGCATCGGGGCTTGTTTGAAGCAGCCTCAACTTGATGGAATATTACATCCAGTCGCCTATTTTTCCAGAAAGCTATCGGCAAGAGAAAAAAAAATGGATATTATTCATCTCGAGTGCAAGGCGATTAATGATGCCATAAAATATTGGCAGTACTATCTTATTGGTAGACCATTCTATGTTTGTAGTGATCATAAACCCCTAGAAAATTTAAAAACTAAGGCTCGCACGGATGAAACATTAGGTGAATTAGTGCATTACCTCTCTCAATTCAATTTTAAAATAATTTTCAAAAAAGGCAAAGACAATATTTTAGCTGATCTGCTATCCAGGCAACCAGTTCTAGAGTACTTTGAGAATGACGATGCTATTCAGGTTGTGAATTTAATAGAACTACAAGAAATTATACTAGACCAAAAGAATAATGCTGATGAACTAACTTCAGCGAAGAACACGGAAACACGTCACGACATTATTTACAAAATAATAGGAGAGAGAGCCAGAATATTTGTATCTGCTACATTTGGTTTGAAATTAATCAGCAAAGTCCATGACTATTACGGTCATATCGGGGTAGCACAATTAAGAGATAAAATTAGACCTTTTTATTACTTTAAGAATGTGGACAAACTGATAAGTGATTTCTGTAAACGGTGTTCAATTTGCAGGGAAAATAAAACCCGCAGGGGCAGGACTATAGGACTTATGTCACGACTGGGTCCGGCTACCGCTCCATACGAAATAATGTCAATTGATTCTGTTGGAGGTTTTGCTGGTAACAGAAGCTCTAAGAATTATATGCATATTTTGGTTGACCACTTTAGCCGATACGCTTGGATTTCAACTACGAAAGGTCAATGTTCAAAAGACTTTGTAAATCTAATTGCTCCTATTGCTAAAACAAACAATATCAAGTTAATTTTGGCGGATCAGTACACAGGTATAAACTCTAAAGTTCTTAAAAAGTATCTTAAGCAAATGGGAATACAGTTAGTGTTTACCGCAATTGATTGTCCGAGTTCGAATGGTCTCAATGAGCGTTTGAATCAGACACTCGTTAAAAGAATCAGATGCAAAATCAATGGAGGGGATAAACGAGCTTGGTCGACCATAGCAGAGGAATGCGTCCAGGACTATAATCGCACGATTCATAGCTCCACGAAATTTGAACCAGCTTATCTGCTTTATGGAAAACAGTCAACTATTTGCCCAATCGGGCCAGAAGTTACGAGGGATTTGACTGAAGATAGGAAAAGGGCTTTCATAAATTCTAGCCGTAGTTTTCAGGTCAACAAGAAAAGGATTGATAAAAATCGTGTTTTTCATGAATTCCAAGTTGGTGATCTTGTCTACATAGAGAACGGTAGCAGACTCAATAGGAAGAAGACCGATAGAGTTCGAGTAGGGCCTTTTCGCATTTTGAGGAAGATTTCTTCATCATTCTACGAAGTTGATTGTGGCAAAAGAAAGAAAGAAGCAAATTATTTTCATTGTAGCAAGTTGTCGCTTTATTCTTCCGAAAAAGCGCACCGGGAGGGGGAGATGTAAATTATACTCCCACCATATGTTCTGATACCATATGTTTTGTTTAATCTATTTGAGGTTATTTAATTAGACTTTTAAAGACTGTATTAGTTTATTGTTAGTAGGCAAATAACGTTGTAAATTAATTATTCTTTCAGGTATGTTTATCATTTATTGTTGTTTATTTTGTTATATTGTTTATTCTGTTTCATATTCAAATAAATTCTTTCAGAACAAGAACATTAATTCTCGTCATTTGAAATCCTACTTACATATATATTATGGGCCGACGACGATACGAAGTCGAAAATGTCTTTTTTCTTCTTCAAAATATCCCGTACAGTTTGTTCGCCGATTCCTAGTTCAGCAGACAATTTTTTAACACTCACCTTTTTCTAATCTGTTTATAATAGTTAATTTCTCTTCAAGCAGTAAAACGACACGTTTTCTTTTTTCCGACATTTTGCTACTTCGTATGTATTTAAATCGAGACTAAATCACAAATCTGTTTTGTAGCCAAACAGGCCAGAGTAGAAGTTTCCTGGAAAGACTTGAAAACAATACCGTTCCTAGATTATGAATTGAAGTATTAGATACCGGAAACATCCCATAATACAATACTCGCTTTCTGTGTTTTTCCATTTATGGTTTTATTTCATAATAAATAGTTAATCATTGTGTAATCGTTAAATATTTACGTATAGATTTTTTAAATATTATACATACCAAATAAATGGCATAAAAATTAAAAAAAGCTTATAAAAAAAAAAAAAAAATTGGCCCCTCGGGACCCCGGTTAATGTAGGTCCTACTGTATTTTGTTTGTTTTTGAATAAAGATATTGATGACAAGAAAATGTTAGAGTAATAAAAAAACAAAAAAATAATGAAAAGTTACGGCGAGATCATGAGGATGTAAAAATTAGGAAAATTATATTAATCAAAATCACCATGGCACACAGTGGGACGAGTCCACACTTCCGTTGGACATCGGCTATAACTCTCAAAGAAATTTCGCTGGACTTCTCAAATTTTGTCAGTTTATGTTTTTGAGAATGCAGAATCTTAATTATTGTCATTTTATTTATAATAATTACATTCATATATATCGTACATACATTATAATTATAAAATATATTAGTATAAATTCAAAATGCACTAACAATTTTATATTAAAATTTATAGCAATTAAGTTTACAGTAGTATGTTAATAAATAGATAACAATAATAATAAAAACAATAATAATAGATAACTACCATGATTTAAAATGTAATTAAATAATAACAAATTTAATGTAATATACCTTTTTAAAATTATGAAATTATTCATTAGCTTCACATTCTACCTTATGAGCAAGCTCCTTGCTTCCTGGGACATTTTACTTTTCACAACACTATGATGTTAGCAGCACAAAAGTCGTATAATAAATATGTTTGATTTTGTTTGACATGACTTAAAAAAAGACTAACAAAATTATAACTTTAGTCAATTCCAAACTACCTACTTTAACCAAGCAACTACTGTCTATTTATAATTTTATGTAAATTATAGACAGTGAAATATTTTCATTAACAATATTTCATTTTTACGACAGTTTACTCTTTTAACTTACTAATTATTATAGTGCAGTACAAACATAAAATATTTAAAAAATTAGCAATTTTATTAAACGTTCAAAGTCTATTGGAAATCGTAATTTGGTGAATAAATTGTTGCAGTTGATTAGGAATATATTAATTTAAGGATTATGAGTTGATGAAAACCCAAATATGCTAAGAAGATGTTCTAATAACCAAATTCACTCTTGAATTCAGTGTTCACGCGTGGTAAAATCTCATTTAAATGAGAATAGGCAGATTATGGCAAGATCAGAAAACTGTTTATAAAAGTTCAAACCTTTGCTAATAATAGGGTATATGTATTTTTCCGGGCAATTTCCGGCGTTTTACTATATTATACCAAATAGTTTACATTTGTTTGAACCGTCGTAACTGTTGCATATGTTTTTCCAAAACTATAATTCTGGTGTATTACAATTTATTAGTAATGCTTAATCATACTGTAAATATTACATTAGGTTTAGCCAAAAAATATAGGCACACTAACATTATAATAATATAAAAAAGATGAATGTCTTAGTGTCGTGTTTCAACTCGTATTGTATCATTATTAACGCAAAGATTGAGTTAAAAATTAGTGCACATGACGTGGAAAGGCTTCTAGTTTATTAATATTCCAATGAAATCTCTAAATTTTAACTTTCATGTTTTGGCCCAATGTCCGGTCGGACAGTGGACTCGCCCCACTGTGCGGCGGTGCCTATTCCCTATTTGATTTTAGCACCATCAGTGAAAAATAAATGTTCATATTTGAAATCCATGTTTAAAATCCATTAGAAATATAATTGGAGATCGTGTACATACAAATCTATTTATTTTTTTTTTTTTTCAGGCTAACATTTATATTGGAAAAAAGATTGTTTTTCCCAGTGATAAGGTTTTATATATTATGTGAATAACGATATATCGCTTCCACTTGGTCGACTTTGCTAATTTTTTTTTTGTTCTATTCATGGTAGTTTAAAAGGATAAATATCTTGATTGGCCATTTTTTTTTCACCATTTTTTGCTTTTATAACTTTTTTTCGAAATATTTGTTCCTTTTTCAAATTATGTAAAGTGTATGATATTAGGTCGTAATTGAGGTTTCACGTTCTCCTCCTAATGATTTCATTATTTTTTCATCCTAGAATAATTACTCAGTTTCATATCGCACTTCCATAAGGATGATGGATCAGGACTTCGCGTGGCGGCTACACAACCCGAACTGAACGATATCCCATCTAAAACCTTTGCTCGCAGTAGTGGAATATTTTTGTCTTCAAGTCAATATTATAATATAGTCTGCAACGGCCTCCTTGCCTTTGATGCTTCAAATGGAGTTTCTTTAGTCATACGCAAACTGCTATTGCCTCCAAAGTTCTCCATTGAAAATAAACTCCTAATTCCTGGAAATGTTAGATTAGTTGCTAAAATACGTGGAACACAGTATTAATTTCGTCATATCGGACTTCAATCTACTTTTAACAACATAATATATTTAAAAACACACATAATAAAAAAATACATCTTTATCTATGATAAATTTGTATTATCTATTGTATCTAGGAGGATGGAACGAAAGACCGATATGGCAGCATTCAATTTAGGTGTATTTCGATTTATCGGTTAAAAAATTCTATATTAGTTAATACTCCTTGGAATAACAGTTGCAAAAAACAACTTTTTTAAAAATCATTTAGAGATGTGAGCTTCATTCCGAGATTTGGATTGGAATGAGATTTAAACATTACGTTGTAAACGATTTGAAAAATTTCGTAGACGTGACCATAGGCGCTCATACCCAGAGGATCGAATAACTTTGGGCCTCGGTCAAACGCAGAAACAAGAAAGAATGCGGAACAAGTAGGAGCATGCTAGATTCCTATCCATGCGAATTTTTATGGAGGCGGAGGTATGAGAAGGAATGCTATATTGAAACTATTTTGAAGAACATCGCTGATTTTTGCCTTAGAATGTAATTTATATTTATCTGATGTTAGGATATTTATGTTTTGAAGATATATGTACAAAAATGTATATTTCTGCGGTGTATTTTCTTCTTTATGTAATAGTTATTTATAAATAAATCACTGTCTTACCTAATCCGAAACAGACCCTTTTTTTTCTTAAATAGACTGTGCGCATGAGCCTATCTACAAAATTTGATTTTCCTGATTGAATGAAGTCGATTACTAGACGCGATCAGATATCGATTATTCCTCGAGATTTTTTACCTGCACGGTCGGTTAAAGTAAACAGTCGCTTATCGATCTTGTGTTCCGTCTTACCCACTTTCTTTGCCGCTGCCCCGCTTGAATATTTATCGAGTTTCGCTAAGAATATGCATGCAAATACCTTTTAAAATTATGCCCGGGGGAAGATGACGGTGGGGGGGGGGAGGACGCTTTCCATTTTGATGGCCTTCATCAACTTGCATAGGCGATATATTCAATTGTCTTCTGGACTGCATTTGTTTGCATCCCTATGATGCACGCAGTACAAAGAGGAAAATGAAGAATTTCTTTATTGACATGAGGATTCTAACTTTAGCCCAACCAACAACTTGTTATTATTTACGGCTCTCGGGTATGCTTATTGTTCCTTATCTTAAAAACTACCTGATCAATTTTTAAAACTTTTCTTTGAACTTTTTACATACCTTATACTATGAGGTATGTAAAAAGTTGTATAGGGTATGTAAAGTAAAAACATATATAGGGTAAACCGGACAGTTATTGACACCCTTAAGACTAAATTTCTTTGGTGAATTAAAAAAAAAAAACTTTTTATGAAGGGATCATATTGAAACTTCCTATAGCTCCTCTTTATTTGTCCATATAAAGACTCAGATATTTTTTTGGGGTCATAAGTTCAATAGTTTTATCATATGCAATATTTATTATTAAAAGTGCAGGGTCTTTTCTACTTTACTCCCCTATGATTACTATCTATATCTGTTACTTTTTAATTAACCATACATAAAAAAACACATGTATATTTAAATTATTTTATTAATACATAACCAAATACAAATTACACTTGTCAAATGAATTAAATATATAAAATTCATTGATTTTTTTTTTTAAACAAAACCTTGAATAAATCCTCTCCTTCTCCATACAAATTATCATAATTTATAACGACGACATTTATAATTATAACACCGCCAACGAAATCCTCTTTTTTCACTAAAAAGAAGCTTCATGTCGTGGTTGTTCTGATACTTCCTAGCTGTATGTATTATATACTGTATGTATTATAACATTTGAAATGCTTTCTTATTATCATTTCCGAGGTATGAATACAATTCAAATCCGTTCATTATTAACTTTTAAACAATAAATGAGAAATATATGCAATTAACCTTTTAACTGTATTACAATGAATTCATATTTATTGATCATGTGTTATAATTTGAAAGAAACCTCCAAGGTAACTGTTCCATACAAGTAATCATAGGGGGAGTAAAGTAGAAAAGTCCCAAAGTGCAAAAACTAGTTATTGACACCCTGTGGAATTAATTGTTAAAAATTCCCTATGGTTAGTTTGCTAAACCAAAATTATGTATAATTATAGCAGTGCTTTATAAACCATGTTCTTACAATTATTTGCTTGAAAAAAATGTATTCTATTATTGCTTCCAGTCTTAAAAGCCTAAAAATTATTGCTTCTAGCCTTCCAGGGGGGACAGCTGCCCACCGCTGGGTACGCCCTCGTATCTACATACATTTTATCTTTTTTTGGATTTAGGGAAACACATAGTAAATGCTCCTATCTTTGTCACATAATCTTTGGTACTTTTTCCTGTCTTATTATTTTTAACTAGCAACATTAATGGTTTGCCATTACTAGTTTATTTTATCAATTTTTATATCTAGTTTTACGTATTATGTCTGCATAATGGCTATTTAGTTTTTTGTATAATTAACTGCTCTATTTATGTTTTTTGTAATAAGTATTTTCATGTATTATAAACAAATAAATCAGCTGCTTGATAAACACCAAACGAATCCTATGCCAGCTTGTTTATTATTGATCAATTTGATGATATGAAAGTCAATCAAAAGTATCGGGATCTTTTTGATCTATCCTTGGCACCTCTTTGACATGAATCCCCTTTTGTTTTATTTCATTGTAAATAACCTCCGCATTTATGAAATATCATTTAAATTCTTATTATATACAATTTTATTAGTTTAATTAAACTTCAAGTAAATTAGAGAAATTTTCTTTTCTTTTTTTAAACGGATTAAATGTTGAATAATAAAGTTATTACAATTTCTGGGTGATTAATACAGAGAATATTTACAATAATTCTTTATTGGTCTTGATGCTAGGCAGATAGTAGTCAAGTTTTTTTAATTTTGATACTTTATTGACCTCACACTTACAATACTCTACGTTTCGGTACTAAGCCATTTTCAAGGAGAACACCCGTGACCACAATTTTTCAAATAAAATAGGCTGAGTATCCTTCAAGTACTGAGAACTTGAAATTTCTCAGTACTTTTCGATTCATTATTGCTTATTTCTTTTTTTAAGGAAACGAATTCATCAGTGATAATACGGGATATGACATTATTGCTGTCACATCGCGGGCATGTACATGCATCAGATATCCAGTTTGATCAAAATAGTTACAACCGTTTTTGAGAAAATAAAACATACCGTGAAAATGAAACAAAATTTATTAAGTAAATTGCCCTCTCTTTTTGACCAATTTTTATGACATTTTGGCTATCACATCGCAGGAACATTCAAACTTTCAAAACCAAGTTTGATCAAAATAGTTTCAGCCGTTTTTGGGAAAAAAAAACAAACTTAAAATGAGAAAAAGTTATTAAATCAAGTGCCTCCTACAATTGATCAACTTAGATGAAATTTTGGCTATCACATCGCGGAAATATATAGATACATCAAATATCCAGTTTGATCAAAATCGATAGAGCCATTTTTGAGAAAATCGAAAAAAAAAACGTAAAAATAAGACAACATTTATTAAATGAAGTTAAACTATTAAACCAAGTGCCCAATTTAAAGTTCGTACGGTTTATAGTTTTTGAGCTAATCTGCTGACTTACACATACAAAGACCATTTTGGTTAATTGGACTCGGAGAACCCCAAAACCGGAAGTCGAAATTTTTCACGATCGCAATACTTTCCCTGACTCTATATTTAATAGATAGTAAGGAAAAGTAAAAATCACTATTAGTGGTATTGTTTAACTTGTGAAACATTAGACTAATACAGAGCTGATGTAGCATCGTACACGGCCTGGGCCAGACTCTGAAGAGTTGTAGATATTTGAAGTTTTTTTTTTTTTTATTTGAAGAATTCGATAATTTTCACAAGTAAGGAATCCCATTGTGTGCCTTGGTAGAGCTAATATCGCCTTGGTGGAATTAATTAAATAAGCTTGCCAACTCGGGGGGCTCGCTATTAAAGGGAAATTAGAACTGGAGGAATGCTGATGGAGGGGGGTGGAGAGGAGGGGGTAAGTACCAGTCTCTGGAACCGTTCCTCCATTCATTAGTAACCACTTCAATAACGATTACTACCTAATTGTAAATATATACTGCTAATAATAATATTTTGTTAATCAATTGGGGTTTACAACTATGAAGCATGTTAAAGTTTTCTGTAATCTATATAAATAAAGATGAAATTCTGTTTATTAGTTCTTTATAGAAATACATACCATTCGTCCTAAATTTTCCAAATTCGCTCAGTGGTTCTTTCAGACCAGGTGCGAACACCTGTCCATATTAAAATTGCATAACTTCAGCCGATCTTCAGCTGATAATCTTTATTGTTATAAAAATCATAATGATCTCGCATTACATAGGTGTTTCCGAAATCGACCGTTCCTTTAGAAAAATGAAAATCCCCGTGTGAAACCGGGATATACAGCTATAATCTATTTATATAAAGATGAAATTCTGTTTGTTCTTCATATAAATCTATACCGTTTGTCCTAAATTCTCTAAATTTCTCTCAGTGGTTCTTTCATACCAGTTGCGAAGACCTGTTCATATTAAAATTGCATAACTTCAGCCCATCTCTGGGTATATTTTTTATTGTTATAAAAATCGTTTTGATCTCGCTTTACACTGGTTTTTAGGAAATCGACCGTTGGAGTCGATTAAAGTCTCAGTTTATAAGATTAAAGATTAAAGCCTCAGTTCGATTCCCGGCCATGGTCAAATCTTTTATCTTCTAATTTAATAGTCTCAGTTTATAGATTTTATAGATTTAAAAAATGATATTCTCCGGGTGAAAGCGGTATATACTGCTAGTAAATAATGAAATTGAAATAATTAAAAATTAAGGCATTTTCCTTAATAAATTTAAAAGAATTATCATATGTAATATTTTCCAAGATTTATTCATTTGTGAACTATGTACTCAAATCTTATTTAATTGTTTGTATGCTTACGTGTCTGGATTTTGTTTTAAAAAAAGTTTATTATTTATGTATCAGCTGCAATACCGGGCTTCGATGGGGGCATTGTGTGATATTTGGAATAAAAGAATACTCTTAAAATATAATGGCACTGAAAAAATTGTCCAAAATTAACCATGATTAGATTTTTCAGATTAAGACCCCCTAGTCGATCGCTTCCTTATGTAGGGACTAAGATGGAAACATCCAGTAGGGCCTAGAACGAATCACCAAAAATATGATCACGTATTACTTATTGTAAACGTTCCAGGCAAGGTAACCTTCTACAACGAAACAGAATACAAATATTTTTTTATATATTTTGCCACAACATAATGTAAACTAAAACCTGATATAAATAAATCTATCAAATTATCATAGGATTTTAATAAAACTTTTGGAAAACATATGAGTTTCATTCATATATATATATATATATGAAGTATTATAACATGTACATAATAAAGATTTGAGTAACGCGATTTTTAGCTTCTAAATAGTCAATAAATTTGGAGTAACCGGTCTTTTTAGGTTATTTTTAACTCTTGGTTTGATGGTGTGAAAGGAGCTGATGTTTAGAAGCCCTAAAGCTGAAAATGTTCTCATAAATTAGAGATAGGAAGTTTATAATGCAGGAAGCTCTTCGGCTCTTTATAGCCGCTAAATATTTCTTTAACATCTTCCAATGATACGCTAAAGTGCTTTTCTAAATTGCTAGCTTTTAGTTGATCCATTATTATTCCAATAATAATAATAGAATTTTAATTTAGTAATAAATATTAATATATAATTTAACAATTAAATAAAAACTTTAAGTAATATTTTAAAAAATAACATGTTATTCCATAAATTCATAAACAAATAATAAATGATATTGTTATGTAATCATTGGTTATCTAATAGATTTAAATTATAATATACTAATAGATACTTATATACTAATAGATTTAAATTATAATTTTTAAACTATTTAATTAGAAGATAAACCACGCCGGGAATCGAACCCAGGTCCTCTGCATCTACGTTGCAGCGCTCTTAATAATAAAATAATAAATTATTTTAATTAATCCAATCTTAAATTGTGGCTAACCACCAATTTTAAATTATTTTTAAATAATTTATTTTTTTTGAAGAGAAAAGATTTGGCTCCGCCGGGAGTCGAACCCGGGTCTCCTGCGTTACATGCGAGGATGCTAACCGCTACACCACAGAGCTCGGCTCAAGGCAGAGCAAATCAGTGAAGAGGAAGGATTTGCTCTGCCTTGAGCCGAGCTCTGTGGTGTAGCGGTTAGCATCCTCGCATGTAACGCAGGAGACCCGGGTTCGACTCCCGGCGGAGCCAAATCTTTTCTCTTCAAAAAATAAATTATTTAAAAATAATAAATTATATTATTTTTTTGACGAGCAGCGGTGTTCTTTTTTGTACAGAATGAAATGTCGACCTAGTAACCTCAATAAATCAATGATTATATTTTTTTATTAAACCTTATTTTATAATGGCTAATCGGGCGATGAAGTAGTGCCGTAAATTGTTCCTATTTTATATCGGACAAAAACCGCTATTTTACGCATTATCCGAAGGAAAACATACAAAAGGATATTTTACTCTCTTTGAAATATCCTAAGGCCATCTGTCGGGCTTTGAACCCGCGAAATCGAGCACAGAAGGCTGTTAATCTAACCAATACACAGGTGACCATTACTACGAGTATTTATAAAATATAAGATTATATATGGAGATATTTTGTAATTTACTTTTATTTTTTTACTAAACTCAATTAGCCTTATATGGCTTCAGAGAGCTGGTGACGTATTCGCGCTAACACGGCAGGCTTTGAGGGAAAAGGCGAAGAAGTCCTTTATTCTTGTAGGACATATCCGGGATAGACTCACATATCATCATATGTGCCCTTCTCATAAAGCAGACACCTGCTCTTGTTGGTGGGCAAGTAAACCCAAGGAAAACGAACACTTAGAGTAAATTAGACACAAGATGGCGGCTCGCCTTATTGTACACGAGGAGGATCAAAGCTGCTCATTACCTAGTGGCCTCCAAGAGAGCTTCTTTATGTCTGCTCCAATTAGCCTTCTTAGCTCCCTTCTTCAAAACTAACTCCTCCTGCCCGAACCTTCTTAAGAAAAGAAAAACATTAATCCCCGCATCAAGCCCACCTAAATGTTATAAATATTCTTACCTACACACTAAAGTCGGCAGGACGATGGTTAAAATATGTCGATTTTGAGTTATGCATCCCGTTTTAATCACAAGCAGAACCTACAATGCCAGTATATAGTCAAAATAGTATTCATAGTTCCGTTCCATAAGGCGCTATTCACCATATCTTTTATAGAGGGATGATTGTGTTAACGCAGGTTGAGGGTTACTTTTGAGTTATGGTTAGTATTAGTGGTTCAAATTGCCCTAATTATAGACTATTTTTGTTCAAAGAATATTTTCTCAAGTCGTTGTTTGTATGTACTAAGTAAAATTGAGAATGCAGTGGAAAATTCCCATTTAATTATACAAAAGACAGTTTTTGGAGTTGGAGCCATCTTCTTGCCGACGTGCGATATGGAATATATACAAATATTTTTTTTATTTCGGGTTATGCTACATAGTTCCGGTTCACACCAAGCTATTTCACCAGCAGTCCCCGTCCATGCAGTCCATGGACTTCCCCTTCCCGGGGAAACTTCTGGCAGCCATGCCGTCTCCAACATCTTTCAACCACTGCTTGGGTGGTCTTTGACGTCTTCGTCATTTTTCGGAACAATATTTTAGCACCGAAGAAGCCGTGGTGTTTTTGTATGTTGGGAATGCTAGATTCGGATCCTATTTTATTCCTTATCATTTCATTTGGAACTTTTTGTAGCCTGGATACGGCACATGTCCTTCTCCAATAGTCCATTCCTAGGGCCAGTAATTTTCCGCGGGTGTGCCGAGTAACTGTCCATGATTCTGCCTCGTACAAAGTTTTGGCAATAAGGAAAAAGTTTGGTTACATAATCTGTCATTTAAGAGAACAATAATTTTTTTACCTTTGGTGATTTTATATTCGGCAGGTCTTATAGGCATCGGTGCATAATGTGATAAATCCTGAAAATTAAAGGTAGAACTAATTGATTTAGATCTTAATTAGTTATTATTAATTAGTTAAATAGTTATAATTCCATTCCAGAATTAATGGCACTATCCTGCCCCAAAACCCTCTAAATTTCATTTCGAAATACTTTCTTTTAGTTACGTGGTCGCATTGTAATTTTTTAGAGCAGGAAAAAGTTCTATAAATTTTTCATGAAAATTAGTAGGGGAGAGCGGGGTTGGTTGGCCACAGTTTTCACTTTTTTTGTTTGTTGAGTCGTTCCTGTTAATATAATCCCAATAGGGCTGATACCACTGTAAACTCCAAGTATTTTTTTTCTCCTCATAATATTTAATACTAAGATCACAGAAAATTCTTCAGTCCAGAGTATGCCAATTAACCCCCTATGTGGGGAAGGTTGGCCAAGAAGGTGGGGTTGATTAGCTATCTCATTCAAGCACTGCCTGAGACATATTAATGTTATTAAAAGCTGCACTGTAATGATATAATAATTTTGAATCGGTTTTTAACAGCTTTTAAGGGAAAATAGAATGACAATAGAAGAAGATAGAAGTTTAGACTGTCGTCACTTTCTGTATAAGAAAAATTGCTCTCGTCCTCCTCGCTGGAACTAAAGACAATTAGTAGTTTCACCTTTGTTTATGTTTACCTTGCTTTTGTGAATTGTTACCGCTACCAACTAACCCCACAGGAGAGAACATATGAAAGATGGCTGCCAGGACAGGGGAGAACAATCAAACAAGAAACTGGTTAGTCGAAAGGTTAGGCTTTTCAAAGGAGTTTCGGGCTGTGTGAAACTCCTTAATATACTATAAACCAAATTTACTGAAAATATAAAAATTTATTTACATGTTATAAAATCAATCAATGCAGCACACTCTTCTCTCCACTGTTAGCATCAGATCGAAAACTCAGGACAAGACTCCCGAGGTCGAGCGGGTCACATGGTACAATGGTGGGGCCTTCACAACAGATGTGACGGAAACTATAAGCCAATGGATAACCCACCCCCCTATGCCAACCAACCCTGCTCTCCCCTAATCACAAATTTTATTGATAAACTTTTTTATTTAATAGCCTGCGTTGCGACTCTGGTTCTTTATCGAGGCTAGGTGAGTCTTGAGTCGTTTTGGAGAGATAGAGTCTCTCTATAACGTCTCACAACTAACCCAGATGTTTGGATCGAACCGTAGGCTATTACAATAAACAAAAAGTTTTAGATTACAATTCCTGATTATCCGACCATCCTAAAGTATTGTAATCTTATATATGAATATTGGCTACCTATACATAGATAGATATGCCCCGATAAGAAAAGAAATGTAATAACCTGCAGATGAACAAGACATATAAATTTAAGTTTTTTTTTTATGTATTTCTAAGACTCCTGAGGTGCCTTTACACTGTACGAACTTCACCCTCGAACCTCCTCGAACACTGTTCGGCAATTCTAAATTAGACACGAACCCGAACAGGTACTATATCCGTTCGACTGTGTGCTCGGGAATAGCGCTAGTGTCGGTTTTGCTTTATTTAAGATAAGCTTCTAGACCTTCTTTTAGCATTATTTCTGACGTTGTTTTTATCCATTATAAGTTAGAGCAAAAAGCCAGAACAGCCGCAAGTTCCAAGTCAGCCGTCTCATATGATCAACTTCACGTCTCAGTGTGAATGGATGTTCATGGTACGCCGGTTCGGCAAGGTTCGGGAGATTACCTGTTCGAAGGTGATGTTCGCATAGTATAAAGAAACCTTTAGAGCAGGCTGAACCTTCTATTACAGCTGAGATGGCCAGAAGCTAAGTTCAGCGTGAAGGGTCAGTGTAAGAATCGGATTTAAAAGTTAGACTTGAACCTTTCCCAACATACTGACTATGGTTCTGTTCCAGTCTCTTCTGCTTAGGGTAGGTTGTCGTATAAACTTGATAAAATAATTTTCTCATGTCACCATTTATATCAATTTGTTCAGCGTTCAAAAAATATTTTTGGGTGTTTATAAAATGGACGATTTATAAAGGAAAAGAGAAAAGTATTTTTATCGAGCACCTTTCCTTAATTCCTGAATGACTCTGGCATCCTTGCTACTTTCCTTGTTCAAACAGAGCGATTCAATGAATTCGTTGGCCAGTTTCCAATAATAACGCCAGAGCTATCGCAGCTTGAAATTTTATTTTAGTTTAATTTATCATCATCTTTTCTTTACAATATCCCTTTTTTTATTCTATAATCAATATTTTTTTTCTTCCTGTTACTAATGTAGAGGAGTGGAATTTCCCATGGCAAATGTGTCTTTACAAGTTTTCTAAACTATTTTTGAATGTTTGATAAATAAATAACGGTTTCGAATTCTTGTTTAGTCTTCGTGCCAACCAAGGATGTATGGACCAGAAAAACATTTTTAAAAATCTTTTATAGTGCCTGCACAAATATACTGTCATCATCCTTGAGAGGCATCTCGGGAAGGGTTAAAGAGGATCAATCCCCCCCTTGAAATTTCTTAAAAAAAAAAATATTGGAACGGTTTTACCGTACAGGAACAAAAAAAAAAAAAAGCTTTTCCATAACTTTTACTATTTCAGAAAAACGCTTTTTACTTTCACTTACCTAAGGTATGGCTCGGTAACAGTACTTTATCAACACTATTTTCTCGTCACGATATTGTCGTCATTTCTAGTTATCACCAAAAATAAAAAGGATTTTTATTTTTAAAATAAATTTATAAGAACTATTCCGATTTAGCAAAATATGTTAAGAACAAAGTAAAGGAAAAATGGGACGAATAATGGAAAAATGCAGAATGCACAATCATGTTCACCTGATCAAAGAAGACAACCATGCTGGTTGTCTCCAAAGAACTCATCGCCAAGGGAAGCAGCCATAATAAACAGGTTAAGAATTGGTGAAACGAAGCTGACTCACATCCACCTGCTTGTAGGACTTCACCGACCAAATTTGTGACAATACAGCACTTACATTAGAACATATTTTCCAATGTCGAAAATACTCGAAGAAACGCCGTGATCTTAGCATTGCTACTTCGTATCCTACAAAGTGAACTATAGTATGGGAAAAACCCTTAAATACCTCAAGAGCACAAATTACTAGCATACATGTAAGTAGAACACTCGCACAGTAGGAAAATTTTTCATTTATTGGCCAAAAATCTATAACTCCTGATCGAATGACGATAATCGAATAATTCTTTTTTCATTAAAGAGCCTGGGATTTTCTTTATCAGTGAGAAAAAGGAAATAAAAATAAAAATGCCATCACTCTAAGTATTTCATATTACTTTTTATATTAATTCTTCCTTCACTTTACTTTAATTGAAATAGTTTAATAAGAAGTTAGTTAGTTTATCTAGCTAAGAACGACTTCAAAATCTTTCAATTAATATTATTTTATTGAAAATATTCGCCTCTGTAAGGACAAGCAAATTTCTTGTACTTTAGAGCTGCTAATCTCAACACAACACATCCTTTGTCAGGGATTTTTGAAAAACAGTCAGATTTCGGTAAAATGATCTTTCTCACATAACTGATATTAACTTTATTTTCTTAATAAAATAAAAACAATTCTTAATAAAATACTTTTGTCTCTTGTGATATTCAGGAAACAGTCTATACTATTTATTCAGGATAGTCTAGACTAGTCGTCGCTAATGGCCTGAGTCGAAGCGACGTAAAACGACATCATATAAAAAAATCTGGTGCGTGCGCGCAACACACAACTTTCACTTACCAACTTACTTAGATTAGAAATTGACGTGTTTTGCTAATTATCATTTCCTAAAGTCATACATTTTTCTACATTCATATCTTATTTTTGTTAATCGTTAAAGCCGTTTTTGAGTAAATAAAAAAAACACGTGAAAATGATACAAAATTTATTAAGTAAAGTCCCCCCTCCCGTAGATCAATTTTGATGAAATTTTTACAGTCATATCTCGGGCATATAAATACATCAAATACTAAGTTTGATCAAAATCGTTAAAACCGTTTTTGAGTAAATAAAAAAAACACGTGAAAATGATACAAAATTTATTAAGTAAAGTCCCCCCTCCCGTAAATCAATTTTGGTGAAATTTTTACAGTCATATCTCGGGCATATAAATACATCAAATACCAAGTTTGATCAAAATCGTTAAAACCGTTTTTGAGTAAATAAAAAAAACACGTGAAAATGATACAAAATTTATTAAGTAAAGTCCCCCCTCCAGTTAATCAATTTTGATGAAATTTTTACAGTCATATCTCGGGCATATAAATACATCAAATACCAAGTTTGATCAAAATCGTTAAAACCGTTTTTGAGTAAATAAAAAAAACACGTGAAAATAATACAAAATTTATTAAGTAAAGTCCCCCCTCCGGTTAATCAATTTTGATGAAATTTTTACAGTCATATTTGGGGCATATAAATAGATCAAATACTCAGTTTAATCAAAATCGTTAGAGCCGTTTTTGAGAAAATCGAAAAAAACCTAAAAAGTTATTAAATAAAGTACCCCCTCCCGTTGAGCAGTTTTGATGAAATTTTTGCTGTCACATCGCGGGCATATACCTACACTAAATGCCCAATTTCAGGTTCCCACGGTTTATAGTTTTTGAGCTAGTCTGTTCACATACACACACACACACAGACCATTTCGCGGGACTTGGTTATTTCGATTCAGGGGGTCCCAAAACGTGTATTTCCGTTGAAAACCGGAAGTCGAAAATTTTCACGATCGCAATACTTCCACTTACTATATATTTCATATATAGGTAAGTGAAAGTAAAAAAGGATTTACGTTACAAATTTTTGCTTATAATTACCAGTTTATATATTTTAGCTTGGACCGATACATTGGACTTAGCCAACTTTTCCAGAGAACTAAGGAATCAATTGCTTGAATTTCGTAATTCTTTTATTATAATTAAATAATTAGATCTGAAGAGAAGATACCTGAAAAATACCTACCTGAAAATTCATTTTCTTCTATCACTCTTCCTAAAATCCTTTCCCCTTCAATCTTCTTTTTATTTTTTGTCATTAAAGGAAAAACACTAATACATGGGATATATTATATTGCAATATGATTTTTCAGGTATCTTTTCTCTTCAGAAATTTTCAGATATCTTTTCATTGGAATGAATTGAAAGATTTGATGAAAATTTTCATTAATATTAATTGAAAGATTTTTAAGTGGTTCTTAACTAGATAAACTAACTAAAGTTGAGAGTAAAATTATTATAAATAATGAAATTTATTTTGAGAAAAGATAACTGAAAATTTACCTGGAGATTTTATCCGTGTGTACACATATATATCGTCTAAGATATGAGAGTAAGAGAAAAAATTCTTTTCGCCTGCATGCGGTGCTAGCTTGATTCAAAGTCTTCTGCTTTCTCATTTAAATCGGTAGCCGTAGGTGGCAGCAGCGGCGCGTCGCGAGCAGGTGTACAATTGTATTTATGTAAAGGAAGAAACAAATGTATTTTTATGCAAATGTGCGTGTATGTACATAAAATATGCTGAACACATTACAATGCTTAAAAAAACTGTTTATTATTTATGGTTATATAATTTCAAGTTACGTGTTTGTATTGAAACAAAACATAAGATTTAAAATAGCTCTAGACTTTTTCGTGGAACAGTAGGAACAAACTGTGGGTCTTTTTTACTTTATTATTATTTATTATACTTTCATATTACATATAAGTGATTTATCATACCGTTATTTAATAATACATGTTTATTTTTAAAAAAAATATAAATACATTAAGAAGCTTACCTACCTATTACCTCGTTAAAGTTATTGTTACCAATGAATTTGATAAAACAGAGTAATGTTCTTAAATCAGAAAAAATGGCGTTTAAGACATTTCAAAGGTTATTTTTGTGCTACTGAGTAGTTACAAAATCAAAATAAACATTATTCCAACCCAAAAATTGTTATTTTATATTAATCTAATCCTAATCGTGGATGATCACCTTTTTTTAAATAATTTATTTTTTGAAGACTTCGGGGGAGTAGGTATCAGTGAAGAGGAAGGATTGGCTCTGCTCGAAACCGAGCTCTGTGGTGCAGTGGTTAGCATCCGCGCAGGTCACGCGGGAGACCCGGGTTCGACTCCCGGCGGAGCCAAATCTTTTCTCTTCAAAAAATAAATTATTCAAAAATTAATATGGTAAATAAATATATAAATGATAAGTGTATTATTAATTGTAGGAGCAAGGGTCTGAACAAACCTCTATGAACAAGTGTGTTTGAAAAATATCAAAAGAAGATATATGAACCGTGTTTTGTTTATTTACAACATTTCGTCCCATTTCCTTTGTGAATTTGTATTTTCACTGGCAAAATATCAAGTTAAATAAAACAAATGATATAGGCAGTGATCTAGCATGAAGGAATATCCTTTAAATAGTGCTTACAAGGAAAGAAATCGAATGTATTCAGATCAAGAAAAAACAATATTTATTTTATTTTCCTAAGTTCTGAACCGAACGGCTTACTTCTAAGATTATCTACTGTACGCTTTTTAAAAACACAATAATATTTAATTGGCAACTACGTTATAAACTCTAGGATTGCTCTTAAACAATAGATTTTTTGAGATCTGCAACGGAGGTCCCTGTGCATTTTAGAAAAAGTAAATTGATGTCCAAATCGAAACATTTTAAACATAATTCACACCTTCTTCATTTTTTTTCTCAATATATATTGAGAAAAAAAAAATGACTGAAACACAATAGATTTGACCCTCTTTCGCTTAGTAAATTATTTTTTAATAAGTTCTGGAAAGAACATATTACAATATAATATATCCCACGTAGTAGTGCTTTTGCTTTAGTGACAAATTGCTATAGTGACAAAAAAAATAAAATGAACATTCCTCCACAAAATGTAATATAATTGCCTTGGGAGAAGATTGAAGGGGAAAGGATTTTAGGAAGAGTGATAGAAGAAAATGAAGAGGAGCTGCTAACTTTGAAAGATCAGTTTACAGTTAGCTGGGGCTGAAGTGAGAGACTGGGGCAAGTTGACTACCCTCAGGGAGGACGGCACCTCATTCTTATTCCGCACTTAGTTCCGATTCCCTCAGGTAATACATCTCCTCCTCCGTCCTCTGCTCTAAGTCCTATCTCAAAGTACACATCCCTAATGTCTACTTAGGTTCTTAGCTGTTGCAGAGCGTTACTAACAAAAATAATAATAATTGATTGCATTAGAAGCTATAGTCCGACATGCTTAAAATACTTAATCCGACGGGTTCTTGGCAAAATTATATTAAATGAAAATAAATTTCATTAATAATAATAATTTTACTCTCATGTTTAGTTAGTTTATCTAGTTAAAAACGACTTAAAAATCTTTCAATTAATATTATTATATTGACAATATTCGCCTCTGTAAGGACAAGAATATTTCTTGTACTTTAGAGCTGCTAATATCAACACAGCACATCCTTTGTCAGGGATTTTTGAAAAACAGTCAGATTTCAGTAAAATGATCTTTCCCACCTAACTGATATTAACTAAAGCAATTCTTAATAAAATAGTTTTGAGTCTTGTGATATTCAGGAAACGAGCACTATGGAAACTTTATATATAATGAAATAATTTATTTATTAAATTCTAATAATTTTGTTGTATAAGGAATTATAAGCATTAATAAATATACGATTTGATTCATAAATAATAAAGATTTGAGCTAAGCATGGTTGGTGATTGCACCGCAACGGACTTGCCTACTGTTATTAGATTTGGCTACTGGATGCTTCCCACCCTAACTATCGAAAAAAATCTGGTGCGTGCGCGCAACACACAACTTTCACTTACCAACTTACTTAGATTAGAAATTGACGTGTTTTGCTAAACATCATTTCCCAAATTCACACATTTTTCTACATTCATATCTTATTTTTGTTAATCGTTAAAGCCGTTTTTGAGTAAATAAAAAAACACGTGAAAATGATACAAAATTTATTAAGTAAAGTGCCCCCTCCGGTTAATGAATTTTGATGAAATTTTAACAATCATATCTCGGGCATATAAATACATCAAATACCCAGTTTGATCAAAATCTTTAAAGCCGTTTTTGAGTAAATAAAAAAAACACGTGAAAATGATACAAAATTTATTAAGTAAAGTGCCCCCTGCGGTTGATCAATTTTGATGAAATTTTTACAGACATATCTCGGGCATATAAATAGATCAAATACTAAGTTTAATCAAAATCGTTAGAGCCGTTTTTGAGAAAATCAAAAAAACACGTGAAAATGTTACAAAATTTATTAAGTAAAGTCCCCCCTCCGGTTAATCAATTTTGATGAAATTTTAACAGTCGTATCTCCGGCATATAAATAGATGAAATACTCAGTTTAATCAAAATCGTTAGAGCCGTTTTTGAGAAAATCGAAAAAAACCTAAAAAGTTATTAAGTAAAGTACCCCCTCCCTTTAAGTAATTTTGATGAAATTTATGCTGTCACATCGCGGGCATATACCTACACTAAATACCCAATTTCAGGATCGCACGGTTTATAGTTTTTGAGCTAGTCTGTTCACATACACACACACACACACACACACACACAGACACACACACACACAGACCATTTCGCGGGACTTGGTCATTTCGACTCAGGGGACCCCAAAACGTGTATTTCCGTTGAAAACCGGAAGTCGAAAATTTTCACGATCGCAATACTTCCACTTACTATATATTTCATATATAGGTAAGTGAAAGTAAAAATGAAGTGTTGTGTCAATAAATCAACATACACCGCTATCTGTTAGAAATTTATAGAACTTACAAATAATCTCACTCAATTGTATAATAATAAGCATTTAATTTGCAATAAAAGAAATATTGAGGCAATAATCGAGATATAAACTATACCACTTTTTAAGTTGGATAAAACTACATTTATTATCTTCACAGTGCTTTAATTTTTCCTTTTTTACTTTCACTTACCTATATATGAAATATATAGTAAGTGGAAGTATTGCGATCGTGAAAATTTTCGACTTCCGGTTTTCAACGGAAATACACGTTTTGGGACCCCCTGAGTCGAAATAACCAAGTCCTGCGAAATGGTCTGTGTGTGTGTGTCTGTGTGTGTGTGTATGTGAACAGACTAGCTCAAAAACTATAAACCGTGGGAACCTGAAATTGTGTATTTAGTGTAGGTATATGCCCGCAATGTGACAGCAAAAATTTCATCAAAATTGCTCAAAGGGAGGGGGTACTTTATTTAATAACTTTTTACGTTTTTTTCAATTTTCTCAAAAACGGCTCTAACGATTTTGATTAAACTGAGTATTTGATCGATTTATATGCCCGAAATATGACTGTAAAAATTTCATCAAAATTGATTAACCGGAGGGGGGACTTTACTTAATAAATTTTGTATCATTTTGACGTGTTTTTTTTATTTATTCAAAAACGGTTTTAACGATTTTGATCAAACTTGGTATTTGATGTATTTATATGCCCGAGATATGACTGTAAAAATTTCATCAAAATTGATCTACGGGAGGGGGGACTTTACTTAATAAATTTTGTATTATTTTCACGGGTTTTTTTATTTACTCAAAAACGGCTTTAACGATTAACAAAAATAAGATATGAATGTAGAAAAATGTGTGACTTTGGGAAATGATAATTAGCAAAACACGTCAATTTCTAATCTAAATAAGTTGGTAAGTGAAAGTTGTGTGTTGCGCGCACGCACCAGATTTTTATATTTTATTGTAGTTATTTGTTGCCTTTAAGAATTGGAATAAGTTTAGGGCTGAAGGTTCTTCTTATTTTAGTATTTCACTCATAGTTTTGGGTATTTTTAACCCAGCTTTCTACAACTCAAGATTTTTATCTTGAGAAAATGGTTTTCCTTCGTGTTGCTCACAGGTATTAAAATTTCCTTTATTTATTAAACTTTTTGCTCATGGAGCTGAATATGTCATCAAGCGCATTAGTAATTTAAATGTTTCATAAGGTACCTAAGTACAAATACTGAATGAAGAGGTGAATTTACACAGCATCTGCTTATAACGTCGTATAATTCCTGATGTTTTGAGGGGAACTGGAGGAGTAAACGGTAACTAGAAGACTGAAAAGGAAACGTTACGGATTCTCGACGAAGCGATATGGATGAGGCGTAGAAGAGAGGATCCCATAAAATCCGATTTCGTAAAGAGGTTTGGGTTCAATTGAGATCTTTGGATTTATGTTTGGGACGCGACCTTCTTGGGTATATCTGCTTACTACCTTCATAAGATCTGGGCTGGCCTCGCTGGAAACCTTTCCCACTTTCATAAGTAATTTGTTAAGTATACCATGTTCGAAATGTATATTTGTTTGTAAAATATTTGTAATAATAATAAATTTCACTTCGGTGGGGAAAATAAGAAAGCGGACTAGTCTACCCTAGCTAAGCAGAAAATAATGTAATGTAATCTGTTTATATACTTACATATTCTTAAGGTTTGAACAAAGAAAATAAAAAAAGATGCCATTCGCAGAATCAATTAATGATATATGTCTACCTCTTAGTTCTTCTATTAAAATTGTCAGTTGAGAATATTAACATATTGTAGAATATTTCAAGATATAATAGATTATAAGTTATATGCTAATATTAGAATAACATAACTATATTCTAAATGTAAAAAATATAGTGGAGCGAAAAATTAAAATTTATTTATTCCTTTTTATTAACCTAAAGAATTAAATTAATTTATTAAACAAATATGGTTTATCATTTCTTATGTTAATACATTGTGTCATATATCAGTATATCAATATATGTATATAAAATAAATCGTGAAAATGATCAGAGGTAATGAAATTTCTATTTACTTTCATTATTTTTTTTTTCTTTTCTTGTTTTTGGTTATTTTAGTTCTAAGGGAAATTTTCACTACGATTTTATATTTTTTACCTCCTGTAATTGGGCAATTCGCCTTTTGGTGCAATTTTATATATAAATAAATAAAATCTAATTGTTTTTTTTAATCAGAGTGGGTTTGTGATTAAATTGGAGTGTGTACAGGACCCGTAAAACAACTCTTATTTTAAATTTAGTGGCGTAATCGGTGGTGCTTAGACGACGGTATTGTACAGTATTATACACAGACAATTATACAGGAACTTGTGAATTATACTATCGCCACTCCAGAAAAATAGTTCCATCTTAAGCGGAGTATACATTGAAAGTTAAAAAAGTTTAAAGAATTTAGAAATTTGTATTATTTTTTTTCATACATTAATATTTATGTACATATCTCAATTTATTAACCGTTACAGCTACAATGAAAAAAAGTGAATTTATAATTGTTTTGTTATATTTGTCAGAAATTAAGGGCAAGTATAAATTTGTCGTTTTAGTAGTAAATGTTTGAATAATGCAAATTGTGACAGTGTAAAAATAATTGAGAGGATTTCAATTCCATCAGATGCTACCTTCAACATCGTAGGATGCTTGATTAATGTATTTTGAGAAAAGAGAATAAAAACACAACACTATTATGCTTAAGGGCATCTTTAACTATTGACATACAGGAAGCTGTAATTAACTATCCTAAATAATGATGCTATGCCGAGAATTGCTAATTATTATTAAAAGTTAACGGAAAGTTTTCAACTCATTATTTGATGTTGAACTGTTAGTTGCAGGGCCCCTATTTAGATCCTCAAGCGGAAATTACAGCCTTCCGGCATTAGCCAAATCCTTCAATTCATACCTGAAAAAAAAACCTAAATACATGATCCACCCGAATAATAAACCTAGTTCTGATTCCTTTTTTCGTAGTCGTAAAATTCATAATTATTTGAAATCACTCCAGCCTTTTCTTTTACATGTCATTATTCAAAAAGTGGAACATAGTTTTAAAACTATCTTTACCCACCATGTATTTGTAAAAATAATACATCAAAAGAAGGGCTATCTTTTTTCAGAGTTTTTAAATAATGAATTTACCAATTTTGAGCTCATACATAAACAAGTAGATGTTTCTGATTTTTAAGTGTCGAGAGGTCTGCCGACAAAAATCTTATTACTATTATTATTCATTCATTCATTAGGACAATGAAATTTATTTAGAAATTTGATTCAATAGCTTATTGAGGCAGACAAAAACAGATGATTATTTCTGTTACAATGAAAAAGTTCTAGAATTGCGTAGGACGGTTACAGTCTTGTATGTGATAGTACTTGTGTATTAGTCTTGCCTTGGACATCGAAGCATAAGGTTACTCTTGAGTAACTGTTCTTTCATTGGTTGTTACACTTTTGCTCCGTTGTTACTAATTTGTGCATGTATTAGTACCGTCTCGCCTTTAGGAATTTTTCTAATTATCTAATCTAAGTTCTAATTATAGGACCGTAAATCGATGGTCAGAAATGAACACCTCAAAAACCTTATTTGTTGCCTCGGCAAAATAATGATCACATGACAGTAGAATTTTAATTTTCATGTCTGATTTTTTTTATTTCGATTTTTTTTTTTTTTTTTTGCACCAATGCGCCACCCTCCCCCCTGGCTAGGGAAACCACGTCTAGCCTAAAGAGACGAGGAAGGAGAGGAACAAAAAACAAAAAATGATTTTTTAGTCTAGCTGAGCGAAACGCAGGCGTGTTCGTAGATCCAAAATTTTGAGACTAAAGTAACTCCTTGATAGGTAAATAACAAAATACCAATGTAGAAAAACCGACTGTCGATCAAAGTATGCGTGCTTATTATTTTGGCTTTAACAATAAATTTATTTTTAATAATGAATTTAATAACACGATTAATTACGCGGACTTATTAGTAGACTTATCAGCGGCTGAAACGTACACTAGAAGTGGGCAAAAAAGGAATTGGATGCAATATTACCTCTCCTGTATTATTCGACTCAACGTTGAAAAAGATTTATTACTGGGAGTTCACTACTCCGGCTTAGAAGACATTTATTTATTATGGTTTTATTATGTATTCATTAAAAAATTTATTTATGGTTTTTCGGTGTCTTTTAAACCTATTCACATTCCGATTATGCCTAAACAAATAGGTCACTTTCCTTTGGCGAGATGGCCGAGAGGGCAATCGCGTTAGGAAATACCCGTTACCCATGGCAAAGAACATATGATTGAGTACCCGAAGAGAGACCGTTCAAAAACCGGAGCCAGGGAATATTTAATAATACTCGGCACTAATCCCCCATCCTGTCCCCATGGCCCGATAAACAGCGTACAGCCAAAACAGCGAGAAAACAAAGGACCAGAAAAAAAAAAAAAGATTCATTAATCAGTCGGTCTTGGTTATTTTTAATTCAAGACAAAGAGACCTTTCAATCTTTTGATTTTTAAACATCCTTTTCGTTCTTGAGTTGTTTTTCAATTCTCTCACGTAGTCTTGTTATTCTGTCCATTCACCTGTATACAACTAAACCTCGTTGCGTAGGTTAGCAGATTGATGGAAACCTAAGAATTACTCATTCCAAAAATGAGTACCTTACATTTTCTCATAGATATTTATGTATAGATTAGGTATTTTTTTTTTTTTTTACGGTCTATAATTTCATAGATTTGTTGATATTGTTTCAAGCTGTAAACAAATTAAAAAAAAATATAGTACCTTTAATGATGAAATTAATTAAAATATGTAATACATACACATTTTACGTCTACTAATTTATGTTTCAGCCTAAAACACTTACAAAAATAATAATAACACTTACAAAAACTACAAGCCTTTCAATTCAAAATTTTACGGCAAATAACGAACGCTCCTTTGTACGTTAGTAACAAAACACTACATACCTACTCATAACTACCAACTATTGACGAACAAATAGGAGCCCTCTATTCTGGCTTTCATATCAAATCGCAAGGGCATAACAAAAACTTAATAATGAGATGGCCATGACTGATATGCCTTTTATGAGGCGACCGAAAACGAATTGGATGAGAGACCTGTCCTGAAACTAGACCGGGATGATGTGATTTTGGACACTATCTTTCCTCATATCTTAAAATGTCAACGTCCGCTGGTTACATCTCATTTTCTGATTGTCGCTTAGTTGCGACAGTTGCAAATAAAAATCTGAATTGAAAAAAAAATTAAAATATGTACTGAGATATTATAAAACCCATAATACGCCGAGAATAGTTATTTATTATAGAAGTGACGAAAGTAGATCATTTTACAACTCGAGTGAAACGTTTACCCACACGAACGAAGCGAGTGTGGTAATTTCACGAGAGTTGTAAATTCTACTTTTTTCACTACGAGCGAAGCGAGTATGGTAATTTCACGAGAGTTGTAAATTCTACTTTTTTCACGAGTGTAATATTAAATTTTTTCTGTAATCGTGTAATACATGATCAGATCTAACCAGAATATGAACAATATTAGGATGTTGTGAAGATTATGGTATGTTGTTGGTAGGTTATAAGCATGGTTGTGAAAGGTTTTAAGCATAGTTATAAAACAACTAGTATTAATTTATTTTAACATAAGTTAAAATAAATTAATTCAAATAATAATATAATTCAAATAATAATCTGGAGGAGTTAGTTCCAAATATACTTCTGTTTCACTATCACTATTCATTTTTATGTATAAATTGAAAATGTTTAATTAAATAAAAAATAATATAATAATAATAATATTTAATCAAACAGTGTTTTTTATAGTTTTTTAGTAATATCAAATATGTCTGTTTAAATTAAAATGATTGTGAAGTAGTGCAGTTATAAACAAGTGCAGGTTATAAACAAGGAAGGTAATTATTATTATATTTAAATTTTAAAATATATTGATTATTTCCACCAATAATTCATTCACATTTCAATTTATTTTGTTAAAATAAATTCTTACAATGTTAAGAAACATTTAAAAGCATTTAATTTCCAACTTCAAATTATTTTTTAATTTATACTTATTACTAATTAAGAAGGCAATTCACTTTCTTCACTTGTGAAGAAAGTAATCACTTTCTTCACTCTATTGCACAATGTTTCACCTTCTTCACTCATTTCAGTTTAGTAATGTTACCATTATCCAAAGATTACAGAAAAATAAATTTTCTGTTTTATGGATATGAATTATATATGTGTTTTTGTCATCAGGAACAATACTAAACTGTTATTAGTAATATATAAAAAATTAACATTAAGTCGGCAAACGTCACCCTGGTTGTGGATTGCCTGAAATCATACAAATAATAATTTGTTTTTTCAATATTGTAATTGATATTACAATATTGAAACACTTACAAAGAAAAAAAAATCTGTTATTATATTTGAAAAAGAGGTCATTTTTTCAAACAATATACATTTAAAAATAAAAAATATTAAAATTTATAAAATTTCTTAAATCGTTTTTTTTTAATGTTAGTAACATGTTATGAACTCGCAATATCTAGTTTTATTTTCAGAGGTGAAAAGACATATCCATGATTATCCTTTAGGAATTCCTTGAAGGATACATTGAAATATTTTTGACTAATATTAAATTATTTTTGAACAATCAAATCTAATGAATTTTTGTTTACCATAGTGTTCTACAAAATTTGTTAATATACGAGTATCCTATGCCAAAAGAAAAAAAAAAATTATAAGTTTTTTATTTATTTTTTTTTTTTTTTAAAATGATGAATTTAATGGTGCTACAATCATCTAGGTAAAATTTAATTGAAGAAAAGACATTGTAGCTCGTCACCTATGATGTTCAAAAACAAATAAAACGAGATGAAAATAGAATTAACTCAGGATTAAAAAGTTGTTTCAACTGAATTCATCACTGTATCTTTTCTTGTAGACTGTCAAGGTTACCAGGTGGCTTAATTGACAGGTAGTTTTCTTTGGAAAATTGCCATAGCCTCAGTTTATTTAGTAAGCGTGTCTAAGGTCATACTCACTTGGAAACTGTATATTATATCCAAGCATATATTACAGGTAATAGAGTCACTAATCGGGAAAAAAGGAAGTCAATGTCTATATTTATTGAAAGATCGGAAAGGCATGATGACAATACGCCCGTATTCATTTTTTAAATGCCGTACTGCTGATTACTGTGTAAATAAGATACTGTGTAAAGGAACGATCTCATAGTCTGAAAACACTAAGCTGACGAAATCATTGTGTTAGTGGATGCGAAGAAGTAAGGTACTGGTAATTATTGTCGGAAAGCACGAAAATACCCGCAAGGCACCGACTAATAAAACCTTTAAGAATAAGGTCGTGGTTCAGCCAAGAGCATGTCCAGATGTTTTATAGCGGGGAGGCATTTGAAGCTTTTCAGGGATTTACCTGATGGAGATAGAAGCGATCGGGAAGAATGGCCCTAAGTAGCAAATAGGATATCAGAAGCAACCCAGGTTGATTACTCCATCTGTGAGAGGCACAGATATATTGTTTTTTTTTTGCTGATTTTAGTGCCTCCGATTTGAACTGGTTTGGTTTTTAAAATTGGGTGACTAAAAGTAGAAACAATTTGAAGGTAGACACTGGAGACATTGGAATTGGCAAATTTTACCATTTTCTTCTAAACGGAAATCCGAAAATTGTATGTCCGACTATTTTGATCATTCATCCGAATCAACTTATTAATGGTCATTCCCAGCAGATTTCATATTCCGATTTTGTAAGCGAGCGGAAGTCGAAAACCAAAGTCTAATCAAAGCTAATGCTTGTTACTACTTTAACTCGTAAGATCCTTTGGGAGTTTGAAGAAGTCTTAAATCGTTATTGAAAAGTAGGTACATACTGAGGGGATATCATTACTGTCTGGACCGCAGGTACTGTACTACAGGGGATATCAGTTTATATCAATATTAGCTATACATTTTTGAACCGTATTGATAGAATGACACCTATGAAACGTGACCGTTGTAAGCATAAATTCCCTTGATTAAAATATTATCTTTCCATTTGTCGACAACTGACCAAATCTTCACACTTCACAAAAGATTTTGCAGAAGATCTGGGTACTCAAGATACAAACCCACCATTTGTTTGTAGACTATAAAAATGCCTTTGTTAGTATAGACAGAGAGGAAATTTACAATGCTCTCAAAGAGCGAGGTATAAACAAGAAATTAGTAAGACTGTGTCTCGAATGAAAATGAATGGGGAAGTGATATGCATGGTCAAGATCCAGCATGACCGGTCTCGGGAGTTCGATTATGGAAGAGTTGCACTCCAAGGAGATGGACTTTCCTGCCTCCTTTTTATTCTGGCTTTGGAAAAACCAGTGACAGACACTGGTACTGACACATGTGGGACAATATTTAGTAAGTCTGTTCAGATACAAGGATATGCGAATGATATGGACCTTGTTGGGAGATCCTTCAGAGTGTCTCGGATGTTTTTCTAACTCTATAGCGCAATTCCAAAAAAAGAACTGACTGAGAGCTTATATGGAAAAACGCGAGTTGGTCGTCCTAGGCTTCGTTGGCGTATGATGCATGTGAAATGCTAATATCCGGAGCTGGAAGGCAGCATCTCAAGCTCGGGATAACTGGCGAAGGCTGCTAACAAAGGAGGCCCTGACTCGTCGCCCCGCTGTAAGACAAATATTTGAACTTTCTTCTTCTCGATTTGTTATTTATTTAAACATTGACAACTTTAGATTTTTAATAGTTTACGCTATCTACTTCGCTGATTTTCAAATTTTCAATGAAATAATTTTTGGTAACAATTATTTTTTACTAATTATAATCAACAACAAATATGAATAATGATTGTAATCATCATTCATAAATCATTTTTTAGCGCGGAATCATTAATCATGAATCGTATTAATCACTAGTCGTGGAGAATTCATGAATACGAGTATCATGTATTCAACAATCATGAATGACCATTATTCATTATGAAATGTTAGTCAGTAATCATGATTAAAACGAATTCATTATTCATGATTACTCATGACTGATGGGAATTCACTACTCATGATTACAAATCATTCATTAATCATGAATAATATAAATTCATTAATCATGATTACAAAAAAAATCACGATTCTGAGTCTTACTGGTCATGAATGATGATTGAAAATTTGTTTGCTCTTTCTCAATAGACCTTTACTAATACCCATTGGAATAAGGGTCTAATTCTTAACTTGAGACTTCTAATGCTGTTCAGTTGACTTCACCCACTCTTAGAACTTGTCCTTGCTCACTAGGGCATCTTTTAATTCAGAAATGCATCACCATATTTTAAATTAAATGAATAATGATTATGAATATATCATATTCATTATTGATGATTGGTGAATATTTGTTATTCATGATTGATGAATATTAGGCATTCATGATTGATGAATATTATAATAATCCTGGCTCAAGAATATATTGTATTCATGAATAATGACTAACTGAATTTATCATTATTCGTTAATCATGAATAATTGAATACCAGTTATTCACTATTCATTTCAAATGAATACCATAAACACTTAATAATCATCAAAAATACTCCGCACTGATTATGAATAATGGCTATTCATTATTCATCTGTTGTATGATTACAATTATTCATCTCAATTAATCATTATTAAGATTACAATTTGCCCAACTCTGGTTATGAGAGGCCTAACATAGAAAGCATATTATATAATGTAGAAGGTGCATATAATTTAAATTCATAAACGTTTCAAAATAGAATAACTTATAAAATTGTTATTAACTTATAAGATTATTAGTTTTACCTATACAGCTAAACTTGAGGTAATAAGTAATGTATATTTTTAAATCGGTTTAGCAATACATCATAAGAGCAATATCGAAATTAAATCGAAAGCCTATTTACTATCTGTAACTAAGGTATTTTTTTCCCAGCCCGAGTACATTCCTAGCGTCAAGCTGCCAAAAAGCCTTTTTCAGAATATTCTCTGGTTTTTACCTCGTTCCAGTTATTTTTCCGAAATAGAACGGAAGGCGAGGAAGGATATTTTTCTTGTAGGTTATGATGTTTACCTGATACAGCCTCTGTATCGCTATCCTCGAAGGAACCTATCAATACTCTCAGGGCAAAAAACAAAATAAAAACCTCTTAAAAAATATATATTGCTGAGAGAGAATGGTGTTTCAATAATAGATCGCTACATACTAATATCAAAGAAGTTTTTTTTTTTTTAGATTATCTTTATTTTTAAAATTTTAGCAGATTTTCTTTTCCACCATTGCTGAAAAATGAGCATAACACCCCTAATACAATACATAATACAAAAAAAAAAAAAAATAATACAAAAAAAAAAAAAATAATACTCCTCTTTATCTGTTCTTACAAAGACTCAAGAGGTTTTTTTGGGTCAAAAGTTCAATAATTTTATCATATGGCAATATTTATTGTAAAAAGTGCAAAAACTAGTTATTGACACCATGTGAATTTAATTGTGAAATCTTCCCAATGGTTAGTTTGTTAAAGTATTACTTCTTAGATGACTTAGAGGACCCTTCAACCATTAGATTCATGCATATATTGAAATAAAATTAGGACTTGTTTACTTATTTCTTTAAGTTAAAGTTGGGGTGTCAATAACTGTACTGAGTGCCAATAACTGTATAGTTTACCCTATTGTGTAAAAAAAAAAACTTGAAGCTTGAAATTGCATATATATTTATATGTAAATGTTCAGCTAGAGATTCCAGAATCTACATTTAATGTTTGTTCGGCAGAAGGATGACTTGGGGCATACATGTCAAAACGAAAGAAAAGACCCTAAACATATGTTTAAAAATTGACTATACCCTACTTTTCCAAATATTACAATTTGAAAATTAGACAGAAAAATAATACATACCCTTATTTAATTTATACCCATTTGAAAATAAGCCTCACAGATTTTCGGCTCAGCTAAAAAGAAGCACTTACAAAAATTGAATACTTTATAATCCAAAGTTTTAATGTTAGTATTAACACGTTCTACTTGCAGCCATCACATTTGCTGATTTTCGCAGGTTGCTGAGAGGCTTGAATCAAAGTTTGAAGAAAAAAAAAATTAATCAGGTGTGCACATATTACGATTAGATGTTTAATTTACCTTAATTTAATTTTTTTAAGTTAATTAAATCGAAAATTATTTTTAAAAAAATATTTGTGTTACATCATTTAGATTTCGATTTACTATAAAAGATAATTTTTTTTTTTTTTTAATTTCTTTGGTGATAACAATATAGATATAGAACAATAGAAAAGATTGTGCATAGGTTTGTCCAAATGACGCCGTTTATAGGGATTGCGTAAATGTTTCCATTTTGCGAACGCGTGGACTAGTAGTGAAATATTTCTTTGTTTGAATGATGAAATCGCGTAATAGCAATATGCTTGTAGAAAACCTTTAAAAAAATGATACTAAATGAAAATGGTTTTGCGAAAAATCAAATTTTATATCCGAGAGTTTATATCCCGAATCCAGTCACTCAGAAACTGTTGGTCTGATTACAGCACTTCTTGAAAACTTAATAATATTAAAATCAATATCTTCTGATCTTTTTGTTCTACAAAAACATACAAAAACATTCTGTGGCTGCAGCGTAAAATCCAAATTATTATTTTATTATTTATAATAAAATTATTGTTATTAGTCAAAAGCTGTTATCAAAAAATGTCTGGAACATTTTTTTTTTTTTTTCAGAAAGAACGAAATGAGAAATTTGATATTCCAGTAGATTTACCTACACGTTTTTTTTTTTTTTTTTTTTTTTTTTTTTTTTGTATCTCAATATATCAGTTTCCATGAATTATACAAAAACAGACCGAATCTTTTAGCTGGGTCCATGAACTAAATTATTGAAGTTAATTATAAATTCGACTAGAAATATGAAATGTTAATATTTAATATTCCTTATGTCTTCAAACATGAACTTTTGCCATTAGAAAATTTCGATATTAAGTAAAGTAAGTTGTAAGTCTTATCTTACAATCAATCACTCTAATTACGTCATAACTCTGCCATAATTAACGCAATGAAGAAATTAAGATTTTTACTTACACTTACGTATATATGAAATATAAAGTAAGTGGAAGTATTGTGATCGTGAAAAAATTCGACTTCCGGTTTTCAACGGAAATACACGTTTTGGGGTCCCCTGAGTCGAAATGACCAAGTCCCGCGAAATGGTCTGTGTGTGTGTGTGTGTGTGTGTGTGTGTGTGAACAGACTAGCTCAAAAACTATAACCCGTGCGATCCTGAAATTGGGTATTTAGTGTAGGTATATGAACGCGATGTGACAGCATAAATTTCATCAAAATTACTTAAAGGGGGGGGGGGTACTTTACTTAATAACTTTTTAGGTTTTTTTCGATTTTCTTAAAAACGGCTCTAACGATTTTGATTAAACTGAGTATTTATTGTATTAATATTCCCGAGATATGACTGTAAAAATTTCATCAAAATTGATTAACCGGAGGGGGGACTTTACTTAATAAATTTTGTATCATTTTCACGTGTTTTTTTTTATTTACTCAAAAACGGCTTTAAAGATTTTGATCAAACTGGGTATTTGATGTATGTATATGCCAAATATGTGATAGCCAACATTTCATCAAAATTGATCAACCGAAGGGGGGACTTTACTTAATAAATTTTGTATCATTTTCACGGGTTTTTTTATTTACTCAAAAACGGCTTTAACGATTAACAAAAATAAGATATGAATGTAGAAAAATGTGTGTTTTTGGGAAATGATATTTAACAAAACACGTCAATTTCTTATCTAAGTAAGTTGGTAAGTGAAAGTTGTGTGTTGCGCGCACGCACCAGATTTCTTTTTCTTTTTTTTTTGTTCGGTACCCCTACCTAGCCATGTGTGGCATACGGGAGGGTTACTTTAGAGCTGTAACCTACCAATTCTAAGCATGGTGGCTAGGTCTAGAGTTATTCCGTAGGGCCTCCACAAAATAAAAGTCAACCATCCCAGGGCGGATTCGAACCGCCAACGTTCAACTCGAGCATGTTAAAGCGGGTCGCGCTCAAACACGCTCGGCTATCCCGGCCCAGGAAAATCTTGGTTGTCATCCATGTGAGAATAGGTTTATTTGATGTTTTAAAAAATTTCATTCGATGAGAAAAAGTAGCGCCACGGTAGGGAATCGAACCCTCGTCTCAGCATCACGGTGATAGATCTGTTAACAATTGTGCTAACAGTATGGCCTATCTTAGTCAAGACAGCCTTCTCTTATCAATGATCCCACCGCCAAGTCCGCCAAGTTTTTCTACAATTTTTATTTAAACAAGGAAGAAGAATAATACGTTTCGGATTTATTTAGAGGTATAAGGTTATACATACATCCATTTATGATTTTAAAAATGAAGAAAAAGTTAGTACAACCAATTCTCTAAATATAGGTATTCGAAACAATAATTTTTTTATTTTTATTTTTAAATTGGGTGAAAATGATAAGTACCTAAGTATATTAATATCTTAAACATACGCAAACTTGTGAATGTTACCTCGCACAGAATATTAAAAACTATTTCTATATATATTAGCGTCTATTTCGAAGAAAGCAGCAGTCAGCTGAAAGAAGAAAGATTTTTTTCCGAATCATTCTTTTCGGAGGATGTTGAAAGTTTCGTTTTCAAGAGAAATATTTTTAAAAGTTAACCTCACATAATTCAATCACCCGTCACCAGATCCTTGACCAGTTCCATTGGTTAGCTTTTCTTTTGATATCCCATGTTTACCAAGCAGTTCTGTCCCTACTGATAAATGCTACCTCCGAGAAGATACTAACAACTATTTTTATATGTTTTCTAACATTAAATGTTCGATAAATAAATATTCGACGTAAATTATTATCGAATGTTACAAACATTAAGGAAATATTATTTAATAATGCAATATTATTTATTTTCTAATTTTCTAATAGTCTAGAAACTTAATCTGCGAATTCGGATCCCAGAGGTTTAATATATTTCTACTTTCACTTACCTATATATGAAATATACATTAAGGAAAAGTATTGTGATCGTGAAAAATTTTCACTTCCGGTTTTCAATGGAAATGCACGTTTTGGAGTCCCCTCAATCCAAAGAAAGAAGTTCCGAGAATGGTGTGTGTGTTAGTGTGTCTGTCTGTGAACAGACTTGCTCAAAAACTACAAACCTTAGGAACCTTAAATTGAGTATTTGATGCATTTATATTCCCGCAGTGTGGCAGAAAAGATTTCATCAAAGTCGATCCAATGGAAGGGGCACTTAATTTCATAAATTTTATCTTATTTTTACGTTTTTTTCAAAAACGTTTGTAACGATTTTGATTAAACTTGCCAGGTTTTATAAGCAACAAGTATTTTTTAATAGCAGGTAGGTTCTACCATGATAGAAATATTCTGAGAGGGCGTAAATCGCGAAGTAAAATTTATTGTTTATTTATAAAGTACCTATCTTTGATTTTGTTCATATAGAGAGATTAACTGTTTCTCATCATGCCTAAAAATAAGAAATGCTTAAATATTAAAAAAAATGGAATAAACATATACAGGAGAAAGGACGGTGTACTTTATTTAATAAATTTTGTCTAATTTTTACGTTTTATTCGGTTTTCTCAAAAACGGTTCTTACGATTTTGGTAAAACTCGGTATTTGATGTATGTACAAAATTTCATTAAAATTGGCCAAACAGAGGCGGCACTTTACTTAATAAATTTTCACGTTTTATTTTATTTTTTCAAAAACGGCTGTAACGATTTTGATCAAACTGGGTATTTGATGTATGTATATGCCTGCGATGTGGCAGTTCATATTTCATATACCGTATTATCACTGATGAATTAGGTCCCTTAAAAAAATAAATAAGCAATATTTATACAGTGTGAATTTGAGGATTAGCTTTTACATATTATCGAAATACGTCACTATCTAATCTACATACATAATTAAGATCGTAAGTGAAACTTTTGTCATATGTATATATATAGTTTCTATATATTTCTATATAGTTAGTTTAAACTTGTGTCATATGTATATACACACACACACACACACATATATATATATATATATATATATATATATATATATATATAGTTTCATTTCCAAATAGTTAGGAGCTTATTGGGACGCACTTAAACGTATCATTTATAATATGTTGGCAGTATAGTAGTGCTGAGTCAGTGGGAGGGAATGTGTGTTGGACATATTAATTGTGAAAATTACAGCCCACTCATGTGATTTCCCAAATGTCAGTTGCAAAACCATCTGTTGTAGCCAACATGTTAAATTCTGATTTTATTTGCTGCGTTTAAATTATATGTTTATTTAATATATATTTAAGTTTTATATGCATATACATATTTACGTCTAGTTATTAGTATAGTACCTTTACAAATTTTCTTTTATTTATTTACTTAGCCCATCAAATATTAATGATAAAGAAATTTGGGGTAATAAAACAATAGAGTATTCTGTAATTAACTAATATTTTCTACGTAATTATATTTTACTAATATTATATTTGATTGGTTAATCTCGGGATAAATTCGTAAAATCGCATGTTTTACATTTGGGAAGGGACAGTTTCCTCCTGCCAAAATATTGGGGGGGGGCGCTCAGTTACAGCTGGCAAAATTGTTTAGTCCCGTGTAGGAACGATGAATGAAGAACTATTTGAAGGAGTTGGCAGTGAGTGGATTGAGGGTTAGGTGGGTCAATGAGAGGCACGCTTGGCTCTTGTACTCATGCCAAAGTCAGCCTAATGTAAAATATTTATATTTTAGAAAATAATTTTTTTTTTTTTTTGACGCTCTTTCACAAAAATGATTTCATGATCTGATATCTCGCTATATTTATTTATGTTGAGAATAAGGTTACGGGCGATCGACAGGGGAGCAATAGAGGCAGAAGGAGCGTTTAAGTATAAAATAGAAGAGTAATACGGTATTTGCAGAATGAGGTGTAAAAACGCGCTCTACGAACATCAGGAAGACATAGTTATATGTACAAAGATGAATGTACCTTCTTTGGGCACATGACCCGCCTGAATCACGCATCAGAAGCCAAGTGGTTCACCTCTTTTAAATCGGACTTAGAGGGACTGCAGATCCCATTACAGACAACCGAGAACCTAACTCAATACCGGCACAACATCCTGCCAGAACAGAGCATTCCAAAAAGGATGATGTCCGAGAAAATCTACGGGTCATCAGGTGTCGGGAGACCGAAAGTTCGGCCGACAAACGGAGTCGCAGATGATGCAAGACATCTTCTAGGGAAGCGGAATTGGATTGCGCAGGATAGGGAGCAATAGACAGTTCTTCTGAAGGAGGCCTTGCCTCGAAAATTGGGTTATTGCGCCATTGATAATATAACAATGTTAAAAAAAAAAAATTAAGTACAAAATTATGCAAACATAGAGGGACTTTATCGTACACATTTTGAACTCCCTAACACATCGTATGGCTTAACTAATTTACATGTTAAAGGAACTTAACCTGAAGTTATATAATATTAATGAAAATAATAATAATTTAAACAATCCTTCAGAACTACGATTATATATTATTTCTGATTTATAAACATATGCCCCATTGACAAATATTAATTGTTATAATAAAATATAATCATAATTAATAATCAATTATATATAGCATCTCATTTCATACGACATTACCTTTAATCAATATGATTGTGAGCACACAACGTATTGAGCACCACAAACACATCCCGACAACTGTCAGAGAATACATATCGCTCCACACAGGACACGTATCTAACATATTTATAATAGACTAGGCCAACAGTCACGTGCTAGAATATACCAGGCGAATTTCAAGAACGGCACGAGGGATTTCCTTGAAAGAAAAAAAATACTCTCGCATTAATCTAGAGAAGCATGGGGTTCTGTATAAAATATTTCATTTCTTATAAATAAAAATAAATATCAAAATTATCTGTTCTTGTGTGGGTAAATAAATAGAGTTCCTAGAAGACAAAGAAGGAAGGTTGAAGATTCTTTTTACGCTCTGATGTTTTTTTGAATCCGACTTTTTAATTCTTTTATGTTTTGCCTCCTTTCCTTTTCCAAATTATTCAAAAACATGCTTCTCCGTCGTTTTGAGTCTCTTTAAGTTTTTAAGTGTATTCGAAATTATCGATGCGGTTTAAAAAAAAATCCATTCAACTGTCCAAAAATAACATCGTTAAGTAGATATGATTCCCACTTCTTTAGAGTAAAAAAATAAATAAAAATAAAGTGTCAGCTTTCGTGTTGGCGTAATTGAAGCTTTTAATAAAGGATTGCTTTCCAAACTTTAAATGTTACTTTCTAATACATAATAATAACCCTTTGCACCTACCGGCAACTCGACGCAACTTATTCGCGAAAACGTACTCACTGAAAACGTAATATTACACAGTAAAATTTAAGAACCAAGAAAGGAATTGCAATGAAATTTAGGTTATAAGTATGTATTTATGAAGTTTCAAGAACACACAGTTACAAAAAAAAATTATATTTAAATTTCATATATATTTTTAATAATTTTATATCAATTTCAATTTTTTTTTTAGTTCTATACATTTTTTATAATTTTATAAAAATACCGAAAATAGACCTAAAAATTGTATAAAATTTTTGGTAATTAAGAGAACCAGAGTGGATAACGATGGAAATTCCTTAGATTTCACAAAGGTTTCGCCGTTCCTTATTTGTAAAACCATAAAAAATCTAATTGGAGAAGTAAAAACAGTTAAAAAATTACGAGATGGGACCCTTTTAGTTGGAGTTTTCTCAGATATCCAATCAGAAAAGCTCCTAAAACGTGAAAATCTACTTAATAACTTTCCGGTTAAAGTAGAAGCACATGGAAAACTAAATCAAAGTAAAGGGATTATTTGGTGCCGCGAACTAAATAATTGCACTATTGAGAAAATAAAAGATGAATTGAAACCACAAAATATAGCCGATTTTAAAAGATTAACGCACTATAAAAATAATGAAAAACACCGCGAGCTGCGAACGTCATTTATCACCAAAAGCGAAATATCCTATAAATAGTTTTTACGATTTGTCTCCGTAGCGGAGCCCTCGACTTTGAAGACAAATTTTAAATGGCTCCGCTTCGGATACCTCAAGTGCAAAGGATAATATTGATTTATATTTATCTGACAAACATTTTATGAGCTGAACCCCTGACATTAAGTTTATTAAAGGAAGAGTGCCTCAGGATAGAGTCGTTGGTTCAATATTATTTATTTATTTTTTTTTTAGAGAAAAGGTTGGAGATAGCTGTAATTGGAAAGGATGTAAAATAACACCGTCCATTAAAAAGCATTGAAAACTATTTTTGAATAAACAGAAATCTTTATTTCAGTCAATTTTACCACATTATAAAATATATATTCTTCGCCGAATTTTGTATAAGTATAAATAACTAGCTGTATGTCCCGGTTTCACCCGGGGAATTACATTTTTCTAATGAAACGGTCGATTTCGTAAAAAAGCATTGAAAAAGCGAGATCATTAAGATTTTTATTAGGATAAAGGATATCAGCTGAAGATCGGCTGAAGTTATGTAATTTTAATATGGACAGGTGTTAACGCACCTGGTATGAAAGAACCACTTAGCGAAAGTTGGAGAATTTAGGACAAACGGTATGGATTTCTATAAAGAACAAATTAACAAACGAACAAACAGAATTTAACTATATTTATATAGATTTAATTATATACATTTAAGAAGAGGTTTTTTTTTCAATTTTTTTAAGATTAGAAAAGGCTTTCATAAAATCCATAGTTATGTTTATTGCGGCTAATTTATGCATTTAGTAAATACAAACAAATATAAACAGGATGAAACAATTTTATGCAAGGTTGGGAAACATCCCAGTGCAATAGTATTCAAAGATAGATAGTTTCCTTGGATCTTACTACAAACAGATGAAGTTTTTATTGAACTCATTTGTATTGGAAATAGAAACAGATTTCCGATCCCTCTTTGTATTAAGCTTTAAATATTTACTCCAACACTTGTCGTTCTCTCGAGGTATCGTTATCTTATAACCCAAATATTTAATTATGTATGATTTATTTTATTTTATTTATTTGTGTATTTCCTACAGCTGCTGCTGTTTTGATTTTATTTTTGGTGAAGGCGTTTATATATAAAAAATAAGAAAGAAATTTTTACCCTGGGAGATATGGTCCCCTAATGATAAATAAAAATTAACGAATCCAGAAGAAATTGTCTGGCTAATTAAAACAAAACATTAGAAATGAAATAAACATCATAAAAACGAACAAAAAACAAAAAAACAAAAGCGACGACATAAAAAACCTTTTTAATCCTGTGTACATTTTGAGCCTGACATGCATTAAAAATAATTTTAGCTAGTTAATTAATTCATTAATTTATATATTCACTGTTGATTGTTAAATTAGGAGGAAGTGAAAAAAAAAAAAAAGGTTTAATATAGAACTAAGGGATGAAGTCTTCGGAGGCTTCTTGGTTCTAAAGGTTCGGAAAAGATATACACCTAGGAAGAATTGCTGTCGAAAAACTGGGTAGGGCCACTTCAATTCAGAATACCAACTGGAGACGTGGGAACGCCTAGGGACACCGAAGATGAATCTTTCGGAAGATGAATCACATATGAAATATATAGTAACGGAAAGTATTGTGATCGTGAAAAAATTTGACTTCCGGTTTTCAACGGAAATACACGTTATGGGGTCCCTTGAGTCCAAATAACAAAGTCCCACGACATGGTATGTGTGTGTATGTATTATTTGATGTATGTATATACCTTTAATGACAGGCCATTATTTAGAATTAAAGCCTTTCTGTTAATTTAATGGAAATTATTTGTTTCATAGTAACTAAATGAAGTTTTCAACAACTACATAGAGCTTTATGAAATCAGGCGTCAATATTATGCTTGCATTGCCGAATTATCTCAAGTATAAACTTTTATGTCATAATAATCAAATTCAGTGTACTTTAGTGGCAAATAAAAAAAATAAATAAGAAATGAATGTGGAAAAATGTGTGTCTTTGAGAAATGGCAATTAACAAAATACGTCAATTTCTAATCTAAGTAAGTTGGTAAGTGAAAATTGTGTGATGCGCGCACGCACCAGATTTTTTTTTTGTCCTCCCCTTCCTCCACTTTCAGGCTATACGGGGTTCACCGGGTTGGGAGTATGATGTCGATTACTATTAAATTTAACCTGCCTCGTTTGCCCACATGGCCATCCCGCCACCCACCGAATATGAATCTAATGAAGCCATTCATTATTCTCTTCAACTCAATTGTTTTTTACTAGGAAGTCATTCCAGAAGTTTGGGCTTTACCATTCTACAGTATGACAAGATTCGTTTTATTTTTAAATATAAAACTAATAAAGACCATCCTAGTTCTTACCCTACAATAATAAAGGGCCGGAACTGCCGAGCGTGTTGGAGTTAGGGATGCGACATCGATGTTTTTAACATCGATGTTACGCAGCCGATGTTTTCCGACCATCGATGTTTGTGGGCCGATGTTAACATCGATGTTTTTAATAGTTAACATTTTTTTTTCTTTTTTCTTTTTTTTTTTTTTAGTATCAATGTTTTGGACAAAAACAGATCTCTTTTAACTATAAAGGTTGTTTTAACATCGATGTTTTAGGTATAACAAAGATTTTTTTAATATATATGTTTTCGACAAAAACAAATATGTTTTAACATCGATGTTTGACATTATATTGGAAATATTACCTCTGTTCTTCCTACCCTTTCTTGTTTTTGTAAAAATTTCAACTTCAAATAAGTTGATAAAATATGAGAACACAAAACCATCGTATCATAATTGAATTACTTATTTAATGCAGCTAATCGCAAAATCTTTTAAAATATTCACCAGAAATACGAATCTCTGTATTTGCTATGGAAACGACATCAATATATGAATATGGTTGGGTTTTAACAGTTGAATTTTTAATATATGAATATAAAAAACCAACTATGTCGAAAAAATCTATTTTTTTATACATCGATGTTTTGCCTTCGATGTCGCATTTCTAGTTGGAGTGCGACCCGCTTAAGCATTCTCGAGCTGAACGGTGGACCCACAGTATAATATCATTCCATCAGGGTCAGAATAGGTTGTTTACAACCCTTACGCCAAACATAGCTAAGAAGGGGTACCGAGAAAAAAATCTCCTTTTTTCGGAAAAATTTATAGTAGGCATTTCGAAAGAAAAAAAAAAATTCTTTTTATTTTAGTAAGCAATTCCAACATTTCTGGGATCTTAAATGTTTTAATACTATTCTTAACTCATAATTTTGCAATGACTTTTCAAGTATAAATTAGAAACTAATATTTTCAAAGCTACTAGAAAGTTTTACACTTCTCGAGAGTATTGGATATCTTGTGTTACGCAGTTGCACATGTAAATATCTTACTCATTAGAATACGTAAATGGAGTTTTAAAAACCTGAAAATTCTGAAAACCTTACTCAATGAATTTCCCCTAACCCCTATTGGTTTCAGGAGATTAATCAAAATTTTGCTTATGAAACATTCTTAAGGAAAATACATTTTTTTTTTTTAATTTGGTTTCTGTTTAGCCCATATATATAATATTCGTTTCATTTTTTGAGTAGCAGTTCGTACATGTGTAATTTATTTGAGCTTTGTAGTCTTATGTAAGTTATTAACTGTTAATTTTAATGATGAATTGTTTAGATCCTGATGATATATCTATTATAACATATATAAAAGTTTTAATGTATTGCTCCTTAGAAGAGAAAATAAATAGGGAAAAGAGAAGATTGTAGGTTTATTATTTGTTAGCTGAGAGATTTATAAACATCTCCGAGGTAGGCCTGAAAGATGCTGAGAGGGCATTAGATCTTGGGAAGGAATGTAACAGACTGCCTCTCAACAAGCGAGGTATTTTAGGGGCAATGCCCTTATATGTAATCAATGGTAGTTTTCGGGGGAATTTTCCAATAATAATTAGAATCTTTTGGAATGCAATGTATTTATGATTCTGGTTCTTTGTATCGTTCTTAATATAATATAAACATTGTTTTCTATTTTCTAAACAATTCTAAGTATTTCCTTATTTTTTATTTACCAGCCTACACTTTGTATAAGAGCCATTTAATCTTATTGACCAACAAAAAATTCATCATTGTCCAAATATAAGGTGCCCCTTCAACATAACACACGCCCTAACATATTAACAATTCAGATTTTGAGCATTAAATTGCTTTTGGTAATAGCAGTAAGGATATAGTGAGTCAAAAAATTATTCACGGCTTTCCACATGGTTTTCTGTATCTACTTTCCAGAGTTTAAATACGAACATAATTTTAGTTATTTATCAAAAAATGATATTACGTAGGGTAAGCCATACAGTTATTGATACTCAGTACAGTTATTGGCACCCCACCTTTAGTTCGAAGAAAGAGGTAAACAAGTCCTAATTTTATTACAAGATGTACATGAGTCTAATTTTTGAAAGGTCCCCTAAGTCATCAATGAAGTAAGACTTTAACAAACTAACCATATGGAAAAATTCACAATTAAATCCACTGAGTACCAATAACTAGATTTGGCATTTTTCAGAATAAAAATTGCTATATTGTAAATCTATTTAACTTTTGACCCAAAAAACCTCTTGAGTCTTTATAAGGATAGATAAAGAGGAGTTATAGGAAGTTTCAATAAGATCCCTTCGTAAGAAGTATTTTTTTTAATGTCACCACTGAAATTTAGTCTCAAGGGTGCCAATGACTGTAGGGTTTACCCAATTATTACTATTAACAGATATGAAAAAAAAAATCTTACTTGATTCCGTTTTAGATGATCATTTGTTTAAGCCATGTCCTCTAATCCTTGATTTCTTATCCTATCCTAAAAAATGACTTGATTTTATGAAGACGTTACATTTAAGGAATTACATTGCTTTTTATAATGACCGTCAAGATATTTTTATAAGTAATAATGCTGATTAGATGACAAAATGCTATTTGGAGCTTTCGATTTGAGTTGTCATTTATTTGTTTTCCATAAAGCAGGTTTATTATATATGATATTTAGCCCCTCTGAGGAAATGCGATATTGATTACTTTACATGGAAAAATTACTGTCACTGAAAACCAATATCAAACGGATAAGAAGGCAACTAAACAAACGATATGGGCTATTATCAAGATTTTTTTTTTGTTCGGTACACCTGCCTGGCCATGTGTGGCATACGGGGGTTACTCTACAGGTGTAACCAACCTATTCTAACCATGGTGGGAGGGTCGAGATTTATTCCGTGGGGCCTCCACGAAATAAAAGTCAACTCTCCCAGGGCGGATTCGAACCGCCGCCGTTCGGCTCGAGCGTGCAACAACGGGTCGTGCTCCTACACGCTCGGCTATCCCGGCCCATATTATCAAGATTATTTGACAGACGCTCTGAATTATCCTTATACAATGGACAATATACGAAGTACAAATTAGACATCTAAGACATACGGGATGGAACCCTGGTCACTCTGCATAAATCCAAATATCAAATCATTCAAAAGTATTGAGGAAGATGGTAGATGCTCCAGAATACGCGACTTATGATTTGCTTCACAACAACCTTGACTTTCAATCTGCCCAAAAATTTTCTCCAAAGGCTTAGCTTCAACATCAACATATAAGCACATACACCTTAATTCACACATTCCACTCCTATACATTTTGTCAATCAAAGTAACACAGTCCAGATATTTTTCCAGACCTTACATGTCCACATTAGGAGCTTTCGGCGCCTTTGCGCCATATTCATGTAAAATACAATTAAAATTAAACAATTTTATCATTAATAATTACAAAAATTGTCATGATAAATAAGAATTATAACCTGTAATAATGCTGAGATGCCATTTAGGCCTTCGTCACTATATATTCCTAAGCCCAAGCTTAATTAATTGTCAATATTAATAAAAAAACTAAAAACAATATTTTCAACTTGAAAGTACATAAAACAACTTAATGAAGTAAACAAGTTATGATTAGCCTACATGGATCCTATTTACAATAAATGTGCGTAATGGTGAAACTGGAATTTGATCCTCCCCACCCCAATTATTATCCTCACCACTGTCATAATACGCCCATTTATATTAAGAAACAATATTCAATAAAATTAAATTAAATACATGCACAATCAAACAATCACAATCTACATAAATAAATAATTAAATAATCACACACACACACATCCAAATATTATCTTAGAATTGACTAATAGGAAAAGAAAAAAAAGCTCTAATGTTATGTCTTAGGAAAGCTCCTATTGGAGACGTGTAAGGTCTGGAAAAATATATGGACAGTTTTGGAGTGTGTTACTTTGATTAAAACAAATTATTTTTTATTTTAATTTACGACTTTTACTACAAACGGTCTTAAACATGGAAAACCGGCATATATTAAACTATAATTTAAATTTAAGATTATTATTAATTCTTTTTTAGTTGAATTGTCCTTTTTATAAAATTTAAATGCTAAAGCCACACATTTGAAAATATGCAGCTAGAAAAATAGTAGTAGTAGCGATTGTGGTTTCTTAAACTGAAATATTTTAATAACTGTTGTAAATGTGAAAACACAAAAAAAAACAACTATAAATTGGGTTAATTGGAGGTTATAGTGATGATGCATTCAGGTGTGATATATTAACATATTTTACAGATTTCTTTTTTTTTTTTTTTCATAATTTACCCACTTTTCCTAGCCACTCTGTGAATACTGAGTACATCTCACGACTATGACTATAAGCCTACCATACTAATTTTCATTAAACTTGAACTAAAAATAATAATAAATAGCTTCCGTTAAGATTATTAATAAATGTGAAAAATATAAATATGGTAACTAATGAAAGCCATATGGAGAAGATTACATATTAATTAAGAAATAGATTGAGGAATCTTCTAGAAGAACAAAAAGAAGCAATTGTTTCCTGAAGATGGGGCGGATGCCCCGAAACGTTGAAAAATGAAAAATAAATAAAAAAATAAAAAATTATTGGAAGAGTTAATTTTCATTAAAATTGAACTTAAAAATAATAATAAATAACTTCCGTTAACATTATTAATAAATGTGAACTATAAATGTCATATTCTCTGACATTGGTTAATTGGAGTTATAGTGATGATGCCTTCAGGTGTGATATATTAACATATTTTACAGATTTCTTTTTTTTTTCACAATTTACCCACTTTTCCTAGCCACTCTGTGAATACTGTGAATAAGCCTACCAGAGGAACGTTAACACTTCCTAGAAGGGGACTTAGGAAGATTACTTTTTGAAAACAAATCCTCTTACCCTTAAATCGATCTTATTGAGACATTAGATATTAAACTGTTCGTAATATGACCGAGAGCTATAATAAAGTTAAGATGACTGAAGATAGGATTAACCTGTATAAATTTATCTGAACGCACCTTCATTATTTTTGTTATCAAACAAAAGAACTGCTTGCTAACAGAACATAATTACTACAAAACATGCGTACTTTACAATCAGGATAGGACATAAGAGGCTCACGCAACTCAATCCGATAACTAATCAAACTCCGTCCAGATGATCGAAATGTAATGAAAGATTGACAGGAACTCACATCTTGGAACTTTATATTTTTTACAAGAGAAGGGTACATGACAAGGGTATATGTACCGGCAAATATAACCTCCGATTCGGGAGATGAAGAAATCCTTTACTTTTTATCTTATTTTTTATATTAAATTGCTATTTATTATTAATTATATTAATAGAAAAGCCATTCCAACATTACGCTTTTTGCATCTTCAAATCAATTTACATCTTCTAGACAACAGATCATCACCTAACTTACGAAACAAACAACTAATTTAATACAACATTTGGATCTATGGAGTAGAATTTTGGGATTTCACTAAACAGGTACATAAAAACTAAATTCAAACCACACAGGTCTTATATAGTCAAATAGTCTTGGAAAAATTGTGAACGCTTGATACATTTCTATCAACGAAATATACAAATACATGGACCGACAGTAAAATCAGACATTATTCAATCTTTAATATAAAAAGACTGTTTTTTTACTAGTAAAAATCTTTATGCAATTCGGATAAAAATCTTTATACAATTTTTATCTGAAAAGGGCATTCAGCCTATTATATTGAAAATATTTTATGGTCAAACATATTCTTATCTTGGAGTGAGTGAGGAAAGGTTGAACAAAAAATTAAAAAAGTGAGGTTTAAATGTAAGGTTCACAAAAGTACTTGGCTAAAATCTTTCTAGCCTCAAATAAATAAAAAAAATATATTTTTTTATTGAGATGTTTTAAAATAAAACTTTATAATTTCAACTGATGTAAGAAACACTTTTGATCACACCATCGAACAAAGTTTTCCGCTCCTCAGACATGCTCCCGGCTTAAGACACACCACGACGACTACTCATGCTTACTTTTCGGCCAATAAAACAAATAACATAAAAATAAAATGATTTAATCAAAATAATGTATCACTGGTGTTTGGGCAAAAGGGGTTAAGTCATCGAATGTGAAGTTTAAACAACGATTTTCCAAACTATGGAAAATCATTATAAATTCTTTTTTATTGTACTTTTTTATTCCAGAATAAATGAATGAAACTATATTCTTTCAACAGAGACTGTAATAAATTATAGTCAATTATGAATTTTAAGAAGACGACACAAATATTTTTGCCCAATCATGAATAATATATAAACATAAAAAAAAGACGACGACCAATAGGTTTTACGGTTTCACATTAAAATCACCAACCAACAATACTTTAAATTTTTTTTTTTTTCGTCTGCCGTTAATGTTTGTAGTTTTTTTTCGAGGCACCCTCGACTTATCTTGTTTGTTTGTTTAAGGTCACTTTATGCCACTACGGCTAATCGGAAGATGCTACAGTGGGAGTCCTAAATTTTGCCTATCCTGGTATCATTAGGATAGGGATCTTTAACAAGTACCTGGCATCCATCTTACAGGCTCGTAACCTCCATTTTACGTCCTATCCGAGGGACGGCATAGCCAAGGATTTTTTACTCCCATTAAAAAATCCTAGGGTCTCCGCGGTACGTGAACCTGCGACCTTTAGTATTGTACGTTGCCATGCTAACCACTGTACCACGGGTTACCCCTTCGACTTATAGAGAGATGTTAGATATAAATGTTTACCTTGCTCATGATGATATCGAGATGACTACATGCCCGGAGAGATAGCCAATAGATGTAGAAGCTCCCCTAAGCACAGACAGCTTGCCACTGATAACCAGCTTGGCACCTTCTCTCCACTTCTATACTTAGCCTACCGCCCCACTACAGGCTACACAGTCAGCACAATCTTTACTGCTCAATCTTCACTACGCTCACTAAACACATCATCTTCGTCCCGGTAGTTAGTAGCCGTTCATCCCCTTTGCCAAGGCATTCTCTGTATATCCTCCTGCATCTTAGGACTAGTCTTTGAGGCTTTCAAGGATACCTTCACTTCCTCTATGAAGACGAGGTCTTCGATGTTTATTTAAAAGATCAAAGAGAGACTTTTATTAGTGTATCGATTAGTTAAAATGTGAAGTAAACAGAAACTATATTATTATGTATACTGTCCACTAAGGGTAACTTTAGCCTTGTTTGGGAGTAAAATTCAACAACAAATTCAAAGTTAGTGTTAAACTCCGTGTTCATCATTTTCATTTTATTATTTAATACCCATGTAATACTCTTTCTCCCCTTCCTAAATAAAGATTAGAAAATATCTTTTAGATTGTTGAGCCAAAGTTACTCTACTTGAAGGTACCTAAAGCTCCCGTTTTAACATTTCATGAGCGAAAACTTTAGTTACATAAAAAAACAGTAATCAACAAATTATACCTTAACTTCACTAAGACCTCAAATATTGTTCATCCTCAAGAAGATCCAGAACAAAATTAACTCTCCAGTCCATCGCTCCTTTTATTTAGTCTGAATTAGAACAATCTAGAAGGTTCCCGACAAGCATAGATTCTCGAAGAGTCACGAACATGTACTAGTACCGTCACAAGGAAGTTCTAGAACAGTTGTTTATTGTTCCGGCAAGAGGTCTAGAACTCTTTTAAATCATTTGTTTTGTGTTTCACCTAGCAACATATATGCTCATTACTTCTTCTATCCGAATAATAAAGTCTAGGTTACTACATGGTGGATATAAAATCGAAGTGATCTAAGCGTCAACCCAAATTTTCTCAATGTCTTCCACCTATGGTTTTCACTGTTCTCTTATTGAAAAAAACAAAAACAAAAAAAACAAAAAAAAAAAAACAAATATAGCGTCCTGATGTCTTAACTGTTGCACATATTTTCGATTTTTCATTCACTTATTCTTGTGCTAACAAGATTATCGCATATAATATTTTCAAAGTCTTTGATGTGGTGTCTCATTTTTATTCAAATAACAACAACAACGCATCTACCAAACATGATTAGTATAGCTCCCTTAATATTTTTGTCGAATATACAAGATCAAAATAAATTTATAGATTGTTTATATCAGAATTCTTCAAAGAATATATCATTTTTACTTACGCTTAACTTTAACTATCCGAGGTATACTTATATCTCTTATTTTTATGCATACACATATACATCATAAGTTTATCAGGAAATAAAACCGAAAACAAACAATTTCGGTTTCAATAGTTTCAATAGCCGTAACTTTTACAAAAAAAATATAAGTTTCCTTTACATTCTTGAGTCTAATTCGTATTCGTTATTGTTTAGAAAGTAGAAAATCATTATAACTCTCTTCTTTTTTTTTTTGTTTATTATTATCTGTTTTCGAGGAAACAAAGATAAAAATTACGAATAATGCTCCCTATCCAAAAGCAAGATAGGAAAATGCCATCTCGTATAATTAAGTAAATTTAAGTTAGTAAAAAAAAAAAAAAATTATGTGAAGGATTTATTTAGTAAATTTAGTAAAATTATTAAATAGTTTTAAAATCTTAGTACAGAAGTATTTTACTGTCATAAATTGTATACAATTTATGTATAGATTTTATTCATTCTACAAAATTATTGATGGAATTGATAATATATTATTTTTAAAGAGTTCGACCACCTTTTCACCGATTTTGAAATATATTTCAAGAAATATATTTTAAAATATACTTTGGAGCTATGATTCTAAAGTGAAAACCAATTATATTTAACATGAAAACTACAATCTCCGTTATTTCGTATTCAAGAAAAAAAAAAAAAAAAAAAAAAAAAAAAAAAAAAAAAAAAAAAAAAAAAAAAAAAAAAAAAAAAACACAATTCAGATATATTGGGATATAAGATAACCTTACATAACGACAAATCTTTGATCGACATTTAATCAATAATAGATATTAGCAGATAATTATATATATTGTATTATTATAATATAATCTTATATAATTACTTTGACATTTTCAGTAAGCCGATAAAATGTCGACGAACTGTCTTGACATGAGTATATTGAGATTCTACTCATTAAAATCTTATTAAAATATCCTAAAAAAACTTTAGAAAAAAAAATAGAAAAAACTTTAGAAAATATTTTAAAAAATTGTCATCATAAGCATGTGTTAGTAAATCAAGCAATAATAGCATCCGTTACTTTGATCGCGTGTCAAACATGAAATGAAAAATACGAAAATAAAAGATTAGATAAATTTAGATAAGATGAATTTAAATGAATGGATTAAAAATATTATATTAATTTAAATGAATGAATAAATTAAAAATATTAGATGAATTTAAATTAATGAATAAATTAAAAATATTAGATGAATTTAAATGAATGAATTGAATTATAGGTGAATTTAAATGAATGAAGTAAAATATATTAATTTAAAACATTAAATGAATGAATATGAAAAAGACGTGGATGAATGGAAAGAGACTCCAGGAGGACTTACCTTTGTCCAGTAAAGAGAATGACTGACTGGATTGGTACTAGCCCTCCTTCCCCCACCCTATCTGTTTTATATTCTCTCATTCATAAATAGAAGTTCTTCTTCAAATATGTTTTGAGAATTTATTTTTAAAGAGAATTATAAACATGATGCCAAATTAACTCGCGGAATCGTGATATCTACCCAGCGTGTCAGGTATTTGGCTTCTACCTCAGCGCAGGTTTAATAATCTACCGTTCATAAGTTTATAAAAAATATGTATATATACAAACAGATTTATCAACAAATAAACAAGGTTAAAAATAAAAAGTTTATATACTTTTTTTTTTTTTAAATAGAAGTAATTTCCAAATTTAGTTACCAGTTAACCATAGGATTTTCCAAGGGGGGGGGGGCTCTAGCCCATTAATATTTGTTCACTCTGTTTTGCACCTAAATTATTAAATAAAAAATCTGAAAAAAACATTAGTTGTCAGAAAAACATTTAAAATTAATCTAAACGTGAAAAGAAATTTCCTTTAACATTTCAAATCCAGAAGAAATAGTTGAGTGAAAAAAAAAAAAAAAAAGGCTTGTGGGCTTGCGGATATAATTTAAAAATATTAAACTATAATTGCATAAAGGCATTGATAATGAATTTTGAACAATTGATGTTTTCTTTTCTTTAATGTACCTGAAAACACAATTTTACATTTATAATTATCTAGAAATATTACTTTTATTTCCAAACCTCTCTCTCGCTCTGTATGTGTATATATATATATATATATATATTTTTTTTACATCCACAGTTTAAACACGTTAGGTGCGGCATCGGACCCCGGGGACCGATGTCTTACATTCCCCTCTTAAGAGCCCATTTTCACATGAAGATGTCCGAAAGTCCGAACACTTCAAACAATCAATTTAGTCAATTTTTATTGATATTATATCATTTTAGTGCAGAAAATGTTGCTAATAGCTGAAATTCTGTTGTTTTTTAGAAACGAACTCCGAGATCCGATAGTCGATAAAGTATAGCATAAATCCTGTTTCGGCCTGTCCTGCGCCTATTATGTCCAATCCTTACCAAGTGATAATGCCCTTGAGACGCTCATTTAATTCATTTTTTAGTGGAAAGATAACGCTTTCGTCAAAGCATTCCCATCGGACCCCGACGCCCGATATCGTCTGTGGCTCATCCCATCAGTCGGACCCCGGGGACCGATACCGTTCAATTGAGGATACCCCTAAAATACGTCGCCGCATCTAACGTGTTAAAGATATTTGCATATTGTAATCTCATGAAATAAATATTTAATTCTCCGTAAACGTCTTGATTCTCCAGTTAATTCATCCCTATTCGGTCCAAAAATTCTACACAGTACTTTTTCAAATTTTCAAAAACCCTGTGCCGTTGCTGATTCCTCAATGAGAATGGTCACGTAAAGGTCTATTGGAAGAATAATAGTATTGAAGATTAAAATTTTTAAGTTTCGGAAAAGAATGCGTGAGCTTAGTAATTTCGCTAACGAAAAGTAGCTTTTCCCACCTCTAATCTAGCCTTGATCTCCTCTTCGATTTCGTTTTTCCCAGTTATCATACCCCCCAAATATTTAAATTTCTCGACATGCTGCATCAATATTACCGTAACCGTCCCTATTTCTGATGCTAACCATATATTTCGTTTTATCTTGTTAACCAGCCTCTTATTTTAATATTCATGTATACACCATCTTTTATATTATTATCAGTTCTGTAATGTATCCATTTATTGTCACCCTCTAGCATAGATACTCATATATTTGTTTTCTTTTAGCCCTGATAAAGATCCACAGGTTGGATCGAAACGTTGGCTTACCACAATAAAATCATTGTAAACTGAAAATCCTGACCATCATTTAACCTATCTTAATATTTATAGTACAATTCTGATTATTCATTATATTAATTGATTTCATGAGATTACAATATCTACATATTTAGTGGGAGTGGAACCGACGGTGGGTGACAATCCTGAAAGGATCTACTTCAAGAAAGTACTTCCCCACCGTCCAGTCTCGCTTGGAAGCCAAATGGGTCCTCCCAGATTACTGGCTCTCTCAATTTCACACAGGGCATGGGGCATTTCGGGCCAAGCTCCATAGCCATGGGATTGACGTTGACCCCGTGTGTCCTACCTGCGGTATACCGAAAACTGCAGAGCATGTCCTTGTTGACTGCACCGCCTTCGAGGTTCTGAGGGCTAAGTTGCTTCGTGAAACCGGACTCTACGTTCTCACAGAATCCGATTTCCCCCAGCTAGTAGCCGAACATAACTATAAGCATCTCAAAGACTTCGTCTAATGATGGAAGACTGCACTCGTCCCTGCCCACTTCAATGTCGGACGAGGGAGACCATCCGTGCCTAGAAGCCAACCGGACTGAGCAAATGAAGCCTACCGGTCTAGAGTTCAAAACATTTTTGTTTTTATAGCAGTAGTGGGATGCTATGCAGACATGCCTAACACTCAACTGCTGCAATAACCCCTATTGCCTCAAGAGGCAGGGTAGGGTAAAAATAAAAAAAAATCTACATATTTATAAAAGTTTGCATGTAAAAAAATATATATTTAGAGGGAAATGAAAGTAATCTTTTTAGTAATTAGAAATTATATTTCCATCTTTTCTAAAATTCCACATTCATGATATATGAGATATTTACACTTTCGAAATTTGTGTTTTCAGATACATTAAAGGAAAAAAAACATTAGTGGTTTGAAATTCATGATCAATGCATTCATAAAATTATAGTTTATTAATTTTAAATTAGTTCCGCCACCCCACAAGCGTCCTTTTTTTTCACTCAACTATTAACAAATCTTCTATCCATTATCTAGTTAGTACAGATCATCTATAAAGCAGCTTCTAAAAATATTTCTCGTTTGATAATGTTTCATTATTTTGCAGATTCAGTGTTAAATACTGCTGATCTAGCTATTTAAGGTAATCGGCAGTTCATCATATACACCAATAATACCCATTGGAGGGATGTGTAGCAAGTGTTCCATAACATCTGGTGGACCATGAAACACCAGCTTGGTTTAAATTATTCTTAGGAATCGGTCGGAAAATGAATTATAGCTTTAATATCAACAGAAATGGCGTTTTGATATGAGTCAGCCTCTATGTTGACTAAAGCCATCCTAAGTAGCCATCTCTTCTGAGATAAAACTACCATCACCAAATTCGAACTTATCATCGCTTCTCCTTTTTCTTAGAATATACCTGATTTTATAATAAACTATAATTAATAGAATATAATTGTTTAATTTTATAATTAACACATCAGACCTACAGTATTAAGGTTTTTAACTTCCAAATAGAAATTTTTTACTTTCACTTAGGGTAAACCCGGGAGAGTTGCCGCGTCCGGTATAGACGCCGCACCCCTGTTAGTTTTGATAGCAGCCACTAGAATGCGCCCGGCTCAGTTCGTGGTAGGTAGCAGCAGTGCCCAGTGAAGACGTATTGTGTTTTAGTTTATGTTGCTGTTGTTTTTATTAGTTTTATACTTGATGAAAGTGAGTTGAGTACATTTTTTTACCCCAGAAATATATTTTACCTATCCTTAACCTTGTAACTGTTACGAAACCTTTCAATGGATTAGAGTTTTTAACATTTGTAGCAACAGGTTACTTCACTAGCTACATTTTCTGACCAGCCACACCATCTTGGCTTTCTAGACAAGAGAGCTATGCGGTGCGGCGTCTCACCCTGACAGAATGGGATAGATGCCGCGATGAAATCCGGTATACATGCCACACCTTTTTTCATAAGGGACACAAGCCGCACACTGAATGTTTTTATTAATATGGCTTGTAATACAATTATTTGGGTCCTAAATTTTGTTTGTATCAAATCAGCAAAAACTTAATACCAAGTGCAAACCTAAAAATCTAACTTTGAAAAAGAAACTTGATTTCAGTTCTTCTGAATCAGAAGAAGACATTATTTTTGATGATGACGAAGACGAACCTGTTTCGAAGAAAAATAAAAAATAAAATAAAAAGGGATCATTGGATTCATGTAAAGAATGTGAAGAGTTCTACCATGAAACAAAAAAAAAGTGTGACTGGTTGTGTTGTGCAATCTGCAAATCGTGGGTTCACGAAGATTGTACCATTTTTGATACTTTTTGCGTGGACTGTGGTCGAAAAAATCGAAAAAAGGAAACAATGTAAATATGTTATAATTCGAGCTATAATAAATGTCTTGTTCATATATACTTTTTGTATTACTTAACGTCCTAAATAAATAAGTTTAAGACAATTTTACTACATGCGGCATAACACCCTTATGGGTGCGGCATATCACCCGCAACATACGGGAGAGTTGCCGCTTTTTAGCAATTTACAAAAATATTTTTAAAACCCAAACCTGTGTTTTATGAATTGTTTATGCTTATTGCATATGTTAAAATATGTTACTATGGACTTTACTAAATGCTTAATTTAGTTTTACGTGCATTATGGGACTGTGAAATTTAGTTTTAGCAAATGTGCGGCATCTCTCCCGGAATTACTATACCTATATATGAAATATATAGTAAGTGGAAGTATTGCGATCGTGAAAAATTTCGACTTCCGGTGTTCAACGGAAATACACGTTTTGGGGTCCCCTGAGTCCAGATGACCAAGTCCCACGAAATGGTCTGTGTGTGTGTGTGTGTGTGTGTGTGTGTGAACAGACTAGCTCAAAAACTATAAGCCGTGCGAATCTGAAATTGGGTATTTAGTGTATGTATATGCCCGTGATGTGACAGCGAAAATTTCATCAAAATTGCTCAAAGGGAGGGGGTACTTTATTTAATAACTTTTTAAGTTTTTTTCGATTTTCTCAAAAACGGCTCAAACGATTTTGATTAAACTGAGTATTTGTTATATCTATATGCCCGAGATATGACTGTATAAATTTCATCAAAATTGATCAACTAGAGGGGGGACTTTACTTGATAAATTTTGTATCATTTTCACGTGGTTTTTTTATTTACTCAAAATCGGCTTTAATGATTTTGATCAAACTGGGTATTTGATGTATGTGTGTGCCAAAGATGCGATAGTCAACATTACATCAAAATTGATCAACCGAAGGAGGGACTTTACTTAATAAATTTTGTATCATTTTCACGTGTTTTTTTTATTTACTCAAAAAAGGCTTTAACCATTTTGATCAAACTGGATATTTGATGTATGTATATGCCAAAGATGTGATAACCAACATTTCATCAAAATTGGTTTAACGGAGGGGGCACTTTATTTCATAACTCTTTAACCAATTTTTACCTTTTTTTCGATTTAAAAAACGGCTTTAACGATTTTCATCAAATTAGTGGTGTTTAATGAAAATTAGGTGTTCTTTAATATCAGGTAAGCTTTATCATTATTAAAATGTTCTGAGGGGGCTTAAATGGGGAAGGGACCTCTTTTGTTATTCTATAAAGTACCTTTGTATTTCTTTATATGGAGAAATTATCTGTCTCTCGTTTTGCCTAAAAATAAGAAATGGCTAAATATGAGATATGATAAAAATCAAGGATCTATCATATCTCAATCTATCTATAGAGGAGAAAAAAAGAAAAATATTCAGTCAACTCATAAAACTTGTCGAGCACAAGCGGAGTACGCCTTTAAAGACCATCTTCATAATTAAAGCCGTTCTGTTCATTTGAGAAGTGGCAATTAACAAAACGCATTAATTTCTAATCTAAGTAAGTTGGTAAGTGAAAGTTGTGTGTTGCGCGCACGCACCAGATTTTTTACATAGAAAATAATTATAATTTAATTTTTCCATAGAAATTTTTTTTGACAGGTCTACCCACTTACAAAAACTAAACTTTCCAAAAAGTAAAAATTCATACTATGAAAATGACATTTAACACTCAAAAAATAAGACCTAATAATGACTACTCTTTTCCGTGAACAAAACGCCTTTACTTATAAACAATGGTCGTTCATTAAAGGCATATTGCGCGCGCGAGGGTTAAACGTGCTTTATGAGTTTTATGATTTTTTTTTCTCAGTTATATGATTATTTGATTTTTTTAATATTGCACATTTGCCCATTTCTTATTTTTAGGCGAAATAAGAAACATTTAATTTTTCTTATAAACAAAATCAAAGGTACTTTATATGACAAAAAAAATTTTCCCTTCTCCATTTAAGCCTAGTCAGAATATTTCTGGGATGACCTGCCTGATATTAAATAATACTTGATTCTCATTGACGAGTTTTAGCAAAATCGTTCGAGCCTTACTCATTTTTGTTTGTATTTGCTCTTTAAAGTACACCAATTTTTTTTTTATTATTAAATAAAAGTTTTTACTTGTGATAAGTCGGCAATGCTAGCATAATACTCCAAGTCGTCTGATTTTATAATTCTTTATGTAGTTGTTGGGCCTTGTCAAGTGTTTTTTAGTGTTATGTAGTTTTGTGAAAAAATGGGTCTTAAAGTCAACGCCGCAAAAACCAAATAACTGGTCACTGAGGAAAATCTCAGACGTGGCGAAACCATTACTATCGGAGAATTCACGATTGAGAGAGTGTCGGAACTCATTTATCTCGGATCCCTCATAATTCAAGATAATGTTGTGGAAATTAAGCGAAGAGTCCTATGTGCCAATCGTTGTTATTATGGCCTCGGCCAACATTTTAGAAGCCGTGCTTTGTCAAGAGAAACAAAGATCTTATTATACAAAACAATTATCCGGCCGATACTCCTTTATGGTTCAGAAATAGGGACTATAGCCAAGACTGACGAGCAGAATCTAATGATCTTTGAGAGGAAGATTCTTCGTAAAATCTATGGTTGAACAAGTATGGAGACGCCGGACAAACCAGGAGCTCTCAGATTTATTTAAGGAACCAGATGTTCATTTCATGAAACTCAATAGATTGAGATGGGCTGGGCACGTTGCTCGAATGGCTGAGAATGACATTCCGAAGAAAATGATTTCTGAGATAAAACACGGAGCAAGGCGTTGCACAGTGGGAAAATTTTGTCATTTAGCGGCCAAAAATCTATAACTCCTGATTAAATGACGATAATCGAATAATTCTTTTTTCATTAAAGAGCATGGGATTCACTTTATCAGTGAGAATAAAAAAAAATAAAAATACCATCGCTCAAAGTATTTCAAATTAATTTTTATAAGAATCCTTTCTTCACTTAAATTTAAATAAATCAGTTTATTAGTTACAGGGTTATATATGGAGAATGAAATGAGTCAGTATTATTATCTATTGAGTTTTCTGCATGTATACATGTCTTTTTCAGGCATTTGCTCCTTTTGAAAGATTTTCAAATCATTGTTTTCTAAATAAGAAAAAATCCAAAAAAATAAATTAAAAATACCCTATTTTTTAGGAATTTTAACGGAATAAAGTATTGTCATATAATTTAACGAGAAGTATGTTTTATGATTTAGTCTAATTCGAGGCCGAAAATATAATGAAAGTTCAAATATAGGGATTCAAATCTTAAAATCGATATATAGATTTTTTCTTATTTACACAACAATTATTTAAAAATCTTTCAAAAAGAGCAAATTCCTGAAAAAGACATGTATATAAGCAGAAAGCTCAATAGATAACAATACTGACTCATTTCATTCTCCATATATAACCCTGTACCTAATAAACTAATTTATTTAAATTTAAGTGAAGAAAGGATTCATATAAAAATTAATTTGAAATGCTTTGAGCGATGCTATTTTTATTTTTTTATTCTCGCTTATAAAGGGAATCCCATGTTCTTTAATGAAAAAAGAATTATTCGATTATCGACATTTAGTCAAGAGTTATAGATTTTTTGCCGCTAAATGACAAAATTTTCCCACTACTCGGCCCAAGACCTCGGCTGCGGTGGAATGACTGTGTGGCTGGTGAAGCCAGGTCCATGTTGGGAGTGAGGAGCCGGATGGCGGCAGCACAGGATAGGAACAACTGGTGGAGGCTGGTGCAGGAGGCCAAGACTCGGCATCGGGTTGTCGCGCCGAATGAATAGAATGGGATAGAATCGAGTAGTTGTTAAAAACTTCATATAGTTCCCATGAAAAAATAATTTCTATTAAATGAACAGAACATCTTTAATTATAAAGCATTGGTCTGTCATTAAAGGCCTACAGTTCTGCGCAAGCGCAGTACGCCTTTAATGACGTACGCTCAACGTGTTTTATGAGTTGATGTAATATTTTTCATTTTTTCTCCTCTATATGTTTACTTGATTTTTTCATATTTGATATTTAGCCATTTCTTGTTTTTAGGCGAAACGAGAGACAGATAATTTGTCCATATAGACAAAAACAATGTAACTTTATAGGAAAACAGAAAAGGCCCCCATTAATGCCCCCTCAAAACATTTTAATAATGATAAAGCTTACCTGATATTAAAAAACACTTGATCGTAAAAGCTATTTTTGAGAAGTTAAAAAAAAAAACCTAAAAATGGGAAGATAAGTAATCGAATAAAGTGCCCCCTCCGGTAGATTAATTTTATGAAATTTTTGCTGTCATATTTCGAGCATATAAATGCATCAAATACCCAGTTTTATCAAAATCGTATGAGTCGTTTTAAAAAAAAAAAAAAAAAAAACGTAAAAAGTTATTAAATAAAGTACCCCCTCCGTTTGACCGATTTTGATGAAATTTTCGCTGTTACACCGCGGGCAAATACATACACCAAATACTTAATTTCAGTTTCGTACGTTGTATAGTTTTTGAGCTAGGCTGTTCACACTCTCTCACACACTCACACACACACACACACAGAGTGTGTATTGTTAAAAGTTAAATATGTTAAAAATTCGGTAGTGTTTTTGACTATCAAATTAAAAAAAAAAAATCTGGTGCGGTCTGCGCATCACACAACTTTCACTTACCACATAAAAAGATTAAAGTTTAACATCTTTTCTATTTTATTATTGAATCAATTTTTTTTAGAAAACCGATTTTTCATAACTTTGAGCTATTAAAATTTTATTTTTCGATACACGTAAAGACTAATGTTTAATAAGCGTTTTGTAATTAATATGGTTTTAAACCTATAGGATGTTTGATAATAAAAGTGGACATGGGGTTGTTTATTTAACTCCGGGGTACATATATGTAGATATACCAGGTGTGTAAATATGAAACCGGAATTCGCCAATGATAGGAGTTAGCAGTCAATATAATCTTCTAACTAATCCGTCAGTGGTGTTATCTGCTTTTGCCTAAATGTAATGAAGAGATCCAATTGATACCAACATCAGTTTCATTCTATAACCGAGTTTTTAGTGGCGTTGAACATGTCGACTTTTGTGCCAACAAATCAAGATTTGCGGACAGCATTTATTTTCCGTTTCCTTCTGAAAAAAATTGGAGCATTATCACATAGGATGCTTGTTGAAGCTTACGGGGAGCATGCCCTAGGCAAATCTCAATGTTTCGATTGGTTCAAAAAATTTAAAGATGGATTTCGATAAAAGAAACAAAGACCGTGGAAAACCACAAAAAAAACCTTTGAAAACGCTGATTCGGAAGCGTTTGTTGGACAATTATTACATGTGACACCGTCTCCATTTGTTTGAAAGGCATGGAAAAGATCCAGAAGGTCGGAAAATGGGTACCTCACCAACTGAATGACAGGCAGCAGGAAGCTCGAAAAAATTCATGGCAAATGCTGCTCGCCAGGTACAGAAAAAAAGTCATTTCTTCATCAAATTGTGACTGGTGATGAAAAGTGAATTTACTTTGAGAATCCTAAGCGTAAAAAATCCTGGGTAACTCCTGGTGAACCATCGGCATCGGTTGGGGAGGAAGAAAATGCTCTGTGTCTGGTGTGATCAGATGGGTGTTACCTACTATGATCTGCTGAAACCTGGGGAAACTGTTAATACGGAACGCTACCTACAACAGATGATAAATTTGAGTAAAGATTTGCGCCAAAAAGTCCCAAATATCAAGAAAGGACACCCAAAGTGATCTTGCTCCATGACAATGCCCCATCACATTCGGCTAAACGGACCAAGGAAACGATCCAAGTGTTTGGTTGGTAAATTCTTCCGCATGCGGCTTATTCACCAGATTTGGCCCCATCCGATTACCACCTATTTGCATCGATGGGACACGCACTAGCTGAGCAGCGCTTCACTTCTTATGAAAATGTACAAAATTGGTTAAGTGATTGGTTTGACTCAGAAGAGGAAGCATTATTTTGGCGGGGAATCCACAAATTGCTGAATGATGGGAAAAATGCATAGATAGCGAAGGACAGTACTTCGAATAAAAATTCTGGTGCGTGCGCGCAACACACAACTTTCACTTACCAACTTATTTAGATTAGAAATTGACGTGTATTGTTAATTGCCACTTCACAAAGTCACAAATCTTTCCACATTCATTTCTTATTTTTTCCTTTTATGAAGTAAAGGACCCCCTCCATTTGATCAATGTTGATGAAATTTTTACAGTCATATCTCGGGCATATTAATACATCAAATACTCAGTTTGATCAAAATCGTGAAAACCGTTTTTGAGTAAATAAAAAAAACACGTGAAAAGGAGACAACATTTATTTAGTAAAGTGCCTCCTCCAATTGATCAATTTTGATGAAATTTTTACTGTCACATCGCGGGCACATACATATACTAAATACCAAGTTTGATCGAAATCATTAAAGCCGTTTTTGGGTAAATGAAAAAAACACATAAAAGTGGGACACAATTTATTAAGTAAAGTACCCCCTCCGGTTGATCAATTTTAATGAAATTTTTGCAGTCGTATTTCGGGCATATAAATAGATCAAATACTCAGTTTAATCAAAATCGTTAGAGCCGTTTTTGAGAAAATCGAAAAATACTTAAAAAGTTATTAAATAAAGTACCCCCTCCCTTTGAGCAATTTTGATGAAATTTTTACTGTCACATCGCGGGCATATACCTACACTAAATACCTAATTTCAGGTTCCCAAGGTTTATAGTTTTTGAGCTAGTCTGTTCACACACACACACACACACACACACACACACACACACACACACACACACACACACAGACACACACACACACACACAGACCATTTCGCGGGACTTGGTTATTTCGACTCAGGGGGTCCCAAAACGTGTATTTCCGTTGAAAACCGGAAGTCGAAATTTTTCACGATCGCAATACTTCCACTTACTATATATTTCATATATAGGTAAGTGAAAGTAAAAAAAAACAGTTGGACGAAATAGAACCGTTTATTTTAAATCAATGTTATTATAATATAATCTGTCCAAAGTTATGCCCAAATTTTAAGGCTAAACTTTATAAAAACCACCGATACTTGTTTTCCGAAGTTTATAAGGCGAATACCTCGAAGAAAAAGTTTTCCTTTTGGAGAGGAAAAGCGTGGAAAAGGTTTTTCCTTTTAGAATATTTCAGTAGCGGCGGAGAGAGAGAGTAGATTGGACGAGATCCTTATTCGCCCTATCGGCGGCAGTGGCCCACAAATTCCGGGCTTTGTGTCTTCAAGTGATCGCCGCTTGACCCGTTGCCTTGCCAACCCACCGCTTTCCCAAATCTTCCATCTTGTGCCACTGCTTCTGCTTATTCTTTGCGCTTATTTTGCTCAAGCGGTTTGATTTATTTATTTTTTTATTATAATGCATTATACGTAATTAAATATTCCCTGATAAAGGATAAAAAATAAATGGATCAATACGTAGCTTATTGTTGAAAGGGCGTGATAGACATTTTTTCGTCGGGTAGGTCGTTCAGACATTTAATGATGCCTATTTTTAAGGAAAGAAAGAAGAGTGGTAAGTGAAAGTATTGTGATGATCAATATAGCACCGTATCAGGGATTTAATTTAAAACAATGTTTGTTTATCGTCCCTTCATGCCACTAAGACTAATCGGACGACGCTACAATGGGAGTCCTAAATTTTGCCCATACAGGTATAATTAGGATAAGGATCTTTAACGAGTACCTGACATCGTAGAGGTTTTATTCTAGGGACGGCTTAGCCAAGGTATTTTTACTCCCTTTAAAATATCCTAGGGCTATTGCGGGACGTGAACCCGCGAACTTTAGTATTGTAAGTTGCTATGCTAACCATTACACAACAAGTACTGATACATTGATTTATGATAAACTCTGTTATTTCTGTTACCTTTAAGTTAGAGTACGATTTACTTGAAACTCACAATCCCTTGACAACGTTTGAACTAACAGCCACCGCACGTAAAAATACTGTTTCGATGTTAATGTATAAGTGTTAGAAGTTTAGATTTAAACAATTATTTTAAATTTTAGATTTTTTTTCTTTTTATCTTACAAGGGGAGGCTACGGACGTGGGGTCACCGATTACAATGAAACTTTTTTTCGAGTTTCTATATCCAAAAATATTAGATATGTGTCCGAGGGTTCTTGCCAATGGGCCTTCTGAGCCGAGAAAAAAAATTTCTTAGGAACGAAAATAGCCAAAAATTGCATCAACAAAGTTGCCGCTGCTCAAAGCTCCTTCAACCAATTTCAATGAAATTTTCAGGCATGTCAGAATATTGAAAAATACTAGACACGTGTATAGGGGATTGGCGAAATTAGCCTCTGGAAGCCCGGAATAAATCATTCAATATTGTGGTATAGTCGTGCTCTGGGTAACGTTAAAAGTCAATTCCATTACTTTGTAAATTGAATAAACTACGTTTTTTCAGCTTCTTACTTCAAAAACTAAATATTTATATTTAAAAACTAATTATTTTGAGACGAAGTTTTTTTTTCTCTCTTTTTTTTCTTTTTTTTATCTTCTAAATTTATATTTAAATGTTATAAATATTTAACAGGAAATATTTTTCATAACAAAATTTCCTTTCTTGGAGGAGATTGTCACCAACAAATTTTTTGTTGATTCCCCAAAAATATTTAAGACCTTGTTTCACGACGTTCTTATCATAACAAAGACGACTAAAACAGTCGTCCAAATTTTGACCGTTCATATTTTTTAACAATGAAAAAAAAGAAGATTTAATTAGTGACAGAGAAATGTCGATTAATCAAAATCCAAAAAAGATGCCCAAGATATGCCAAATAAATCAAAAGCTTGATAATCCAATTAATACGTTTAAGAACAAACTTTTGGCAGTAGATACGTACGGGACGAATGCCAATGGGAGAGTGAAGTTATTTTCCACAACCCTGAGAGAAGGAATTACCTACCTAATCAGTTTGTCATGTTTATTTATATTACATGTCATTGACCCTGTTTTTTGTATTTAGAAGTTCATACTGTGTTTATAACTGCAATCCCTTAATTCAATAAAAACAGTTGTCGTCTTCAAAGATTTATTATTCTTAATTTTTAACAAACGTTTTCAATCATAAAATAAATCCATAATTCTTTGGGCAAGGGAAAACTACAATTGAAATACTTTCAGATTCAAAAATCAAACTTTCGAATGCAATTTTTCGCAAAATTATCTTAAATATTTATTTAAGTAACTATGAAATTGTGCTTTTTACATAAAAACTGGAACATATTTCAAATACCGTAAAACGAGGTGACTTTGTGACTAATGGGGTGACTTTGTGACAAGCCTATTTTTCTACAGTTTTTGAATTTCTCTCCTTAAAAAGAATCAGGTTAGGCAATTCAGTGTACCTTTCAGGTAGTCATTAATGTGCTGCAGCCTACTGGCCACGTATAACTTCTTTCATTCCATTTATCATGTTGCTTTATTTCAAATTTTCAAGTAAATCAAAACAATCAAGCATATATGAAATAAAGCAACATGGTAAAGGGAATGAAAGAAGTTATATGTGGCCAGTAGGTTGCAGCGCATTACTGACTAACTGACAAGTACACTGAATTGCCTAACCTGATTTTTTTTAAGGAGGGAAATTCAAAAACTATAGAAAAATAAGCTTGTTACAAAGTCACCCCATTAGTCACAAAGTCACCTCGTTTTACGGTAGTAATTTTTTTTTTTTTTTTTTGGTTGAAAGTTTTTCTTCAGTCTAAGCAAAAAATGCTTTTTCATGAAAAATATTTCCTGTTAAATATTTAAATACAAATATTTAGTTTTGACGTAAAAAGCTGAAAAAACGTAGTTTATTCAATTTACAAAGTAATGGAATTGATTTTTAACGTTACCCAGAGCACGAATATACCACAATATTGAATGATTTATTCTGGGCTTCCAGAGGCTAATTTCGCCAATCCCCTATACACGTGTCTAATATTTTTCAGTACTCTGACATGCCTGAAAATTTCATTGAAATTGGTTGAAGGAGCTTTGAGCAGCGGCAACTTTGTTGATGCAATTTTTGGCTATTTTCGTTCCTAAGAAATTTTTTTTCTCGGCTCAGAAGGCCCATTGGCAAGAACCCTCGGACACGTATCTAATATTTTTGGATATAGAAACTCGAAAAAAAGTTTCATTGTAATCGGTGACCCCACGTCCGTAGCCTCCCCTTGTTAGTCTTAATCTTATTCTTTATTCTTTAGTCTTAATCTAAATCTTTATCTTAATCTTAATCTAAGTCTTACCCTAAAATATTGAAACTTTATCTGAACCCCATATTTATAGTGCTTGTAAACGATGTTTACAGGAAGCTGTATCCGTAATGGCTTAAAGTTTTGTCGAGTATTCAACATTTATGGGTGCTGCCCTCATTCTATGGATCATTAACTGATGTGATGATGTAATAAATGTAACGTAATAAATATCTCAACTTGGATTTAAGATTTTTAATAGCATTCTACATCAAAATGGGATAACAATTTTATTTTATATTTTAAGATCTAATTTTAACACACTTAATAAGTGGTCTTAACACGACTCAGAATAGAACATACGAGGCTTACGCACCCCCACCTCATAACAAAAGAAACTCCGCCCAGAAGTCCTAAGTGCGATGAAAGATTGACAGTAGCTCACATCTTCGACGTTTGTACTTACTACGGGGTTTTACGCCTTCATACTAAAACAACCAACCAACCAACACAATAATAGGCACGGAATAAATATTAATTAAAAGTTAATTTACTGCAAAATACAATGCTAAAAACAAGCCTGAATGACAATCAGAATTTTAGAATATCAATGAAAAATATATTACAGAGCTTCGAACTATATTTTTTCAAAGTTTTTTATTTAGTATGGGGTCCCAAATATCTCAAGGACCGCGAATGATCCTGGTACGTAATTAATAATAACAAATTAGCAACTAGCAATAATACAAATACAAATAATACAATACTAAAGATCCCAAAGCGGGTTCGATTCCAGCGGTGGCCCTAGGATTTTTTAACGGGAGTAAAAAATCCTTAGCTATGCCGTCCCTCGGATAGGACGTAAAATGGAGGACTGTAGCATCGTCCGATTAGCCTTAGTAGCATAAAAATGGACGTTAAACAAACAAACAAACAAACAATAAAAAATTAGTTCTCATTGTTATGCATATTTTAGTGAACTTGGTACTTGGATCAAGGATGCGATTCGAAATCAATAGAAACTTATTATAAACATGTCGGTGGTTTAGTCTACCATATTACAGTCCCAAAGGAAACTAAGTTTAGATTTCCTAATCCTCCAGGAGCGATGTAAATAACATAGATTTCCCTTTTTATTTCGCAGGTTTTTCTCTTCTTTTATTTTGTATTTTTACTATTTGAACTTTACCGATTGGACACACGCTGCTCGCCGGATATATGGTGAGTTTACTGTTGTGCTACACGACGGAGAAGTGACTCACGGTGCCTGAAAACATTGGCCCCTGTTGATGGAGCTGAAGGGAAGAAACAAACAGCAGAGGTCGTAAGTTACAGCCCGAAGAGGCTGCTTGTCCACAAATAGCAGCAGGGAATCAGGGAATAGGATCAGGGAATCATAAGCGGGTATTTTTATTCTTTGTAAATACTATCCTCCGAAGTCACTCCTTTCCTTCAAAAAATTAAAAACGCTTTCTTCAGAATCAGCATTTATATCTATATTTACTAGTTTACAAAAATATGGTTCTGCCAATATGGCTCCAATAATTTTATTGGCTTAAAATTATGATAGAAAAATATCAAGCATACAATTAAAAGTCAAATTAGTAAAAACTCTCTATCTTGCCTAGAAGTTTTAATTTATAATTTATAAATGATGCGAAAAGTCAAAATTGTGCATTTTTCAATGAGTTTACACATCTATATTATGAAAACTGTTGAAGATATCGAGCTGACATTTTTAGCTGATATATCCTATGTACCAAAGTTCATTAACATCTGAGATGGCGAGGGAAAAAAGTGTGTTGATGTGACATGGAATGACTCTAACATTAATATATTCGAAAATTGAAAATTAATGCTTAGTTTTTCATTCAGTTCGTTTCATTTCAATGGAAATGTCCAACCGTATATAAATTTATTAAAAATGAAAATTTGTTATCAATTTATAAATCCACTTTATTTTAGGTTTTTAAATCCACTTTAAAGATCTCTTTCGTAATTATACCTGGATAGACAAAATTTAGGAATCCCACTGTAGCATCGTCTGATTAACCTTAGTGGCATTAAGTGACGTTAAGGGCCTATTCAAACTATCGGTTTCGCTCCCGCTCCACTCCCGGTCCACTCTCCTAATGTCTTATCATATTCACATTATATAATTTTACACCGTTCACTTTTGAACGGTTGAAGCCATTAATAATCGAAGTCGTCTGAAGTTGGATTTTAATTAATGATTAACTTTCAGTTTAATAACTGAAGTATTTATTTATTCATCAATGTTACGGTCAAAAAAAAAGTTCAACTTTTCGTTTGTAGAAATAGCTCTTACGTGTACTTTTTTTGATGAAGAAGATAATATTATCAAAACATATAATAAGAGGAATATATTGCAACACTATGATAATTATTAATAATAATAATAAATTAATTTAATTGATGGTGCAGAAATTATTTAAATTTTTTCCCGAATGTATAATCGAATACGCTTGAAATCGGTAAATGCTGCAATTTATCGATTGTGTTCTCTTCTTTTCCTGATTCATATTTTAATTATTTTTTGCTTTAATATATTTTAATTGTTAATTATCTGACATTTTTCATAATATACTGCATTTTTATTCGTTTCAAATTGAACGTTATTTTATAATAGCAGTGAGTATGTAGTCAATAAATAAATCGGTGACCATTTTTTACATTAATTCATTGCAAAATATATCTCAAACATAAAACGAATTTTTCTCGTGGAAAAACCACTTCACAGCAAGATTTCGTGTTTTACTTTCTTTTTAGTTTTTTTTTTTTTTTTAATCATTTCAAGCGCATTCGAATTCATTAGGAAAAAAATTTAAATTATTTCTTATTTAAGGTTAATAAAAGCCGTAGGTCACCAAATATATCATATCTTTATTTAAAGCATATAATCCTCGACGTTTCGGCCTCACTGTGCCATTCTCAAAAGACAAGAATAAAATATTAAATAAAAAATTAATTAAATATAATAACAATTGATATTAAAAATTATTTTACTCATAATAATTTATAAATACCTTTATGCACATAGTCACCTATTTAGCCTTCTAAAAGAAATTGTCTATATTTTAAAATACATATGTCAAGTATATCTGCCTGAATATCTGCCAGGTCTAACATCGTCAACTAGCTAGGAACGACTGACAAAGAATATGTACGGCAGCGGTGGGGTAAGTACCAGAAAGTTTTATTAAACTTAAATAATTAAATATGGCACCGAAATTAAATGAGAAGTTAAATTATTTCTTCATCATTAATTAAATTAATTTATAATTATTATTAATAATTATCATAGGGTTGCAATATATTCTTCTTATTATATGTTTTGATAATGTTATCTTCTTCATCAAGAAAAGTACACTTACCAGCTATTCCTACAAACGAAAAGTTAAACTTTTTTTGGGTCTTTTTCGTTTAATGCACAATTCGGTTATTAAAAAAAGTAACTGTTATTAAAAAAAGTAACACGTGATTAATATAAAGTAACTATAATTGTTAACACAAATGATATGGTTTATTCTAATTTAAACGTGCATTAAACGAAAAAGACCCCTTTTTTTTGTCCATAAAATTGATGAATTAATAAATACTTTAATAACTGAAAGTTAATCATTAAATAAAATCTCAATACAGACGGCTTCGGTTATTAATGTTATCGATCGTGACCGGTGTAAAATTATATAATGTCAATATGATAAGACTTTAGGAAAGCGGATCGGGAGCGGAGCGATAGTGTGAATGGGGTAGAGCGAGAGTGGAGCGAGAGTGGAGCGGGAGTGGAGCGAGGGTGGAGCGGGAGTGGAGCGAGAGTGGAGCGGGAGCGGAGCGAGAGTGGAGCGGGAGCGGAGCGAGACCGGACCTGTACCAATATTGTGATTACCCTCTTTCTATTCCTCTTTAGAATATTTTACCAGTGAAACCGGACCGGGAACGGAGCGATAGTGTGAATGGGGTAGAGCGAGAGTGGAGCGAGAGCGGAGCGAGACCGGAGCGGTACCGATAGTTGAATACTCCCTTTCTATTTCTCTTTAGAATATTTTACCATACCGAGAGCGGACCGGGAGCGGAGCGGAAGCGGAGTGATAGTGTGAATCCGCCCTAAAACAAATAAAACAAAGCTACAACAAATCGATTTAAATGAATATTTAGTTATAATTAAGATATTTTTGTCTATATTTTGAATTCTGATTTACATTAAAAAATGTAGACTGTATAGGTAAAAAAATAATAATAATATAGAATAAGATATGATTAAAATGTTAAGTTTTATATTTATTTGTGCATATAAAGCTGTTTGTTCTGTCTTTAGATATTTCACTCTTTCTCCGAGTATGATAATTCAATTAAATCTTTTAAAGACTTACTTGCAATGGTAATCTTATCTCCTTTAATGGCGTCGGGAAGTTGCGACCCCATCGCCCAAGAATGCTGTCAGACACTGGCCCTCTAGGCTGTGGAAACAATACACTGACACTCACTACATTCACCCATATTACAGACTAAGGTCACCTACAGTACTGGCCAAAATCTCACCCCTCTTAAATTAGTTAATTAGAAGAAAGAGGAAGAGTTTAATTTTTATCCTCCGATAATGTATTGATCAAACGGGCAAAACCTGTCGTGGTCACAGGACTGTTACCTATGTTACCTGAAATGTACCAATTGGGTACATCAGAAAGTAGGGTTAGTCCAAGATACTGTAGTGTGTCTATTTGAGGAAATTGGACGTTTTGGATATAATTTGGAGGGAAAGTTTTTTGTAGAGTAAATATGTTTTCATTTTTCGTGATTAAGTCTAATTGTCCATAATTTGCATCAGTCATTTAATTGATGTAATAGGTTTTTAAGGTTATTGGAGCAAGTGAGGGATCTTGATGTTTTGTTAGAATTGTTGTATCGTCTGCGTAAGTTGCGGTTTATATATCGTTACTTACTGGTTTGTCATGGGTGTATAGATTTTAAGTTAAAAAAAATTTATATTTAAAAAAATCTAACTTTTATAACTTATTTTAAAACAATTTCTGAGGTCTGCTTTGAAGAATAATTAAGTCTTTTTCAGCCATTTTCACCAGGCTTCCTAATGCAGGTGCAAATTCAGAGAAAAATAGAATAATTAAATAAAATTAAATATGCAGATAGTAAACCACTAACTATGCTAAGAAATAACAATCAAACCGCTGATCCAGTATAAAACATCAAATCCATTTGAAGTAATTTTTCACGATTTTTTTTTCCCTTTTTCGTTTTATTTATTTATTTTATTGATGTATAAGACTGATTATATTCTACAATACAATAAAAATGATTCGTGTAAAACACATTTTATCAATCGTTTGAAGCAAGTAACGAATATCAAACAAAGGTAAAAGAATAAAATCAAATCGGCTATCCTATTTTTTTTTTAGTTAGAATAGTCTTCAACTTGACCATATGTAGTTCTCAGTAAGCATTCTTTATGAGTGCTTTGGATATAATTTATGAACTTATGGATATAATTTGATGTTTAACTCATAGAATTTTTTATTTACATTTCTTGTTTATAGGAAATGTTCTCCTCATTATCTGTGTGTCGTTTTTTCCCCATAAATTTTATTAATATCGAAGCGGTACTCGTTACATATCAGTAACGGATATGAGTCAATCCATTAGAAGTGGTCCAATCTAGTTGCTTCAACATTTTTATTTTTTTTAATATTTTTACCATTGAAAGAAGAATGCATGAGAAGTACAAAAGTGCAATTAGTTTATTTTTTAAATTTTTGTTTGCTATTGCTATTTTTTTATTTGATAGATAAAGGTGGATTCTCCAAATTCAAAAGGTTTCGAGCTATGGACTTGAACGTTTTTTTTATTTTTAAATTCTTGAAATTTCCAAAATGTCAAAAGTTTAAAGTATTAATTTATTTGTTAGGCATAAAAAAAAAAATTTGCAATTTGGCCCCGATTTAGTCCTTGGGTAGTGGATTAAACTGTCATTTCGTGGAAATTTACAGAAAATAATATATGCTGTTTAGCGCTTTGGATTTAATACGTATTTTAGTACTTTTCAATGTTTTATATCCTTGCAATTAGTTGAGTCCACAAAATGAAATATTGACAGTTCAATCCTCCAACCGGGAACTAAATCTGGCTAAATTTCAAATTTTTATTTTCTTGCACAACAGAGATATAAAGCTTTAAACTTTTGAAATTTTGGAAATTTCAAGATTTGTATTAAAAAAACTGTGCAAGTCCATAGCTTGAAACTTTGTGAATTTATAGTGTCTACCTTTATCTATTAAATAAAAAAATAACAAACACTTAGTCATTTACCTTCTTGTAAAAAATAATTTTTGAAAACCCGTTTTTTTTTAAATTACCACTTGAAACTTTGAAGGGGTAAATGGACCGTAATACTTGGTTTGAAGTTCATAGTTGTAATAACTTTTATTAAAGGTCAGATGTTCCTAAAGAGATTGGTCTTTATTTGAATATTCTATTATGAGTAAAAGAGGAGATATTTGATTTGAAGGAGAGCACTGAAATAGCTAAAAATACGCGGTTATTCGAAAATAATATGGCCGCCATTGGAAAAATAAAAATTAAAAAAATAAACTAATTGCACTTTTGTACTTCTGATCCATTCTTCTTTCAATGGTAAAAATATTAAAAAAAATAAAAATGTTGAAGCAACTAGATTGGACCACTTCAAATGGATTGTTGGACCCATGTACCTTGGTGCGGTATAGAGGCAGCGATATTAGAGCAGATGATTGGATGGATATAATTACGATAGGGCAGAGAGGAGTGGTGTGGAAATTAATCAAAGCTCCCTACTGATGATTACCTCACCTCCGGCCCATCATCACGGTCCGATAGCGGCCACTCCTGATGGAACATGTAGCTTTGCGCCTTCTGATACGCGGGGTATGCGGACCCGCTCCACTCCCCCGTCACCCGGGCTGCCCCTTCCAATCTACATCCCGACACCTTTTAACTTTAAAATCCACTTTTAGCCAAAGCGATTCCTCGGCTTGAAGCTCCAATTTATATTCAAAGGCTTAAACGAACTCTTTAACAGCTTCTTTCAAAGGGCCCCCGAAATTACTCGGGTATAAATTGGCTTAGGGTATAAAGAGGTTAAGTCAAAAATAAAGGGGATCCGGTCTAGATTGCTTCAGTGTTTTCCCTGATATTTATATTCATCGTCTTTAGAATTAATTTATATCCTAGATTTAACTTTCTTTAATCGATTTTTAGTGTATTAATAACAACAAACGTATTTAAAAATAAAGGAATATCTTTTTGAAACAGGTACGTAAATATCCATGATATGACATGAAGGGTCAGGGTGGAAAACCACGGTAGTACACTTTTTGCTGATTTGAAACAAGTGGTGTCATTTTATAGTATAGGGAGTGCACTTTCTTTTCTTACTTGTTACAGTCGAGAAAAAAACGATAGTCTACATAAAATCGATAGTTTAAATAGATACAAGGAGGAAAAACAGCTGAGGTCCTGAGCGTCGGGGAAAGATTAATTGTTTGTGGATGGAGGTTATCAATATTGGTTGTTAGTTCTTAAGTTTAAATTCTATTTTAATCTATTACGGCCTTGAACGTAGTTAAAAGTGTTAGTTCTAGACCTTTTGCTGGAAAAGTTGGGTAAAAAACTGTTCCAGTACATGTTCGTGACTGTTCTAGAATTGTCTACGCTTATCTTGAACACTCTAGATTGTTCTAATTCAGACTACATGTAAGAAGCGATGGACTGGAGAGTTAGTCTTGCTCTGTAGCTCATATCTTATGGTCATTTTTGTATTTCTATATGGTTAAATGTTGATACTTTTTGTAATCTTGTTGATTATATCAGTTTTTATTCTTTGTCTGACATTGTAAAGTGTTACTTTCTTTTGATCAAAATTATTTAAACTCACATGAAGTCTTACAATATGATATGATTTGATCGAGTGTAATCATACCCGGAAGGCTGTATGTCCAATACTATCGGTGACAATTGGAAAATCCAAAAATAGTATGGTAGGTGCGGTAGGTACTAACCTACTTTTGTTTAACAACATTATTAAATAATTGTTCACTCATGAGCAAGAAAAAGATTTATTCAAGCGTAAATCATGCCTAGATGGACACCAATACCGTTTCTAACCGTAAAAGTTGAAAATCCAAAAACAGAGGGCCCTCCTGGGTCCAACCATTATCCACGTTTCGAGCTAAAAATAATTCTAACCGAAGCTCAACAGTCTATAATAAACATTATAATGATACTATATAGGTATATTATCATACCTGCCTATTATACATTCATCTTTTTGAGCATTTTTTTTCGACTAATCGATTTCGGTGTAATAACAAACGTATACAAAAAATAAATAAAAAAAAGTAAATTTTGGTATTTTTAAGAAACAGGAACGAACATACATAATGATACATGATATGATCGAGCATAACCATACCTAATTGGCTACATGCAAACTGTTATCAATAAAAATTGGAAAATCGAAAAATAAAGGGGTATGAGCGGTAGGTACTTACAAGTAGATAACAATTTAAATTCATTATGTGTTAATTCTTGATAAATTATAGTAGTATATGACATAAAAAACAAATACAATTTCCCTACGTTCAAGTCTTTTAATGTGAATTCAAAATAACTAAATAAATTTCCTTAAATACTCGTTAATTTTTCTGGTTTGTGCTTTTCGTTATCAGTCCACTATTTGACTAAAGATTCACTTTTTTTTTATAAGGGAGGGGGCTCAAATTGTATCAAAACCATCACAGAATAATTCGGGTCACCAACTTAAAGATGTGCCGAGACATTATCTAAAATATTGTTATATAATTACTAACGGTGAAGCTGAAAAACATTATAGTCTTAATAAAATTGGTTTAATTATTAAGGAAATGGTAAAAGAAATTATACATTCATTAAAATTTTCAAGTATCATCCACCCGGTCCGAACCTAATGATATCTGATGCTGTAATGACTTCTGCCTCATTAACCCTCCTTTCCTTGCATATTTTAATTTACATTTTTGGAATGAATGCCTATAAAAAATGGTTTGTCAAGTCAGGTCAGGGAAAACTCTTTATTATTTCTGTCTAATAAAAAAAAAAATATAAATTACGGTTTCAATTTTTTATGTCGGTTTGCGTAAGATACAACATTACGGACGTTTTGAAAATGCTTTCTGGGATGCGTTATCATTCTTCAAAAAAGAAGGGTAATTTTATATGGACAATGAATATAAATATTCTTAAAGGCAATGTAGTAAGTTATACCATTACATTATTTATTTACCAGTATAAGGCCAGAAAATACCAAAAAAAAAAAAAAATCCGCCACTGCTCTCAGTTTACTAAGAAGACTATAGTAAATGAGGATGTTTAGAAGTAATAATGTCAATAAGAAATTAAAAAAAAAAAAATAAACTTAAGGTTGCGCCATTTTTTTTGCCTATTCCATTTCAAGTTCCTATATAAAAACATATAAATACTGAAATATGAAGAAATTAGATATCTGGTCTTCTCATCTGGGCAAGAGACTAATTTGGAAAACCCACATAAGGTTAAAACGAAAACAATTAAATAGACGATGTGGACTTTTATCCAGGATACTTGGCAGACGCTCAAAATTGTCTCTAAATAACAAACTAACTCTGTATAAGGTTCTGATAAAATCAATTTTGCCATACGGATAGAACTATAGTGTCGTAAAAAATCATGCATTGAAGTAAATCGGTTCTCTCAGTCGAGAGTGAGTCATATTTTAAAAATGTATCTGGATCAAATTATGTCTTTTTACGTCACTTCGACTTCCCAAGCCATTAGCGACGACTGCTCTTCTGAAATGTTTGTGCTTTAAGTTTGTGCTCAGAGGTAACTAAGGGGTTTTTCATACCATTGTCCACGTAGTAGGGATACGAAGTTATAATGTTGAGGTCGCGGAGTTCCTTTAAGTATTTTCGACATTGGAAAAGATGTTATTCTGTATACGGCGCATCATCACAAGTTTGGCAAGTTGGCCGGTGAAGGTGACGTATGGGTCAGCTTCGTTTTACCAATTCTCAGTATGGTTATTATGGCTGCTTTCTTTGGAGTTAAGTGGTTTGGAGGCAGCCAGACATGGTTCTCATCTTTGACCAGGCGAAGGTGATTACTTCATATTTTTCCACTCTTCGTTCCATTTCCCCTTTACCCTGTTTTTGACCTGTTTCGCCCATTCGGAGGGAACTATGTATTTTAGATCAGGAGGGTCAGAGCTCTTGGCTGCTTCTTTTGCCACTTCTTGTCTGCTTGTTCGTTTCTTTTAATCCCGACATGAGAAGGAAATAAATTTCTGAATTTGTTTATGTAATTCGTTGGTGCTCCATAAATTTTGTATTCCCTTAATTACCGAAAGATAGTCAGTCACAATTACTAATTTTTAATTACAAAATTAAGTTTTGGAGCTTTAATATCTAATTAGTTGTGAGAATTTCAATGAATTTAGATAGGTAGTAGTATTCCGTCAACAAGCCCTAATTTCCTTCATATTGGGGCTATCTGGAACAAGTTTTTTCCTAACCGGATTGGAGTTCGAGTGAATCTTTTTTTCATATTAAAAATCGGTCATTAATATAAACTATATTTATTGTGATGTTTCATTTTGGATTATTTTGGGCTACTCAATTAAACTTTCAAAAAGTAAAATGATATTATTAGAGTTAAAAAAAAAAAAAAAATCCGTGTTAGGACAGTTAGTACAATGATACGACCATAATACGTACCTATATACATACACATCATTTTATGTAATAACTAAAATAAATAAATAAAACATAAATAATTTAAAGATAATTGGTATGTCTTAAGATTCCATCCAGCTTATGGATCCTCCAGTTTATGGAATAATGAATTTTGTGCGAACCAAAACTTACTATCGCTACAAAATTTAGTTTGAGCTTTTCGCATTTGATAATTAATATAATAATTTTACAACTTTAGTACATTTGGCAGTAGTAGGTTTTCAAAAATCGAACTAAAAAAACTGACCGCCTTCCAATTTAGTTTTATTTTAATATTCAATGGGCTATGTGAATAATATAAAATTTCTGATTAAATAGCTGATTGTGATGAAATAAAAATAAAAATGTTCCTGAAATGTTCTAGTGGGAGATATGGTCAATTCAATGTGAGAGATGATTCCTGATGATTGACCAAAAAAATATGGGCATTCATTGCGATCTCTTCATGTGAAAAACAAAACAAAAAAGAAACGCCCGTACTTCACAATTGCCAGTGCCGTACTATTGGCATTAGATAAGGATGGTATCGGCAATATTACCAGACGGAAATATGTAAATAAATAATTTAAATATACATTAAATAAATGTTGAATTTAAACGCAGAATGTCTTGCATAATTAACATTTTAAATGTTGGCCACAACAGTAGGGATTATGACAATTAGCTTTTACGGAATATTTAGGGACTATGTTTTTAAAATTTTATCTGCCTACAGGACCTGCTTGCTAGTTAATATACTCTACTTCATCACCATATTGGCGAGAGCAGTTACTCCTTTACCTGATGTTGACAGAGGCTGATGAGAGAGGATACAATTTAGAGCTTATTAATACGGTAGGGGATGAGTTTGTATGAAAATGTTATTAAGGGGCGCTTGATAAGCTAATTGTGAAAGGCAATTACTGCATACAGTGTCCGCTATTGAGGGGCCGCTGCATCCCCCATATATTGACCGGCCAGGGTCTCCTTTACACTGGGAGTCCCGAGCGGCAGCTTCAATTAACAACGTCCCAGTCTCAACGCTTCAAAACTAAAGTAAATCAGAAAATGGTCTTGAATTACCCGTTGAGCATTTATAATCTTGTATGGGCTCAACTAATCAAACAGAAAAGCCTGAAGGTTATAATTAAATAACAGCCGAGTGGCTCCTCGCCCACCTAGGCCAAGTAGATGCCTAGGAAAGCGCTCGAGTTCCATTATGTTCCTAGCCAATGTTCATCAATAGGGATGGGATTTTCATGTATTTACATATTTTCTTCAGAGGCTTAAAAATGCACATATATAAGTTCTAAATGGTTTTTACCTTGACATAAACCATTTTTATTTTCCATATTTTGTGGTTTTTAAATATTTTTAGATATATTTCGATAAAAACATATTTTTGTCCATACCGTACAACTTTAAGGGAATTTTCTTTAAAATTATTGTTACTTATTTACTTCTTTTCTGTATATTCAATCGAAACCTAAGATAAATCAGGTGTAAAGCAGAGAATGAACGTAGGGATTAAAAAATTTCTTGGAAAATGAAAAGGCACAAAGTAATATCGATAGCTCTCAGAAATTCTGATCACCTCCTTTTGTTGTATAGATGCTTCATCCTTGACAATGCTTATATTGCCTCAGGGGCTTTATAACTTTGGTGATGATTTCTTAGCTAATGTGTGAAAGGCAAAAAAAGGAAAGGGAACAGAAAAAACCTAGCTGCTAAGCACGTCGCGGAGTTTGCAGAAGAACCATTCAAATGCGACAGTGAAGGTGGGTGTCATGAATTGTTTAATGAGGTGAGAAAGTTTAATATGTATTCTTACATTTTCAAAAATTTTGGTAACTACATTTGATAAGTATTTTAAATGTATATTTATTTTTTATGTGAATAATGAACTATTTAATTATTTTAATTTTCAGTCCATATTTAAATTTTTTTTTCGTCCATATTTTCATATTAATATTACATATCTTTGCAAATTTATGTCCATATTTAAGTATATATTTTGAAATTTTTATTACATAAAAATCCTATTCCTGGTCATCAGTATTCGTTTACCGTGAGTTGTGGTTCGCTATATATCCAATAGATATCCAATAGATAGCTGAGTCACGACGCACTAAGGCTATTTTCACTGAAATATAACTTTATTTTAGCCAAATATTATTTAAAACATATCCAACAGTAAATGCGTAATTATTGTGACCAAAGGCTAAATATACCGATTTTTATTTACGATATATCGTCGATAAACGATCTATCTGTCTAAAACTCTATTATTATTTCTATAATCTCCTAAAAATATATTTATAAAAAAAGAAATTGAAAGGAATCCCTGAAAATTACGAAGTTCTTGAGTAAATAGGACCAACCCCGAAGTACTTCTTACAACACTGTATGAATTACTGAGCCCACTTTCCAATTATAAAGAAAACAATTTTCATTGCGAAAGAAAGTTTAGTGTTCTCTCTCCGGTAGCACTTCAGTATGCCATTTTAAAAAAAAATTGTCTATTTTTAGTCATAAAAGAAGGGTGGTCAGTAAAACATGTATAATGCACCAGATCTTTTTTTTTTTTTTTTTTTTTTTTTTTTTTTTTTTTTTTTTTTTTTTTTTTTTTTTTTAATCAATATAGAAAAAATATAAGCAATATTGATAAGTAACTGTTTATCATATTATCTCTTGAAAAATGAAGTATTTTCCACCTTTAATATCTTCTATGAGAAATATTTCATAACATAACATAACCTACACCGATAAATGAATCATTGAAAAAACCGTTGGGAATTCATAACAATCAAATTTCTATGGAATTGATAGAGGAAATTGGTACTAACTCGATATACTGAAGAAATAATTCGAACAGTGAGAATATATCAGAAAAGGAAGACCCTTCACTCTAATCAAATATCCTGATCAAATATATTCGCTGGCTCACTGCAAACCGATGTACTTTTCAATATACACTCCTCCTTAATTTAATAACTCGTTTCAATCGTGTTGTTACCAATCCTCCCAAAAATAATTCTTTTTTTTTTTTTACTGAAAAATATATACTTACATTTTAAAAGATACCGTTTTATATAAAAATTACCGATTGAGAATAAAATGTATGTTAAAAATATTTTTTAATATGTTTGCACATGACATTGCAGATACAAGTATAACTCTTTGTAGGCAATAGCTTTATGAATAAATTTAAACATAAATGTTGCTAACCGCGTAAAGTTTTAAATGAGCTAATAAATGTGTTTAGAATCAGCAATGTCCTGTGCAAATACAGTGGCTCACAGTCAAAATGATGCAAGGAATTAACTTTGAAAAAAAACTATTTTATATCAAGCCAAAATTTATTTTCAACAATCTTTGTTTACAAATATAAAGTACAAACATTAAGCTAGAATTTACAATACTTAAAATTTTCTTTGAGGTCAAATCCTAAAATTAAACTAAAACCTCATGAATAAATATACACTTCTTAGGTCACAGTGAAAATGATGCAAAATTAAAAACATCCAAAAAATCAAAAATATTTTGAATTTGATTACTTTGTAGGTAAGCCTTTATCTTTTATTATCTCTTTCGAACAATTGGGCATGGATTGGACAAGCTTTTCTGTTTAAGGTGAGCTTATATTGTACCATTCTTCTTGTAGCACCTTTTTAAGATCTTCTCTGTTTGAAATCTTATGTTTTATCACTTCTGTTTCTAATTTACTCCATGAATTCTCTATGACGTTTAGGTCTGGTGATTGGGGAGGTGTTTTTATAGTTTTGGGGCAATTATATAAACACCATTCTCTTGCAAGATAAGAAGAATGCTTGGGGTCGTTATCACTATAAAAAGCAAAATTATTTATTATTCCATGCTCGGTTGCACTTGCTTTAAAATTTTTCTTTCAGGATGTGACAATATAAATTTCTATCCATTGTTCCCTCAATGAAATGAAGATTTCCTACCCCCGAGGCAGCTATACACCCCCAAAACACGAGATGACCACCTCCAGGTTTGATGAACGCGCGAAGATTTTTTTCAAGGCGCTCTTTATTTGACTTTCTCCCGACGAAACCTCTTCCATCTGAGCCAAACAAATTAAATTTTGGCTCATTTGAATACAGAACACTTCCGGAAGTCCATGTCTTTTGTTAAACAATCCTTAGCAAAATTGATTAGAAGCTTTGTATTTTTGTCACTGATATAAGGTTTTTGCCATGTAACTCTACCTTTGTATTGGTTTTTTCTTAAGACCCTTCGGATGGTTTCAGCGCATACCATTATATTTAAATGTTTTTTAACTAATGTGGTCAACTTTGGAGCACCAAATTTTGGATTATATGTTATTTGGCGCAAAATCATTACCAGTAAAAAAATGTTTTGCATTCACACTAGCTTTTCTTATTATTCTATTTTCGTTTTTAAAACTTTCAATAATATTTTGAACGGTGGCATAACTCCTATTGATAGTAGAGGCAATTTTTCGTTGCGTTTTGTCCATTTTTAAATTGCTAATCACATTTTCTCGTTCACGAATAGTTGTTTGCGCACCCATTTTTAGCAAAAGCTCGAACTAGACTGATTACTAGTATTCATATTGTTTATTTTTGTTTTCATTGAAAGAATGAAGAGAAATTAAAAGGTTAATAAACTAATTTACCCGATAATTGAAGAATACTTGTTACTTTCACTTTTTTCTAAACGGAAGTAAACGTTGCATCTTTTTCACTGTGACCTTCAATCCCTACGAGTTTTAATGAAGATTTTTTTTTCTCTTTCTATAATTGCTGTTGAGTTGATTTTATTATATAAATTTGATGTATGACAATAAATCATTATGGCATCATGTGCATTGGTTTAGAAATTTTAACAAAGAGGAAGTAAATTGCATTTGAAATAAAAATATTCCTTTGCATCATTTTGACTGTGAGCCACTGTATATAAAAAATACTTTTCAGTTATGAAATGATACTCTTACCCTAGCCTCTCTTAAATAGCCACAGATATTTATACTTGCTATTTATTTATTGTTATTATGTATTATTATTTTATATACAATGTTTATTAACACGTTCAGTGCGGACTGGGAATATCGACCCCGTAGTGCAACTATCCACAAGTGCTTCACGGGGCTAATTGATCCCGTACTTATGTCTCCGTTTAAAACGCTAAATGAACTTAATTGGAATAATTGAATATTTTCCTACTCTTTGGACATCAAAAAATATATGACAGCCGCAGATCGTGTTATCATCCTTATTTTTATACATGACGTAGAATTGAATATTTAACCAACACTTACCTTCTTAGGAACTTTTTCTGCTTGCGCTATAATTTTGATGGTCAGCGAAGGATTTGAATTTTTTAAGTATAAATAAAGATGGGTGAGTATGAATTATCATTAAGATCATATTAAAAAAGTTGTGGTCCAATATATTAATATTGCCACAGTAAAAATTATGATCGAATATAACAAAAATCTGGTGCGTGCGCGCAACACACAACTTTCACTTACCAACTTACTTAGATTAGAAATTGACGTGTTTTGCTAAATATCATTTCCCAAAGTAACACATTTTTCTACATTCATATCTTATTTTTGTTAATAGTTAAAGCCGTTTTTGAGAAAATAAAAAAAAACCGTGAAAATGATACAAAATTTATTAAGTAAAGTCCCCCCTCCCGTAGATAAATTTTGATGAAATTTTTACAGTCATATCTCGGGCATATATATACATCAAATACCAAGTTTGATCAAAATCGTTAAAACCGTTTTTGAGTAAACAAAAAAAAACACGTGAAAATGATACAAAATTTATTAAGTAAAGTCCCCCCTCCGGTTGATCAATTGTGATGAAATGTTGGTTATCACATCTTTGGCATATAAATACATCAAATACCAAGTTTGATCAAAACCGTTTTTGAGTAAATAAAAAAAACATGTGAAAATGATACAAAATTTATTAAGTAAAGTCCCCCCTCCGGTTGATCAATTTTGATGAAATTTTTACAGTCATATTTCAGGCATATAAATAGATCAAATACTCAGTTTAATCAAAATCGTTAGAGCCGTTTTTGAGAAAATCGAAAAAAACGTAAAAAGTTATTCAATAAAGTACCCCCTCCCTTTGAGCAATTTTGATGAAATTTTTGCTGTCACATCGCGGGCTTATACATACTCTAAATTCCCAATTTCAGGTTCGGACGGTTTATAGTTTTTGAGCTAGTCTGTTCACACACACACACAGACACACACACACACACACACACACACAGACCATTTCGCGGGACTTGGTTATTTTGACTCAGGGGACCCCAAAACGTGTATTTCCGTTGAAAACCGGAAGTCGAAATTTTTCACGATCGCAATACTTCCACTTACTATATATTTCATATATAGGTAAGTGAAAGTAAAAAACGAAACATGTAAAAAGTATTAATATCAGTGTGGTTAATACCAAAATGTTTCCAACTAATATTTGAATTCATGAACACTAAATGAAATATATTCAATAATATATATTATATATTATTTGAATATATTATATATATTCATATATATAATATATTATTATACTGATATTTGAATTGAACCCTTTATATATATTTTAAATTCTGATCATCCGTTCAATTTAATTTCCTCAAGTTCAGGGATTATATCTTTTAAAAGTCTGGTCGCATCACCCATCTTTCACTTAGCATCCTACAGATTCACACGGCATTAGATCATTAGATACACGCCCGTGCTCCAGTTAAGGGCTGATTCACACTATCGCTCCGCTCCGGTCTAGCTCCACTCCCGCTCCGCTCTCACTCTACCCCATTCACACTATCGCTCCGCTCCCGCTCCACTCCCGGTCCGGTCTCACTGGCAAAATATTCTAAAGAGGAATAGAAAGAGGGTAATTAAAATATTGGTACAGGTCCGGCCTCGCTCCGCTCCCGCTCCAATCCCGCTCCACTCCCGCTCCACTCTCCTAAAGTCTTTTCATATTAACATTATATAATTTTACACCGTTCACGATTGAAGCCATTAATAATCGAAGCCGTCTGTATTTGTATTTTAATTAATAATTAACTTTCAGTTATTAAAGTATTTATTTATTCATCAATTTTCCGACCAAAAAAGTTCAACTTTCAAATATATATAATAATTATAAATTAATTTAATTAATGGTAAAGAAATAGTTTAAATTTTTCCCGAATGTATTCGAATACGCTTGAAATGATTAAAAAAAAAAATCACCAACAATACACGCGGTTTTTCCACGAGAAAAATTCCCATAATTTTGGTCGGAAAATTGATGAATAAATAAATACTTTAATAACTGAAAGTTAATTATTAATTAATGTTTGAGTTAATTATTAAGTTATGTTTGAGATATATTTTGCTGTGAATTAATGTACTCTTAAATAACGGTCACCGATTTATTTATTGACTGCATACTCATTGCTGTTATAAAATAATGTTCAATTTAAAATGAATAAAAATGCAGTATATTATGAAAAATGTCAGATAATTAACAAAAAATATATTAAAGCAAAAAATAATCAAAATTAATTATAATTAATTATATTATTATTAAAATTAATAATAGTTAATATTAATTAATCAGGAAAAGAAGAGAACACAATCGGTAAATTGCAGCATTTGCCAATTTCAACTTGAAATTTTCAAGCATATTCGAATACATTCCGAAAAAAATTTAAATTAGTTCTTCACCATTAATTAAATTAATTTATAATTATTATTAATAATTATCATTGTGTTACAATATATTCTTCTTATTATATGTTTTGATAATATTACCTTCTTCATCAAGAAAAGTACACTTACCAGCTATTTCTACAAACGAAAAATTGATTTTTTTTTGGCCGTAAAATTGATGAATAAATAAATACTTTAATAACTGGTAGTTAACCATTAATTAAAATCCGAGGCAACTTCGATTATTAATGGCTTTAATAGTTTATACCTTTCAAAAGTGAACGGTGTAAAATTATATAATGTGAATATGGTAAGACATTAGGAGAGCGGACCGGGAGTGGAGCGAGTGTGGAGCGGGAGTGGAGCGGGAGCAGAGCGCTAGTGTGAATGGGGTAGAGCGAGAGCGGACCGGGAGCGGAGCGAGAGTGGAGCGGGCGCAAAACCGATAGTGTGAATAGGCCCTAAGTGTGACCAGACCGTAAAGAGTTTTTTCAAAATAATTGTTGGAAAAAATATATAAATATAAATTCGATCTCGCGAAAGTACATATAATGACAGAACTGCTAATAGGGAATTTTTTTATATTACCAGCGCAAGAAAAATAATATTATTTTATCTGAATAGAATGGAACATATATTTAGCAGGGAATTTCGTAAGGACACTTGTAACGATTTAAAAAATAAAGTAAATTAATTTTTTAGCCTACCAACACTTAACTTAATTTTGCACGATTGCTAAATAATAATTTAATTTTGCAGTTGTGTCATTATACTTCCAGATCAGTATTACATGTAAATATTAATACAAATTAACAGTAACTACATATCCAAAATAAATAGATTGAATCTAAAGTTCGAAAGTACGACTGTGTGTATTCTAAATTGAGTTTGAAATGTTACATTTTGAAGAGTTGGTACTATAAGATTATTATTTTCCTTTTTTTTCTTTTAAGTGGTAGGTAAATGCTAAATATCTATTTTAAAATTTAATTAAATATACAAATATATATAAAATACCAAAACGTTAGCATCTAGAGGTACGATGCGCGTTTTGACGTTGCGATGGTGAGTTGTTTTCAGAATCATCTCACTGCTGCGAAAATCTGTATTGCCGTAGGAGGCAAGGTAGGAAGAATAAATAAGATACGTGCTTTTATTATAAAAATAATTTTGTACCATACGTGTTCTATTTTGCAAACGTAAACCTGCATCGATTTTCGGGAAACTAAACAGCCCAAATAAGCCTTGCGTTTAAAATAATTATTAGAAACAGTTTTTTTTCGCAATATTTTTCTTATCTTTTTTTTAAAACTCTATACACGCTTTTTTTTTCATTTTAAATACGATGTGTTTGTCATGTGTGCTGCCTTTTTTTTTATGGGGACCGATATAACGTCAGGAATCCATAGCCAATCAGGTATGTAGATTTCCGCTTCCCCTGATTGGCTGTTTACGAGGAAGATATCAAAGGGCTCTCGCTGATTTATTCATGGTAAACCACCGACGAGGAAGAGGAAAGGTTCAGAGGGAACATTTTAAAGAGGAACCCCACCGTGAAAAACAACCCGGAGCCATTTTGTGGCGTTCCGCAGGGGGACAACTTGCGACAATGTTCTGCTGCTCATTGAGAGATATTCAAATGAGCCGGGTCTCCCTTCTGCATTGATATCGGCAACCCAGTTCTGTTTTTCGTCCAAGTCATAAAAATTCATGTCGATCCAAGCTCTCTCTTTGATTGTGTTATTTAGCTGGATTTGGAAGGAATTCTGTTCCAAAAAATGAACCGAGTTCTTTTTTTATACTCAATATACTCAGGAATGATAACTCGTACATTATTACATAACTCTTTTGTAAATATCGAAGAATTCGTATATAGTCGATGTGAAGTTGGGAAACCATTTGGTAGAAAATCACAAACTTTTGAGAGTTATAGCTTCCAACTGAATACTTCTAGATTTCCTGATAGTTTGAATTAAAAAAAAAGAACATTAAGATACAAAAAAGGCTTTTAAAAAGTGATACGCCAACTTCAAGCTGGTATTTATACCTCCTTAAGATTTTTACAATTATTTAAAATCAATACCAAAACATTACATTTTAAAATACAAAGAAAAAGGCACAAACAATGATTTTGTATGAAATAAATTCAGATAGAAACCAAAAAATAGAACAAATACAAACATCCGAGCTGCCTACGCTAATTTTTAAATAAAAAAACAATACATAGTTTGTAAAAAAAAAAAAAACCAAATAAAATCATCAACCAATAAAGTTTAAATAAAATAAAAATAATAACTAAGCGCACACTTTCCAATTAAAAATTTATGGGACGACAGGCGGAGTTCTGACAACACTAAAATACATCCTATATAGATAAGGACAAATATAAAGAATACCTAAGAGTTCTAAGCGTTTGGATAACCTTACAATTTTTCGGTATGGAATGAAAAGTTTATCTTAAGCATGATAAAATATGGCTTAATCATTGATTTTGATGAAGCATTAAGCTATGGCATCCTGACAAAAATACATTTATAAAATAACTTCACTCTGTAATTCCAAAATTGAAGAATTATCATATGGTATTGTTGCATTTTAGTTTAATTCAAATAGTATTTAAAAGTAATCGGAAACGCCATATCCCACATTTAGTGATAGCACGAAATAAATAGATAGAATCTCACTGAGACTTGAGGTTGTTACGTGCCGAGAGCTTCCAAAGCTTTTAAGTTAATTGATTATTCCAGGCTTCGAGTTTACCTCACCACTCCTTTCGCTAACTTAGAAATAGATTTGTGCTGAAAGAAATTTTTTTAAATATTTATAAGTTAATACAAATAATCTTTTTTCGTTTCTCGCTTATTTAATATAATAATATATAAAACAATAGCATTGATCTTACTTGAGGGAGTATTTCAGGGAGCTCTCTTATCACCTCTTCTTTTCCTAATATATACTGCAAAAAATTAGACATAATAGACCAAAATGATACTGCAACTGAATTCGCAAACGATATAGCAGTTATAAGTCGCAGTGTAAAGGCCAAGAAAAGTGCATTGCAAAAAATGAAAAAGGCTTGAAAACCAGACCATAGAAGTACTAAAATTATGAAAGGTCTATCGTTCGCCATTCCAAGAAGGGAAAAGAAAATTCTTGTTTGTTTGTTTTAACGTCACTTTATGCCAGTAATGCCAATCGGACGATGCTACAGTGGGAGTCCGAGTAACTTTGCCTATCCAGGATTAATGAGGATAGGGATCCTTAACGAGTACCTGACATCGTACAGTAATGTACATCCTATCCGAAGGACGGCATAGACAAGGATTTTTTACTCCCATTAAAAAAACCTAGGGCCACCGCGGGAATCCGTGACCTTTAGTATTAAAGGTTGCCATGCTAACCACTACACCACAGGCGACCTCAATAAAATTCTTACTTCTGATATTAATCTAAACGCATTAAATTATTGACTTATTTATGCTCCTGAATTGAAAGAAATATATAACTACAATTAGCCCGGCACTTCTGTATGGTGTGTGCTGTTATCTGAGCACATCAGCAAAACAGCCGGGTACAGATTGCATCAACGTTGTCAAAGGGCATACAAGAGGTCAAGCTTACAAGCTGAAATCGTGTAGGCCCGCTCCCTTCTCGGAAATATATCAGACACAAATGCAACTGTCGGCTTGGCCGATGATTCGGCCTATTTTTTAACCAGAGCTGAAACCGGATTTTTCTGCTGAAACTGGCCAAAACCGAAGCCGAAACTTAGGTCGTTTACTACTCGATATCATCTTTGTCCGTCGCTACGTCTCTGCAATAATAACTACACTCAAACAATTCCAGATGGGTACATTTAGAACATTAGTCTTGTTAGCACAGAATTTTCGGATACCTCCACAACAATGTACGCAACTTCAGAGGAGAATAATATATTCTTTTTAATATTTCAGGAGCTAGCAAGGTGAGTTACATTGTAAAGGATTCCATTATTTGTTAACTCAATTCCACAGCAGCTCTCCCTCCTTCGTGACAATTACCGAAGAGTAAAACGAAAAAAAAAAAAGACTGAATAATTGATAGCAATTAGTGTATCGGATAAGGGATTAGGTAGCGGGTAGGTAAATAGGGTAGGGTGGGAATGCAAATGGGAAAAGGCAGCTACAGGTGGCTCGTATATCTTGGGTTCACCGCACGCTCAGCGCTCTTAGGGTCTGGGGAGGTTCGGGGTGTCTGCTGTGGCTGTTTGGAGGCGTCCGAATGTAGGGCGTTATTGGTTACGATTTACGGAGTTTTGGGAGTGTCGTGCACAATTTTATTAAGTTGGTAAAGGTAGAAACGCTAGAGTTGGAGAATTGCCTAACGTTGAACAATGAGGCAAACGGAAAATATTCTATTTCTAGATAATGTTTAGTCCCATTAGACGCGAATAGTTTCATTCGTTTTTTGGAAAGGGAAAAAAATAGGATTACAAACAAATTTATATATTATACCATGTTCTCTTATTAACATAATTTATTTTATAATATATTTAAAACTTAAGTGCAGATATTTTTAACTATTTCAACAAAAAAAAATTAAACTTAGGTTTAAGTCAGTTAATATATTTTTTTATTGTACCAGCACACCTGCTAGCTTTTTATACCTTACATGCAAATTATTTTTCTACACCAGCGTTCTGCGAGTTATAAATGTGAATATTAAAATTTACTATCGAAATACAAAACAATCTCTTACCAACCCACTTAGAGTAGAAATTTATTTGGTTTTTAATGTGTAAGCAAATTAATTTATTTAATAATATATTTACAACTTATAAGTGCAGAAAATTTTAACTATTTCAAAAAATTAATTAAACTTAGTTTTAAGTCAGTTAATATATTTGTTTCTTGTACAATAGCATTTACTTACTGGACAGCACTACAGCCCGGGGTGGGCCTTTACAGCTATCATTTACAGTATTTAATATTACTAAAAGTTTTTTTTTTCCATTTTATTCTTATTTTGCTTCAAAACAGGCTTACCATTTTAACAGCCATTTATCATCTAGAAATCTGGATTTTAGTTAGTTCAGAAAAATCCATTAGTTAATTAAATAGAAAAAATAAGGAGCGATGTTCGCAACACACAACTTTCACTTACCAACTTACTTAGATTTGAAATTGGTGTGTTTTGATAAATATGTAAACGCCCATGCTCATATTGACACATCTTACATATATCTATTTATATTTATTGATTTATTTTTGTCTGTATTTGCTCTCTAAAGTATACTAAATTTTTTTTTTTTTTGTTAAATAAAAGTTTTTACTCTACAATATCAATACTTGAAAACATCGTTTAGCCATGGAAACAAATAATTTCCGTAAAATATGTATGCTTCAAAACACTTTGACAACTATTTCCTTTGAACAGAACGTCTTTAATTATAAACAATTGTCTGTCAGGGGTTTACCTGTAGTGGTTAGCATGGCAACCTATAATACTAAAGGTCGCGAGTTCGCTAAGTGGCATAAAGTGACGCACAGTGGTCCAGCCTGAGAAAAAACCTCATAAATGAAAGTAGCCCAAATCTGATTTTTTATTGGTTTTCGAATATTCAGATACTTGTAGAACAATGGAAACAATATATTTTTTTAACTAGTTAAAAATTAAAATGTGTGTGTACCAGTAAAATTGACCTTTTTAATGATTGAAAAAATCGTACTTTTCCACCAACATAAAAAAAAATTTCTACTCTGTATAAGATTAACAATAAAATATTCCCAAATACATCTGGAGTGTATCATCTATATGTGCACTGTTATGGACTAAACATGTTTAAATAATATCAATAGTTAGAGAAGAAATTAGTTTTCGAAATCGTTGCTGAAATAAGTATGATTTTTTGACTTTGTTGGTTTATAAAAAGTTTGCGTTACGTTGCGTTACGGTCGCAATGGTTTAATATGTAACTGTAGGTAGTAGAGGAACTGTGGTAAAATTTTCAGCGCCAACTTCGGCCAACTTTGGGATTTATAAGGATTTAAACCTTTCGCTACGGTGCGAGTAACGAAGGCGGATGACCTTGGGGAGGAACTATTAGTTAAGAAAAATTCTCCTATACGTTTCTAAGGGAGGAGGACTGGCTTAGAATTAAAATAAAATAAATCACACGTTATTTTCATTTTAATTCTAAAATACTAAAATAAAATAAAATAATTTTAATTTTAATTCTAAAATACTAATAAAAAAATTGTTTTATTTTGTATTTTAAATAATCAAATAAACTACATCTACAAGTAGGTTGTTTGAAGTTGCACAATTTGCTTATAGTGTATGGTGATCCTTTGCACTAGAGCTCTCACCCCTGAAAATTAAGGCGGTATATTTATTTCAGTTTGATGCTGTCTGTTATTGTTGCAAGTTTTTTGAAATCCCTTCATTAACCGCGAAAATTACTTGGATAAATGAATAATTAATTATGAGATTAAAAACAGTACTAGATGTGATTTGCTTTCTGTATCCAATTGATACTGCAGCATTTCGCAAGTATACAGCGGAAACGGCTGAGATGGCAGTGACTCGGTACCCCTGGTACTATCTCCCATCGACCGTCCACAAAATTCTTTTCCATGTAGCATATATGATTGAGCACGCAGCTCTTTTTATCGGTTCCCTGTCAGAAGAGGCTCATGGAGAGTAGGAACAAATATTATAAGCAGTACAGGGAACATCATTCCAGGAAGATATCTCGAGTCGCAACAAATGAAGATGTTTTCCACCAATTAATTGTAACAAGCGACCCATATATTACGGATTTAAGACCAGTATACAAGTATAAAAAGAAAAAAGAGCAAACCGAGGAAGCATACAATTTATGTAACAAGATTAAATAATTATATCCTATTTGTATTATTGTACATAAAAATATTAAATAAAAAAAAATCTATTCAAATTTTTATTTTCCACGTCATATTTTAACTTGATCTGATGCTCTGATTTCGGTGATATTGATTTCATTAGATTCGGCTCCTTAAAAAACATATAAGACTATATGATACACGAATTTTTGACTTTTTGACCTCAAATTTGGACTTGATCTGGTTGTACCATTGCACTGATTTTGATTTCAGATTTGGCCCCCCAAAAAATCAACACACGAGTGGTTAGCAAAGTAATTATAATAGATATTAGGTTTTTTCCCATTTTCAGCTTTTTTGGACCACTGTGTGACGTTAAACAAACAAACCATTGTCAGTCATATAAGGCGTACTGGGCATGCGTGGCGTCAAAGTGTTTAATGATTTTGTAGGAATATTTTTCCTTTTTTTTCTCCTGTAAACGGTAACAGCTGTCTCATCGATGGTATATACATACGTCAAATACCCAATTTCAGGTTCCCACAATTTATCGTTTTTGACTTAGTGTGTTAACACACACAAAAACATAGATCTTTTCGCGGGACTTGGTTATTTGGACTCGCGGGACCCCAAAGCGTGTATTTCCTGTGAAAAGTCGAAATTTTTCACGATCAATAGTTTCCCTTACTATATGTTTTATATATATCTAAGTGAAAGTAAAAATGGAACTCACACAGACTATCCTTGAGACGATGGAGGAGAAGAGACTGTGGTGGTACGGCCACATAAGGCGGATGGAAAGTAATAGATTACTCGAGGTAATGATGGATATGGAGGCAGAGGGTAGTAGAAGAAGAGGAAGAACTGCATTCAGGTGGAAGGGAAGAGTGGACGAGAGAATATGACTAGCAGTCGGGGGAGGCGCTTGGAGTGGCCAAGAGTCGAGGCAGGAGTTCGATGAAGATATCTAAAACTGAAGAAGTTTCTTTTTAAAAAGGTTTAGAGTTTCTAATAGCCCACCTACTACACATCTATTGGAAAAAAGTCAGATTTCTTTTTTTTTATCAGCAACTTCCATTCAGTTAGCAAAGCTCAGTGAAAAACTAATAATTAAATTCAAAAATAGAGCCAATTTTTATCTTAAATGTAAGAAAAGTCACCCATTCTTGTAAAAAAAAAGGTGATTTTCCGTAATACTCTTAAGATCTTTAGAATCTATTTTCTTTGTGGGTACCTTGTAAATGTTAAGATGTTTAATCCTTAACGTTGCAAGCAGATAAATAGCTCATTGTTAAGCTGAACAGCCGAGAAGAGTTAAGTGACGATCAATTAAACAGTTACTAACTCCTTGTGTCATTGAGGGTCTATACCCCCGAGATTACACTCCCCTTTGTATTGAGTATTGAGCTTTACAATCTAGTCATTTACATAGTGGGAACCAAAAATCAGTCTAATCGTACATTAATAATAAAATTATTTTCACAATGCTGCAACAAAAACATTCCTTGAGTTTGTAAAGTGGTACTTTTCGGTCCTAGGCCTGAAAAATGATTTTGGGTGCGCTAATCACACCTACTAATAAATATTAACACATATTACTAATAAATATAATTAATACATATTATTAATACATATTAATAAATATAAATACACACTAACAAACATCTTTGTAAAAGATGTAACTTATAGTAATGCTGTGTTTCTTTCTAAGTAGAATGCTCAGATTTTTAGGCAGTTGATGACATATTTAGAGATGAGCCAGAAATTGAAAATGTTTCCGTAAATATAAAGTTTTCGATACTTCATAAGGCAATGTCAAACAAACGGTTTAATTTAATACGTAACAATAATTTTATTTTTTATGTTAATATAAATTATAAATATTCTTCTAGGTTAATAAACTGACGCACTTAAAATTGGCAGTTTCAATTTTAGGGAACTTGGGAAAGGGGATAAATCCTGGATCTTATTTGTTATGCCAACAGTGTAGTTGAAAACAAAAAAAGTAATTACAAATAATAAGCTGTTAGCACAACTCGAAATAATTCTTGTTTGTATAATTTCTTCATTTTGGGGTACACCATGTTTACCTAAAAACAAATATAACAACAAAAAAAAATGATATAACAAAACATTGACATAACATAACAACAACAACAACATAACAAAACAAAATGATATAGCAACAAAACAAAATTATTATAAGGGGAAATTAAATGTGGAGTTGGAAATCTCCAACAGAGAAAAGAAGAAAAACAGCCACTTTTTATACTTGTAATGAAAATAACTATTATTTATGTTATAAATACAATAAAATCAAAATCTCACAATCATATTTACTATATAATCAACTTACCATACGACGGTTTCTGGTTTGAACGACGTTTTGAAGTATAACTAATGGTAATTATAAAAAATATTGCTCATATCTGTCATTAAAGGAAAACTTAAATTTTTATTTTTAGAACATGTATAAATATTAATAGTTTTAGATATTAGGATATTAATCAATCTTTTATAAATTATCTGTCTGTCCCCGGAATATCCGCACGCTAAATCGCATAACATGCTATCTAAATTTCAGATTTCAGTTTATCGATTTGATATCCTACACACCTTTAAATACAGACTAATCTATTAGTTTCAATGCACCCAGTTTTCCAAAAGATAATAAATAGAGTTAAAATTATGTCTTAAATTTAGGTTTGTAATTTGAAAGTTGAAGATAGATAACATTAACCTAGATTAAATTTTTATTATCGCTAACTATTACTTCCTAAAATAGTAATACTCTTAGCTCTAAGTAAAATCCACCAACCTTGAATTCACGACTGAATTGATGGTGATTCCTAAGGCCGGGAACATACACGGCGTCTTTTTTACCGATCGGTAATTTTGCCGCTGCGGCTGTAAAATAATAAACATTGGGCGGTAAAATTGCAGACGCAAGGTGGGAAAATTTATTTAGTGGCCAAAAAATATACAACTCCTGACCAAATTAAGTGAATCTAATAATTCTCTCTCTTTTTTTACGGGATCATAGAGAATTAAATGAGCCAGTATTATTATCTATATAGCTTTCTGCTTATAAACATGTATTTTTCAGGCATTTGTTCCTTTTAAAAGATTTTTAAATAATTACTGTCTGAAGAAGAAAAATCCATAAAAAATAAATTAAAAATATCCTGTTTTTTAGAAATTTTAACGGAAAAAAATATTTTAGTATAGAAGTATATTTTATGATTTAGTCTGATTCCAGGCTGAAAATATATAAAATGTTCCATTTTAGGTATGTAAATATTGAAACCGATATATCGCCGAACGATCGCATTTCATCGATCAAATATTATTATGGTATTTTAGCATCTTTTGCCCTCTACCACTTTGATAAAATCAGGAGCAATTATAGCTAAATAAAAGAATTCATATTAAATTAAATACTTTTTTCGTAAATTATATAGTTAACTTGGATGTTATTAAAACGCATTTTTATCCAATAATTTTATACCATATTTTCTTATTTCTAAAATATATTAGGTGCAATAATATAGAAAAAAAAAAAAAACGCTTCTGGCCAAATTCATACTGTCGAATAGTGTACTCTTATCTATTACAACAAACTACTCCACTAATTTAGACATTTAAAAACAGACCTAATTAAAATAGTTTAACATTTATCTGGGTTTAAATAATTTTTATTAAACGAAATGTAATACTAATTTTCAGAGAAACAATTAAGCTCAAATAATTAACAAGGTTACAAAAAAGTATCGACTTGTAGCGATGCGGTATCACAAAAATAACCATATGATTCGAGCTTCAGAACTAACTCTCCAGTTATATTTTATTATAATTTATATTTACTTATATTTATGCAGTATTAGAAAAATCTAGAATGTTCCCGGAAAGCGTAGAAGATACTCGAACAGTCACGAACATGTGCTAGAACAGTTTGTTCCAACTGTTCCAAAAAAAAAGTCTAGAACTCTTTTCAATCATTGTTTTTTATTGTTGTATAAAAATTGTTAAATAAATAAAATAAAAGTTGTATTGTTATTGTATTATTGTTGTATTTTATTCATTATTGTTATGAACTATCTATTACTTCTTAATGGCGATTTTTCTTAGTTCGGGGTTGTTAAGGCAGCTTGGAAATTCTGAGTTTAGAATTTCTTCAAACTAAACCTTTTAATTATAATATCTCTGGTAATGCAGAATTAACTATAATTTTAATTATAAATACAATATATTTATTGTAGCAAAATTTTATATGAATTAATATTTAAAAATAATTTCCCTTTTATCGAAAACAAAAAAAAAATAAATAAGATACTTGGGCAACATTAAAAAAAAATAAAGGAAAATCCTGAATAAAAAAAATTAAATAAATATATATGCCTATAATTACAATAAAAAAAAAAAGAAAAAAACTAAATTAATATCTCTTAGGATTTTTACTATAAATATATACACAAAAAAAATTAATTTTAATGTCCTCTAACCGTCTTTCTGGGAACAACGTTTCGGTCTTGATCAACTTTTCAGTGCTCCTGGAGCAGTTTTGAGCCTGGCTCTTACAATTTGCACTGGTAGCTTCTACCTCCCCTATCTCTTACTGGCCCGGCCCGGCTTACGCTTGGTATTGGCTAATAACAAACGTAGGTACCGAGCCGCTATAAACAATTTGTTTATACTTGCAATAGACAATTAATTTTTTCTAAAAATTATGTAATAAAATTACCGGTGACCGCAACAATGGTTATTAGGCTGATTATGTTGTAAGCGGTGTGTTTTTTAAAATTTATTATTACTATTATAAAAAGAATCCTTGATATTTTAGAGACATTGTTCAGTCAGCTAGTGTTAGTTGCATCCTTTGTTTGCTGTTAACTTAATTCAAAGATCTGCCTGACCCGGTTGGTTAAAGTTGTATGAGGAGGGCTTTCATCTTGTGTTGATCCAGGCCGGTGGAGGCGGTGCCTTCTGCAATATTCACGATTTGCATTCTCTTTGTCTCAGCCGTTTTCTCACTCTTCCTTTTTCTCTTTATTTTATGCTTCTTTCCCTGAGATTTTTGCTTTAAAACAACCTTTACCTATAAATAAAGTTGACTTTAGTGTCACTCGAATTTTGCGTTTAAAATTTTATTAAAGGTAAAAATTTAAATAAAGATTAGTTCCTTCAGAAGTAGAGGAACGAACATAGCATTCTGGTATATGTATAAAACGATCGTTTGTTTAGATGGGAAAAAAAATTAAAATATTTCTTACTATTATATTTACATTAAAAAATGAGATCAAATATATGAGAAATTGTAATCTATAAATCACTTGATGTTATTCTATGTTGGTGAATACATTTAAGGTTGTGACGACCAGATAGGAATTATAGATAATTACATATACACTACATAGATAGTTAAACACATACTAATAAGTAATTAATCAAACCAATAAGTATCAATTATGCAGTAATAATTTCCAAATTAATTAATTATAATAACCAATACTAATTAATATAGTAGTAAGTATACGTATATCTGATCAGAATCTTATCACACTTTTGAAACTGTTAGGATGTCCTGTCAAGTTAATAAAAAATCGCTTGTAAAGAGTCGTTATGTGCTGGTCGACTGTCGGTAGATGGAGGTCTGTATGTAAAGTTTTGTTGGTCACCAGGGCGTCTTTGTATTCACTCGTAGCAATTTAGATTGAAACGTTTGAAGTTTTTGTAAGTGAGTCTTTTTAGCTATGCCGAATATCTGTGAGGAGTATGTCCATATGGGCTTCAGTAAGTATGTGTAGTTATTTAGTTTCTGTTTCAGTTTTAGTCTTGAAGGTTTAGAAAATAGCGGATAGAGAAGCTTAAGTCTTTTGGTAAGCGTTAACACACTTAATTTGTTATTTTTTGTAGGTTTTGTGATTCTTATTTTAAATATTTTTCGAATTTAGCTACATGTTTTCGAAATATAATTAGATACAAACGTACATATGAAGATACATATAACACATAAACAATAGATATTGACATGAAATGAGGCTTGTTTAACATGAAAATCCGATAAGATAAAATAATCTCCTTTTTTCTCTCTGAGTTCCAAAACGTGATTTTCGTAGCTATCTATAATCTGTAATTTAGGTAAAAGGGAAATTGAATTTAATCCTCAGAGTAATTTAGATATTTATTTCATTTGTTTTTTATTTTTGATGATAAACATCCAACTTACTTTCTTTAAAACGTTTTTTCATTATTCATTTAATAATGTGCAACGTTCCAGAATTATTTTCCTTTCTGAAGCATCTTAAAATTTCTGTATCATATATTACATAAAATGTTCTGTTTTCTATTTTTTCTTCTTCTTTTTTTTTTTTTTTTTCTTTTCCTTTTACCGTCTTTCACAAAAATAAATGCATTACTTACTAGGATTGGAAGCGAATAGCTAATCTATTAGGAACAGTGTATCACTTATCGAATTTGTTAGATGATTTATTTGCAAACCTCTCCCCCCTCACCCAAAAACGTTAAGTTAAAAAAAAAAAAACTTTAATAAGGGCTAACTCAGCAGCTCTCGAATCAAACCACTAAACTTGTTTTTGACCAAACCTAATGGTATATATATTTTTTTTACTTTTTACTATCTATTTTTCCTATGCTGTCTATAAAACAAGATATTTGTTCCGTGTTGATTGTGACCAGATTTTTAAAAATTTATTTTAATTCAAATCCTGGTTTTAAAATGAGTGACCCAATTTTTTTTGTTTTTATTCTATTCTTTTTTGTAATCGAATTTCAATTTAACTCTCGAATTTAAGTTTTCGTCTCTAATTGAATAGGGGATGGATTTTCTACCTTAATTTTCTCAGTGAGGCCAGCAGGTGTAAGACAGAGGAGCTACGGGGGCGGGGGAGGAAGATCTTGCTAATTAGATCGAGAAGAGGGGGAGTGTGAGAGAGAGAGAGAGAGAGAGAGAGAGAGAGAGAGAGAGAGAGAGAGAGAGAGAACCTAACAAAAGGACATTTATGAATAGAAATCAATAGCAGAGAGTTCCCCGGCTTATCCCCTTCCACCGGTCCCTTCTTTTAATTCAATCCTTTTAACGAACCTCCTTCTTAAATCTTAATTGATTTCGCGGTAAATGAGCGAGAGGTGGCTCCGAATTTAGTAACACCTCCTTTCATCGAAAACTAATCTCTTTAGCTGAGAGAGCTTCGTTATTTGCGCTTCGTTTTCTGATTGGATGGGTATTCGATTCGGACTAATCCTAAATTCCCTATCGGGACAGATTGTCTTAATTTTATAAAAAAATAAAACAAACAAAAAAACAGTAAATTCAGACTGGCCTCAATGAAGAAAATCACTTACTACATTACGAAAATGGTACTCTCTGAAGAAAATTAAATTAGATAATGAAGATGTGTTATTTTGTGTCAGTGAAATCCAAACCAGAGTTAGTCAAAAATAAACTTCCACCAGGACACAATACACGGCAATTGTACTGTAAGAGTAAGAAATATATATATATACACACACATATATATATCATAAAAACGTCGGGAAATACTTTTTTTTTTTTTTAAATTGAAAATTAAACAGAAAAATGGTTCGTAAACGAAGCTACTTACACAACTACTGACATGAATCTACCAGATAATGACACGGCAAAAAGCGTGCTACTAAACCTACGATATTTTCAGTAAATATTTTTTGATACGAAATAACGAAAATCTATGCTAACCAACATACAAAACTTCCAGTGATTGTTAGGCAGATTCAAGAACCTTCAAGTATCCCCAGTAAATAATACAATATTACAGCCAAAACGTTAATAGGAACATTCCAAACCTTCCATCCGGCTGGAACAGGTACCTGAACAGCAACGTTTCCGGCTGCCCGCTTTTCTTAGGCGGGTGTGGCGTGCCAGAAACTTTATTTACGAAGTTAATCTATAAAATATATCTACTGTATCATTTATTTGTATCGGTTCCAGAAGGGAGCCCGATCAATAAATTACACATTTGTTTGTTTGTTTTACATCCCTTTATACAACTAAGGTTAATCGGACGATGCTACAGTGGGAGTCCTAAATTTTGTCTATCCAGCTATAATTAGGATAGGGGTCTTTATTACATATTTAATATACACTTCTCAAAATTGGAATCTTTTCCATAGGTTACGTGTTAAACTTTTTAATTATTCTATGAAAACTATGGCATGGAGGTGAATGGAAATGAGGTACAAATCTGAATAATGACCATATATAATTTTATTTAACAAGTACTAGCTAGGGTGCCCCGCTTCGCTTCGGTAGTTGTGTGGCAGTTTTAATAACAGATAAACTTTAAAATTAAAGGAAATATAGAACAAAATTAGCACTTTCTTAAAAATTTTAACATTATATCTATATTAAGATTCGATATCTGCAGAGTCCGCCCAAATAAGGAACCCTATATACTTTAAAGGGGGTTGAAAATGGTGAATGAACAATTAATTTTGCTGCTACTTTGTCGAGTCATGCATCGTCTTTGATTATGAATCCTATAAGCCCATTCCAAGCAGTCAGCAGATAATAAGTTATTAGATTATTAGTTAAAAAAACTATAGTTGGAGTACAACTTAAGCGCCGACTACTGTGATGGTCCCATTAGATCCAGAAGTTTAGAAAATACCGAAGATTCATAGAAACTTTTTTTGTAAGACCTTTCTTCCAGTTCCACCTCCCTTAATATATCCCCCCCCCCCCACGCTAATTTGGCCGAACTCTGCACTTCTCCAATCTTACTACTGTTACTAAGTGAAAACCAAAATATCATGAGGGCACAATTTTTTCATCATATTTCTTTTTATTCTGAACTATGAGCGGTGATAAAATCTTAATGAAAAAATTGTATTATTGGAATCAATTCATCATCTTGTCAACTGGAATGCTTATCATACATAGTAATAAAACCATTTTTCATAACTACATACAATAACAACACTTCAAACTTGTTATTTTCGGTTTATAATCAGTCTATTCAGCTCTTCTTTTTTGTTTTATGTCTGTTTTTATTCGCTCACTCATATTGCATTAAATTTACTTAAGTATATGTTGGATATTGATTAAATTTAATGTGTTTATCAATTAATCTTCTTATGAGAAAATTAATTTTGTAAAGTATCCACTCGGTTTTCCAATTGATTGCAGATATGTAAAATCATTAATTTATTTTAAAAGAAAAGGTGAAACTAATTATTTTCGCTTGATTTTTAAGTAATTTAAAAAGAACAGCTGACAAAATATATAACCTTTACAAATATAACGGATTGAATGAACAATAAACATTGAGTGAAACAGACCCTAGCGCTTCCTCGTGGTCTGCAGCTCGAACTAAATTTTTCATTCATAAACTCGTATGTCATTCTCAGGTAGGCTAATTACATGTTGCGAGAGGCTTAAAATTCCAGTACTTTTCTCTTCAATTTTACACCCTTAAGAGACAAACGGAAACCTTCTTCTCCGTTAGGGGACATACAGTTACACGCTGACATAAATCTCTTAATCGTATGTGGAGTCGTTTCTAAGCCTTTTCGGCACGCACATTGTACACTTTGCTTTATAATATATATTGATTAATTATATGCCATTTTTTAATAACCCTTAAAGATATATTTAAATGACACAAATGGACACTCCAGATAGTGGATGCTGACTGGCATGGGGACCTATATTAAACTAATTTAGTGACTGATGATTGCATTGCCACACAATAAGTACTATAAACTAAATTACAACTTATCTGGTGAAAGTGGTACAAAGCTGTTTGGCTCCTTTGTGGTTATTATGCTCAACTTCCTCCCTGCCTCCTCAACTTCAAGTCCCTGCCATCCTGCCAGATCGCCTTCCGCTCCAAGACATCTCCTAGGGCCACCACGGGTCGGGAGCTCGCGATCTTTAGTATTGTAGGTTGCCATGCTAACCACAAAACCACAGGTGACCCCTTGATATCACATTTTATAATTGTCATTACATTGGTGACAGGTGCAAATGAAAGTATAAGGAAAGATAAAAAATCTATTAAAAAGTTTAGGCTGTGCATTAAAGAAAGCCCCATTGCAATCACTAGTAATTTTTTAACAAAGATGCCTAAAATCGATCCCTGGGTTATCGATTATCTGAAACTATTGTTTACCACCTGTAATTGGACAATTTGTCTGTTGGTGGAATTTTATATGTATAAATAAATAAATATTGTAAACATTGAAACCTTTAACCATAAAGCCATTGCGTATAGTTTGTTTTTCCAGCTTACCTGCTAGCTTGTATACCTTAAATGCAAATTATTTTTCTAAGCAAGCATTCTACGAGGTATAAATGTTAAAAAAGGTCAATATAAAATTTACAATTGAACACAAACCTACTTAGAGTAGAAATTTGTTTGTTTTTTAACGTTTAAACTCTACTTAGGAAAGTCACATGAAAACTCTTTTTTTTTTTAACTCTTTAAATTATTCTTATTTTTTAAGTAAATTGTTAATTTTTATGATGTAAAGGTTACCAAAATATAAGAGAAAAAATTAGGCAGCCTGTCTAAACTAGATTAAAGTATTTATTTTTTCTACTGAGGACATTCCTGTGCCAAGTTTTGAGCAAATATTTGGCCGGGCCAGGCTCTGAAAAGCAAATACTGGAGATAAATTTATTCTAAACATCCTTCCTCGTTTAATCTGCAGGTTTTGAAGTAACCTATGTTTTTTCTCTTGAAGGTTCTGACCTACTGTCTCTCTTTGAGCTTCTGAAAATGAAAAGGAATCATCTAAGAGCTGCATATACTTTATACTGGGTATGGGCAACTTTCGACATGTTGTTGGCCAAACTTTAGTGTGTAAATGGGTTCGCGGACCGCTTTCAAAACTAGAGCATTTTTGCGCGTAGGTTTTTTGAAGATAAGTTAATTATTGTCGTTCAAATGAAGCGTTACCGATACACGCCAAAGTTATGATGCCTTTATTAATCTTAATCTGCCTCATTTGGAGTGACTATGACTAAGTAGTGTGATATTTTTTTTTTATAATTTAAATTTTTAATAAACTATTCTCATTCTATTTTGTATATTTTCTAATTTTTGTTTCATTTTCTTGTTAATTCACTAATACTTAGTTATTTTTTTTTTCTTTTGGTAACAATTTTATGATTAATACTATATTAAATTATTTTTCCTGCTCGCAGTATCATATAATGGTACCTGCTGGACTTCTATGTAACTATGAATTTCCCCCTTGCACAGGGTTACTGTAATGGGAAAGAAAAAAAAAATATTCACAACAGAATTATGAGAGAAATGTTAGGCGAAATCATAATAAAATTTCATTCAAGATGAAAATCATTGTTATATATAATTTTCTTTTATTTTTATTGATAAAGACATAGATAAATATAAACCAATAATACATAGTTTGAAGTTCTTTCAGAAGAATTGAGAAGCATTCTTTCTTATCAATTTATGAATGAAAAAATAGAATTAATTCAGGAAATATTGCGATTGTAATATAGGTTATATTATTAATATTGCTTCCGATTACTACATAAAATAGTAATAAGCATTGCTCCAAGTAAAACTGACTAACCTTGAATTCGGAAGTGACTTGTGGACAGCCCCAACACTGCTGGCCAAATTTAGACTGAGCAACCGTAGCAGATGTACTCTTATATGTGACAGAACTTTACCCGACTAAAGGCCTGGCCACACATGTCCGCACCGGATCCGCACCGGATCCATCACGATTTTGCGGATCGGATTTGGCACGGAGATCCAAAAAGTCCGTTCACACATCTCCGCACCGCACCTGTCAAGGTTATTTTCAGCGCCCCATTTTGTAACCTACCTAACCTGAGATCAGTATCAATTTCACTCTTGTTTACTGCGTTGTTTAGTATGTTTTAAGTAGTTAATGTGGCAATCACAGCTCTAGAACTAGAAGAACATGATAATTGAGTAGAAATCACTCAGAGTTGAATAGTGTGTAAACATTGTAAACTTAAAAGAACAAACTAATATATACGATGTTTCTTTATCTAACAGATTACAAAACAACTTAATGAATGCTTCAGGATCACAATCCAAAATATCGTTACTTTAAGATTCAAATGAGATTGAAAAAATGTGATAAAACAATGTAGGTTGTGAAAAAATGTGATAAAACAATGTTAGGCAGTGTTAGTCTTAAACTTTATTTCTCTTGATGGCCAGGATATAATAGACTGCAATATTCTTCTAATTAACATGTTTAATGTTTAATGTTTGTGATATAATATTGGATTGATGTTTGTGATATAATATTGGAAATTTATTTAATATTTCTTAATAGTCTTCAATATATTCTTGGATGGGTAGTTCCAACCTTCTTCATGAGAAGGGGTAAATTAGTAACAAACTTAAAAAAGATGTGTATTGGAAATGTGAAATATTAAAGCTTCAGTTTCCTTAAGAAATAAGGTGAAATTTATTATCAACAACTTCATATTCTTATATGAATTATTAAAAAATGATTGTTTACTTTTGTATCAGCAAATCAGTACTTGAAAAATCTTAGTGGATATACATGTGTTTGGACACAAAAAAAAAAAAATCAAGAAAACGAGCTTTTAAACTGTTTGTTTGCTATTTGCTTCTGTTTTACTCATTCGGCAGTTTTTTTGTTTTAAAATGTCTCAACATACTCATCCATACTTATCTCTTCAATATGTAACCAACATTTCATTTCTTTTAGTTACTTCTACCCTGTAATAATAAGTTCTTAATTTCATGTTATCTATTGTTTTGTTTTTTAGTGATATTTATAACTTCAGTTTAAGGAATCCAGTTTTTTTTTTTTTTTTTTAATTTCAGTTAATTACGATTATTTAAGATATGTTAAATGATGATCAGGGTTTTCAGTTAACAATTTTTTTATTATGGAAAGCCCAAGTTTCAATCCAACTTGTGGATCATCGTCAGGGCTAAAAGAAAAGAAATATATGAGTATCTATGCTAGAGGATGACAATAAATGAATATTTTACAGAACTGATAATAATACAAAGGATGGTAAGCATTATACATGAATATTTAAACAGTGGCTAGCTGGCAAGATAAAATGGAATCTGATATTTACCTCCTGAGTCGAGGTTGATACAAAAACTGAAGGTAAAAATGGGTGAATAGGGGGTCACTATCTCTCACCCATTTTTACCTTCAGTCTTTGTATCAACCTGGACTCAGGAGGTAAATATCAGATTCCATATTATCTTGCCCACTAGCCACTGTTTAAATTTAATTAATTCCTTTGTATTATTATCAGTTCTGTAAAATATTCATTTATTGTCATCCTCTAGCATAGATACTCATATGTTGTTTTCTTTTAGCCCTGATGATGATCCACAAGTTGGATCGAAACATCAGCTTTCCATAATAAAAAAGTTGTAAACTGGAAACCCTGATCATCATTTAACCTATTGTACAGAATTACGATTAAGTTATTATATACGAATTACGTTGACTATCTCTCACCTCTTGAATACGATTATTTAAGTTACAATCCAAAATTCAAATGTTTATTTTATAATTTAAATTATGTTTAAGTTAATATTGTCACCCCTATTCTTAAATTTACCCAGTCCAATGTGACACAGGGATCTTTGGGCAAGGGTTGTGAGGTAATTAAGCAACTATGTACAATTTACATCGTTTATTTACAATAGTTTCTACACGTCCCAACTACACAAGGAGGGGGGGTACCTTGACTCATAAATCATTGGGGGGTACTTGACTACTTCGGGTCCCACTATGCCCCAGGCTCACTCTGCCTGTCCCAGACTTAGACTGCCCCTCACAGACTGCCTCACTCAGACTCTCCCAGACTCCCAGACTGTCTCTCCCAGACTCCCAGACTGTCTCTCCCAGACTGCCCCACTCTCTCCTGGGCCAGCATCCTCTAGGAGTTCCCCCTCTCTCTCAGGGTCTCCTAGGTTCAATAGACATCTTCCACGTGACAACTCCCCCCTCCCCTGAATACCAACGTCCTCGTTGGTAAGTTGGGACCTGTAACAAAAAATAAACAAAGCGGCAGAAAACTCGTTTTTTACATATTTACTTAACGGTAGATTTTACGAACAAAAGAAACAAGTACTGAATGTTTAAAGCAAAATGAAAATTCGGAAGAAGGAAAAAGATGAGAACCCAAATAGAGGATCCCAAATAGAGGAACCTCACTGCATCATTTTCTTTTTGAATTCGACAATCATCGGCTCACCCCTTTAACGTCCATTCTCTGATTTACAGTGCTTTTGACTAGCACCTTTCTCAAGTCTTACCTCAGTTTGACTCTGAGAATCTTGTTGCATACCTTAACCATCTACGTTTGACTCGTAGGATTCCACAACAAATTAAAAATCATTACTCTCTAAGTACTTTACTAATCTCTTTAAGTACTTTACTATCCTCTTCAAGTACTTTACTCATCTTTGAACCTGAAAGGGGTGTGGGATGCCGGCCGTCTCATTTAATTTAATTTTCCCCTTAAGAACCATAACAACCTCTACAATATGCAGTGAAATTCCTTTACAATTATTTCTTGACTTAATAAAAAACAAAACAAAAATAAATTCCATTATTCTGCTACTTTAAATTTATTCTTTAACCATTAAAGATACAAATTTAGTCAATAATACCCTCTAAGAATTTTACTTAAAAATTATACTTTTTCTTACAAACTCCATTTTTTTTCAACACATTTCCAATTTCTACCTACTACTAAAGAACTAGAAAAATATAAGTCATAAAACTATAAACAATAAAAAAATCTCGATAAAGGGATTTAAAAGAACATTGGTTATGCCTATCCTGCATAAACATCTCACCCACTGACCTACTTTTTGACGCTGACTGTGCTACTAGGTTGCATCTCTTATTCTTTAGAGTCCCTCTTCTTGGAACTTGGTGGCTATGAGGCTCGCTTCCGTGTCCGTGACAATAGGCCTTCGCGATAATATCCCTTTAATTGACTTCTTTATTAAATAAAAAAAATCAGAATTATCCACGCGTCATCGATTCGATCAAAATAACCGAAACCGAGTAATGAGCTACTACCCCCGAAATAAACCAATTTACCGGTTTTACATTCGTCTTATCAAAACCAGATAACGAAATAAAATAACAATGAAAATTGAAAGATGATACTAAAAACCCGTACCAAATTATTGACTGAAATTGGGCGGTATTAATTTTCATGGACTCAAATTTATATGTGGTACTGTGAGATTCGAATAACCGGAAAATTTAAATTTTAAGTTCAATCATTGGTGGAATTTGTCATAAATCGAGTTTTGTAAACATCCCCGGGAGTATACGCGATATTTCAAAAATCCCTACTGAAATTTAGTCGCTTGAATAGACCGTTGAAATTAATTAAGTATACCAGATTCCTAAACCTAAACGCTTTTTGTTTTCTTCCAGAAAACCACGATAGTAATTGAAATCTTTGGCTCCGATAAATTTTTGCTTAAGTCCTTTAAAAATCAAAGATGGGATAAACACAATGACCGCAACCCAAAACCATGATCTCATCTCGCAACCGATTATGGTATTTCCTGGACGTTGTATGATCCTCAATTGTTCGTTAGTTATGACAATTGTTAATTGTCTGCATTTTGCTAACCATTAGCTATGCCCAATTTTGTTTTCATTGTTCCTGGGTACCGCTTGTTCAGTGCTCTATTCTTTGCTTGCAGACGCAAATTTAGCATTTCCTCCTATTCTTTAACCTATAGATTCTGCACTTTTCCCCAAAGCAAAAAGAATATTCAACAATTTAATGAAATCTTATAATTTTTTTTTGTTATAATCTAAGGATCTATTTTCTCATTTTTTTATTTTTCGGTTTCAAGGATGAAAAAATCGTTTTATACGCCCTACGTGTATCGTCTCGACTTTAAATTTTCTTCCCGTCTTCGTCTGTCCTTATCCCATTTAATCCCGAGATTACAATCTAAGGGTCACGATAAGATTTTTCTTCCGACCTGAAAATTTTCTTTGACAAAGAACTCTCTTATTAGTTACTTTTTGACTTATATTTTTCTAAAAAATCTAAACCTACAATACTCTATAAACAAAGACAATACAGATTAATAAAATGATCACTACTTATTAAATTACCTAGTTGGAACATTGCAGAAAGAACTCCATAATTTTTCCCATCAGTTCCTCTTGGAACTTCACTAAAAACTCAACCTCATTTAATCTTCAACCATTGACTGTCAAGCTCAAAATACTAAGATACCCCGTATCTTAAAATTACAAAACCTCTAATTTCTCTCTTATTTTTCTAGTTTCTATTTTTCATTCTTAACTTACATTCTATTTTTCTAGTTTCGCTCTTATTTACTCTATAACTAGGGTTCCTTCTACAAGTTTTTACTCTTATGGCTAAATCTTATTTTTACAAAACAAAAAATAAATTTAATTTCTTTACCTAAGATGCCAACTTGGCGAGCTAAGAATACTTCGGGTGGTTCCCGTCTCTCTTTTCAGCTCCGCAGCTCTCCGAGTTGGTCCAGCTGATCCGCAGCGCTGATTCTGTCTTCTTCTTGTCCCTGCTCTCCTCCAGGAACGCAGCAGTTTTCGCCCATCCGAAATTCTTCCGTAGCTGCCCCATCTTCCACATATGCCTCCCGGCGTCTCTCGAAGCTCCCTCTTCCACACAACACAACCCTTGCCCGGCGCCTCCACCAAATTTGTGTCACCCCTATTCTTAAATTTACCCAGTCCAATGTGACACAGGGATCTTTGGGCAAGGGTTGTGAGGTAATTAAGCAACTATGTACAATTTACATCGTTTATTTACAATAGTTTCTACACGTCCCAACTACACAAGGAGGGGGGGTACCTTGACTCATAAATCATTGGGGGGTACTTGACTACTTCGGGTCCCACTATGCCCCAGGCTCACTCTGCCTGTCCCAGACTTAGACTGCCCCTCACAGACTGCCTCACTCAGACTCTCCCAGACTGTCTCTCCCAAACTCCCAGACTGTCTCTCCCAGACTGCCCCACTCTCTCCTGGGCCAGCATCCTCTAGGAGTTCCCCCTCTCTCTCAGGGTCTCCTAGGTTCAATAGACATCTTCCACGTGACAATATGTGTATTCCAATGGTGTCTTCATTTACACCTCTTTGATAAGGTCACTTTTTTAAACCAGGAATTTTTTTTTAAATATCTGCCTTTGTTTAATTTGTATCACTATTCTCATTTCCAGCATTTATTGTATTATATCTTATTATACAATCTGCATTGCATGACTGTATCTTACCATATTCAATTTTAAAATTTTATAAAGAATTAGTTTATTGATTTCAGATACTATAATGCTGTTATTTATGTTTCATTCCCATCTGATTAATAAATAATTTATGTTTGATTCTTTATTTACCTACCTTTTCATGCCTCCAATGAATATTGCCATCATAGCTTCATAATCTAATATTTTTTTTTTCTTTATTTCGATACATTTTGATTTTGATGTTAAAAATGTTATTTGTTCAGGAATAAGTTTGTAAAACTATCTTCACTATTATCTGTTGAAATTCCAATTATCATTATAACAAATATTGTTATGAAAGAACATAAGATGAAGTTTCACCTAATGAAATCTAAATTATAAAAATAAAAGTTTTTTATGGTTTAAACTCTGTACAGCTTGTTTTATAATTTTGAGATACATTATGGTTAAGAATATCCTGTATTTTAACCTTGAGCTGTTATTTGTGACAGTTATTTTTATTATTCTAAAGTTAATATGTGGATTATATCTTATATTTCTTTATGATTTCTTCATGTATGTTTTCATATTATTTATAAGTTTTATAAAGTTATTTTGATTATTTAATTTATATTCTTGCATTGTATTATCTGTTTAGATGGTTTATACCATATTTAGTTTTATCTTTTAACATTTTATAAAGAATTGGTTTTAAAAATGTTAATTTGGTACATTCAATTTTCTCAAATTGGATTCACTCTATATTTCATATTAAGATTTTGTTTAGTCAATGAGTACTTGAGTGAAACTATCTTTACTATCACTAATTAAGATTATATTCCTCATTAGAGACCTACTTGCAGAAGGAATAAATGAATTCACTTATATTCTTTCTGATGTTTGAAACCACACCCAATCAAATATTTACAAATCAGAAAATAACTTATTGTAAATTATAAAAGAATTTCTTGTGGTTGAAAGTGGTAAGGACCCAGACATTACAATCATTCTTATGGTAAAATTCTATGTTTGTAATAAACGTTCTAAACCTATGGACTGTGTTCAAGACAGGTGTGCATTATTATTATCATATAAACCTTTATATGGTAATAGCCACATTAGCACAAATGGTTGCATATCACAAGTTTATAAAGAACATCATTTGTAGCAGATTGTGGAATATTGTAAAGCATGTTATTTTATCTGATGAGAGTGAAACAACCATTGTATTAAACTATAGTGAAAAGTAAAAATTCACTTCGAGTGACTTGGTTTCTACAATAATGAAGAGGAATTCATGCATGAGATTTTATCTGTATGAAAGTCTATGAATTTGTTCTAAAAGATCAATTAAGTTCAGGCATAAGTAGCTTTCAGCATTTTTGGCTGGTATTATCTTCTCTGATGTAGCACATAAAGTTTCTTATAACAATAAAATCACACAAAGAAATGAAAGACACAGAAATATCTTTTATTGGACCTAATACTGGTTACTGAAACATGATTGTTGAAATGGAAAAGATTCAAAAGCATCTGCATCTAAATGTTAATGATTAAAGTTGTACACTCAAGTAATACTATCACTAAACTAAATAAATATGCATTAATTGAAAATAATACATCTTTATCAGGTAGTTCTTTAACAATAAACATTCTATTAATTTTAATGAATCTACATACAAATTTAAAACATTGCTAGCAAAAGGAAATTAAAAAAAAAATATCACTTCCTAATTTGTATATTTAATAATTTTACACACATTATCATTAACTGGTCATAATACTGAGAATTTCTAAGAGGTTATGACTTAAAATGGTGTTATGTTGAAATTAAAAATAATAAAATTATAGTACAACAAAGTTAATTTATATAAGTACAAAACCCCAAATTTGCTTTCTATTTATTAATTACTTATCTATTCATTTTATTTTCCTGGCCATAAAGGACCTGAACTGAATCAAATTACTTCAATTAACTAATGTATTTTCAAGTTTGGAAGACCTAACTCGAGCTATAACCATCGCTATCAAAATATAACCTCCCTTAAACACGTACAAGGCTCGGACACGGATCACATGCGGATGAGGAATTTTACCCGGTGTCGGACATGTGTGAACGGTTACTACCTATCCTTCGTAAATGAATCAGATCCGTGCTGCGGCGCGGATCCGGTGCGGACATGTGTGGCCAGACCTTAATTTAGACATTTCAAAACAAATCTAGTTCAAATATTTAAATCTGTTGGCTTGTTTTTATCTTTTTTAAATATGTAACTTAGAATACAAGTTCCATTTGTGGAAAAAAACGAGTTTGAACCGCAATGATGTAGTAAAAATTATAGTTTTTTATTAATAAATAAATCAAAGTGGAATTATAGATAGTGATAAGTGAGGAATGGATTTTTTTTTCTGAGCGTACAATTAACATTTGGAAGTTCAATTCAATCATTTAAACTGACGTTTATTTTACATACAGTTAGCAAAAAAAGTCTATATATACCATGCCAAAAATCAATTTTAGCCGAGGAAAAATAACACACTATTCATTTAATTTTTTCTTTATAAATTAACCCATAATACTTGATCATTTTTAAACATTTTCAATTTCGTAAACAACGTTTTAAGACATTTATAAAAATTATTTATACAAAATAAAATAAAAGTCTGTGTAACTAATTATTTCAAAACATAATATTTTTTTTTTGTAAACACATTGTTATTGTAGTGTTACTGTTAGCTGGTAATCTTGGCCTGTGACTTCTCAAAATTTATTTGGGCCTCCCAGATCTAGGATACTTTGAAGATAACTGGTTTCTTGGTAATGCTTAATTATTCTATTAACTGTAGGATGACGTTTCTTAATTATTTCTGCGATTTCCCTCATTTCTTAAATTAATAATCAATTGTCTAATTTCTACACAAATTTCCATTTTTAGCAAAGTAACAGACAAACTCGCAATCACGGCCACTATAAAGACTTAACTGACTAAAATAAAGCTTTTTGTTTATATTAAAAACGTTTGTTTATTATTGTACAGTATTTGAAGGAGTTACAATAAATTGTACACAGACTTATTTTGCAATGGTTCAGGAGTTCTATTAGCAATTATCTTTACCTTCTCTTTAATGTTATATTTATTTTTCTTTTATTATTATTATTTTTGGTAGTGAATTTTAATTCTTTCGAAGTTACAGTTTAAAAAAAAATAATATAAAAAATTTTTTCTTCATTTCCTTTGATGTCCTGGGCAAACTTAGAAAATTTTAATGTGATGTATAGGTACAGACTTTTTTTACTAACTGTATGTCTAGTATAAACACATATTTTTACTAATTCAGTTTATCTTTTGTATTTTTATTTCATATCTTTTATTGTGCCATAATTCACAACGAAAATGCTTATAGTTTTATGTACATAGTTTTCGTGACTTATTAAACCTAAAAAAAATTAGTTACGTGTTTAGATGAAGATATTATTTAATCACTTGAACAATTACACTTTTCTGATATTTATCCAAGATGTGCCAAAAGAGTTGCCGACTCTTTGATACTTTAATCATTGAGATTCCGGAAAAAAGGATGTATAAAAACTGTAGGGTCTATTCCAAGCATTAATAACAGGAGCATTATTTCTCTGATTATAAAGGAAATCGTACGTCATCTTAGGCCCGGTGCACATGAGCTGCAAGGCACGCTTGACGCTAAGAAGCTTTTCAGGAAGGCTTACTCCTTCATAAAAAAGGGTCAGTGCACATGAGGAGATAGGACGACGCGTCACTTCAAAATATCCACTCCGGTACCCTTTTTTTCGTTCGTTTTGACTTTATTTTATATTATTTGTCTTCATTTTAGCCCTGTCGAAGATCCTCATGTTTGGATCGAAACGTAGGCTGTCCAAATATAGAATATTTCACAGAAAATCCTGATTACCAACCATCCTGCAGAAAACAGTTGGCCATTACACACGTCTAAATTAATTAAATATATAAAATGAGTTATAAAATATTAAAGATTAACCAAATTACATATCTTATTAATTCCTCATTGATATTGATACAAAATCATCAATCAATTTAATAATAATTTCAAAGATTAATTTTAATTGGTTACCTAATAACATTTAAAGTTAAATAAGTAATACAAATGAAATTAATAATTATTTTACTAAAAAATAACCTGTATTAAAGAGAAAGAAAGGAAAGGGCGCAGCGGCTCATGTGCATTGCCCCAATATGAACAACGTACTTGTGAACCGCATTAGCGTCAAATAGCCGTCCGATAAGAAGAGAAACAAGCTTCAGATCCTAACAGACTAATCCGGAACATCCGGTCGTCACTTGCTGCCCATGTGCATTGCTCCTACATACCCAACGGATGTCAGCCCATCAACGTGACATTACGCCTAGCGGCCAGCGGGCCTTGCAGTTCATGTGCACCGCCCTTGTCCGGCCGTAAGTTAAGAGAGTTAAGGCTGGGCGTAAGTTGGAGCGCAGCTCCTTGACGTGAGGTGAGCTGACGTGACATGAGTTTTTGTGCAGTGGAATAGAAAAGAGGAGCAAACGTTGAGCCGCAGTGAGGTGAGGTGCGCAGTTTCAGAGCCACCAAGAGCTGCGAAGGTTTGTGGCCCTAACGCAGTTTTTCACGACCTGCGTTTAAATATTTGTAATTTACCAATCTGCCTTACAGATCATCAGTTTTCAATAGAGTCAAATCCCAACTTTCGCACCAGCTGCGAGCATTCGGCGTAATCCCTGCTTTGCTGTGCCACCTCACGTCACGGAGCTGCGCCACAACTTACGCCCGGCCTTACTAGAGACCATTGCCGAGCATTAATTTAGAGCATATATACCCATTTATAAAAAAATCTATTAACTAGATTTTAAAAGTTTCTTATAAAATATATTAATAAGAACGTTCCTAATAATCCAATAATAAAAATAATAAAATAACACAAATAGATAAAAAAATTAAATAAAACAAATGAACTTATTAGGAAACGTCGGCACAATATATATATTATTACACATATAGTGTATTCATTTGACCGCACCCCCAACTCCATCTCACGTTCCTAATAATCCGATATTCTTATATAAAAGTTAAAAAATAACCCTCTTCCCCTCCACCAACTTATCTATGATATCATTTATGTGGTATAAACCTTATTAAGGGCTTCTTACTCGACAAGTTTTTTTTATTTTTTATGTTATCAATCTGGGATAATAATTATTCCTATTAATTGGATAGTAAGTGACATCGGCCACTTATATGAACCCTTTGACCTATTGTAATCGCCCCAGGTGATCAATAAAGGAAGCAACGTTTTTTTCCTAACTTCTTTCTAAAACTTTAAACGTTTAAACAAGTCTTAATACTAATTTTACGCCCGTGAAATATATGTGTTTTAAGATTCGTATAAATTGAATAATCAGGTAAAAAGTCAATAATTACCCACGCCCACTCTATGTTTTATTACTTTTTCTACTTTCCGAGGCAGAAACAATTTAAAGATAATAAAAATTAGTCTAGACGTTCTTGATTTATAAATGACGTAACGAACCCAAATTCGATTTATACATCTACAATAGTGTAACACTATTTTGAGTTTAAATAATTAATCAAATCCACATAAAAAATTGTTTGTAACAATAACAACTCCGAATGGGAAAAATGTCAATTAGACCAATTGACAAATATTTTGTGGTAAATTTTGTATATGTAACAATTTATTTATTTGTAAATGGGACGAAAACGGAGCGGCAAGATGGCCGAGTGGGCAAACGAGTTAGAAAATACGCGCTGCCCATGGGAAAGTTTGATTGGGAACCTGAAGATAGCAAGTTCGAAACCTGGGGCCAGGGGAAATTAAATAATGCTCGGCATTAATTCCCCACCCTCTCCCCTGGCCCGGGAAACCCAGTATAATAGGCAAGGAAAGGGAGGAACAGAAATAAAAATGGGATAAAAACAATTATTTGCATAAAACCGGATATATAATCCAAATATACTTAGGTTTAAAATTCGCAATAAATGTTCTGAGAGTTATTCTATTACAGTAATTATGGGAGCCTTTCAACTTCGGCGAAAATAGCGAATGTTTTGTTTTTCTGTTTCCCCCTCTTGTTTACCAGCAAAACTAGGTCCCGTAATAGATGTTTAACAGAACATTTTCCTACGGAAAAAAAACGGGCGAATGTAGGCAAATTTAAAATTAGAAATTCCTATGTAGTGAATCGGTTCGATGTTTTCATCTCAAAAAGCATAATATTAGGGGTTGCTGTAATATTTGAGTTATGAAAATAATATTAGTATGAATCATCGTTTTTAACAGAAAAATAATAGAACTAAAAGATCATAATGCAATAATAAAGTGTAATAAATGAAGTGTAATAATAATAATTACAATATGTAATAATAACGATACATACCGACTTACAACTACCAACTATCGACGAACAAATAAGGACTCTCTATTCTGGCTTCCATATTACACGGACATAACAATAGACTGACATGTCATTGACCACGAATGAGATTCCTATTATGAGACGACTGAAAAGGAGTTGGATGAGAGACATCCTCTCCTGAAACAAGTCCGGGATGGTGTGCTGCTGGGCATTGTCTTCCCTTATGCCTAAAATGTCAACATCACAGCTGTTGATCCCACATTTGCTGATTCTCTCTTAGCTGCGACAGATGCTAATTATAGTATGAAGAGGGAGAAAAAATAATGATAATAAAGTCGGAGAATAAAATAAAAACCAACTACTTTTAAATTATACCATCCCAATGAATGAATAAATAAATATTTCTCTAATGATGTTATAAACAATATCTTTCTTGCCATTGAATAAGAGTTCAAATCTAATTTTGTAAAAAATGGGTCGAATTGCTGAAAATTAACATGGAGGCGGTTTCTTTGTTTGTTTAACTTCCCTTTTTGCTACTAAGGCTGATCGGAAGATGCTACAGTTTTTAGTGGGGCTACAGTAAAACGATGGAATTAATAAACAATATTTGAAGGAGTAAATGTAAATTGTGCATGATTTTTGTTTATATTTCTAAAAGTTACTATCACAGAAACAAACAGGAAATTATGCATACGCTTGAATCAGAATCAACACGTTGCTCTAAATTGGCTTAAACCCCCTCGGTCCACCAAATAGGGCAGGAAGATCGATTAGTCTGTAGTGTACAACATCCTGTTCTTCGACATCTCGGCAATGTACCTAGACTAAAAAATCGATATGTATGGTAGCTTCGATCTGCCGGTTCAAGCTGTTCCAGTATGGTAACTAATTAGTTCCACAGTCGCTCAAGTACAAATACCTAACAGTTACTTGTTTATTATCACAGTATTATGAAGTCAAAAATAACCTTGGAAATTAGATAGGATTTCGAATTTACTGCTTTATCTTTTATATATACACAAATCTCGTGTTCCGACGTTTGTCGGGGGTGAAATCAGAAACTACTCCACCGATCTTTATAAAATTTGCTCATTCTGTGTATTTTTGTCCATCTTGAAAGATGTGATAGTTTTTATCTCGATTATTGACCACAGTATTTCTTTTTTTGTAATTTATAAGCTTATAATTCTACAATTGAAGCGTGGAAATGCTTAAGGGTATAAGTGCCTTAGGAAATTTTTACAGAAATTATGTGACTTATACCACATTGGGTGAACTACGTTCATTGCATACACCTTGCTGCATGAAAGCCATCTTTCATACGTTCCATGAACTCTTTTCTAACGAAAAAGCATTGCTTATACCCATTTCTGAAGAATGGCTTTGGCACATTTAACAATTTGGCAAAAAAAAACTCTGTTTTATTTTTTTTGGCACTTAGACCCTTATGCATTTCCTCGCTTCAATTGATTGTTATTATTTGTAAGTTCTATATATTTCCAAAATATAGCGATGTATGTTAATTATGGGTGGGTAACTTAAATTTCTTTCGATATTCGATATTTCTTTCGATATAGGTAATCGTCCAGTAGACTGTTTTCTTCTAATTTCTATTTATTTCTTCCGGCTTTGACTAAGAAAATCCGTGTTTTTCTTAAGGGCAATTAGGTGTCGCCTTTTTACGTGTTGGGAAAACATGTTTAACCAAGTTAACCAAAATCATTGTGCATTTATTAACTTCATTAAGCACTCCAGTAAATAGAAATTCTGAATTCTAATAATAAAAAAAAAGTAAATTATTATTATGAAAAGTTATAAAATAACGTTATCTATCTCACACATAAAATTAAATTTTTATGCTTTCATAGGTAAAATTAAGGTTTTATGCTTCGATTTTTATGCTGATAAATAATTACTTGGCTGACGTCTATTCCTACTCCTTTACTTGCCAAGCTTAGTAGCCTATACTTCCTCGCTAGTTGATGAATAAGTCGTTCTGTCAAGGCTTAGGTTTTTCGTTGGATATTTGCAGCTCATTGATCATCTCGTGAAATATATACGATTTTGCTGCAGAGTTTTTACTCAGTTCAGTGTCAACGATTCACCCATAATTAATTCATTCACTGCTTTATGTATAGGTCAAATTCAAAGACTGAGCAGTATTTTTACAAGCTGAGTAGACTGAATAGTTTTAATAGTTGCCATTTTGCTTAGTTTCTTTCTCTTGTCCAACATCTCTTTTTTATTAAGAATATATTTTTCATTATGTCCTTAGTCTATTTTTTCTGTTCTCTATTGCTCCTTTCTACAGCTTCTTAAAATGCTATACAAAAGAAATGATTCATGTAGGCATTAAAACATAACAATAATAACCCTTCCCCACAATTGTTTTTTCCGTCACGAGAGTTATGAGATTTTCACAGACAATCTCCACCCTAAGCAAAACCAAGCGTCGGTCATATATGGGAGGATAACCTCGAATAAATGTCCCTAACCAACATCTTTTAAATGAACGCTGATACATACAATTAACGTAACACTCGTGACCTATAATTTTTGTTACATACATGATTTTGTATAGGATATCAAATAGCTGCCTATTAGATTCTTTCTTCTTCTAGCTTGCACATCGACTGATAGCAGGTATTATCAACAAAGGTTATCATGGCCATTCCCAACATTTTCAAAGAACAGTGTTGCCCAGAACAGCCGACAAACACTCGCCATGAACGTTTCTACTAACCTTGGGGACTGATTCATTTTCCTGATGTACATACGAAGTATTAGAGTTAGCTAAAAATATCATTTATGCCTTGAAACACCACCGCATTACAATTTAATACCTCATTGTTCAAATTTAATCAATATCAGCTTGTGGACTGTAACAATCGTGACATTTTCAAACTTCACATCGAGATATTTTGTTTTTTATGGTGCCTTGAATAATTTAAATGTTACCATCGTATTGCTATAACAGTAAACTAATTGGAAATATCCAATTTTCTGGATATGAAAAAATATCTGAAAAACGAATGTTAAGATCGGGGACACTAAATGGTCAATTCTTATGAGAATCACACATATACCCACCACGACTACTTGCTTACACTGTTTCCTTCTTAGCATCAATGATCAGTATCCCTCGCTAAAGTCCACTGCTAGAGCTCTAGGAGTGTTGTACTCATATATCAGACGAGAGTTATAGCTACAGCAGCTGGGTGGTGGCGGATGTCCCGGCCAGGTGTGTCGTGTCGGGGGGTCCGCTTGCCCCACCTCTCTGTGTTAGTGGGGTAAGTTTAAGTGTGGGAGGGTCAGCGATTAGTCTATATTGTGTTCACTCATATTTAAAAAGTATTAAATGTCTTATTTTGATAGACAAATGAACAAAAGTTCAATTCATAATAGATAATTTAGATTTTTACTTTCACTTACCTATATATGAAATATATAGTAAGTGGAAGTATTGCGATCTTGAAAATTTTTGACTTCCGGTTTTCCACGGAAATACACGTTTTGGGGTCCCCTGAGTCAAAATAACCAAGTCCCGCGAAATGGTCTCTGTGTGTGTGTGTGTGTGTGTGTGTGTGTGTGTGTGTGTGTGTGTGTGTGTGTGTGTGTGTGTGTGTGTGAACAGACTAGCTCAAAAACTATAAACCGTGCGAACCTGAAATTGGATATTTAGAGTATGTATAAGCCCGCGATGTGACAGCAAAAATTTCATCAAATTTTCTCAAAGGGAGGGGGTACTTTATTTAATAACTTTTTAAGTTTTTTTCGATTTTCTCAAAAACGGCTCTAACGATTTTGATTAAACTGAGTATTTGATCTATTTATATGCCTGAAATATGAATATAAAAATTTCATCAAAATTGATCAACCGGAGGGGGGACTTTACTTATTAAATCTTGTATCATTTTTATGTGTTTTATTTATTTACTCAAAAACGGCTTTAAAGATTTTGATCAAACTGGGTATTTGATGTATTAATATGCCTGAGATATGACCGTAAAAATTTCATCAAAATTGATCTACGGGAGGGGGGACTTTACTTAATAAATTTTGTATCATTTTCACGGGGTTTTTTTATTTACTCAAAAACGGCTTTAACGATTAACAAAAATAAGATATGAATGTAGAAAAATGTGTGACTTTGGGAAATAATATTTAGCAAAACACGTCAATTTCTAATCTAAGTTAGTTGGTAAGTGAAAGTCGTGTGTTGCGCGCACGCACCAGATTTTTACTTTCACTTACCTATATATGTAATATATAGTAAGTGGAAGTATTGCGATCGTGAAAAATTTCGACTTCCGGTTTTCAACGGAAATACACGTTTTGGGGTCCCCTGAGTCGAAATGACCAAGTCCCGAAAAATGGTCTGTGTGTGTGTGTGTCTGTGTGTGTGTCTGTGTGTGTGTGTGTGTGTGTGAACAGACTAGCTCAAGAACTATAAACCGTGCGAACCTGAAATTGGGTATTTAGTGTAGGTACATGCCCGCGATGTGACAGCAAAAATTTCATCAAAATTGCTCAAAGGGAGGGGGTACTTTATTTAATAACTTTTTAGGTTTTTTTCGATTTTCTCAAAAACGGCTCTAACGATTTTGATTAAACTGAGTATTTCATCTATTTATATGCCCGAGATATGACTGTAAAAATTTCATCAAAATTGATTAACCGGAGGGGGGACTTTACTTAATAAATTTTGTAACATTTTCACGTGTTTTTTTTATTTACTCTAAATCGGCTTTAACGATTTTGATCAAACTGGGTATTTGATGTATTTATATGCCCGAGATATGACTGTAAAAATTTCATCAAAATTGATTAACCGGAGGGGGGACTTTACTTAATAAATTTTGTAACATTTTCACGTGTTTTTTTGATTTTCTCAAAAACGGCTCTAACGATTTTGATTAAACTTAGTATTTGATCTACTTATATGCCCGAGATATGTCTATAAAAATTTCATTAAAATTGATCAACCGCAGGGGGCACTTTACTTAATAAATTTTGTATCATTTTTACGTGCTTTTTTTATTTACTCAAAAACTGCTTTCACGATTGTGACCAAACTGGGTATTTAATGTATGTATATGCCAAATATGTGATAGCCAACATTTCATCAAAATTGATCAACCGAAGGGGGGACTTTACTTAATAAATTTTGTATCATTTTCACGGGGTTTTTTATTTACTCAAAAACGGCTTTAACGATTAATAAAAATAAGATATGAATGTAGAAAAATGTGTGATTTTGGGAAATGATATCTAACAAAACACGTCAATTTCTTATCTAAGTAAGTTGGTAAGTGAAAGTTGTGTGTTGCGCGCACGCACCAGATTTTTTTTTAATGTAATCAACCAGACCCCAGTAATTGTTATCAAACAAAATAAAATATCTATCTATATACAAGAAAAAAAAAATGGGCGTTTAAAATTGCAAAACTTGGCTGTGAACGTATTCCGAAATGATTAATAAGCGCGGTGCCGAATGGGAAACGTCCGAGGGGCAGGCCGAGACGGAGGTGGGAGGATTGCGTTAGGGCGGATCTATCTTAGGTCTGGAAGACGGTCGATGGTTGGAGGTGTGCAGGGAGCGAGTGGTGGTGTCGGCATCGAACCTTTGGGGTTCGTTAAGCCTTTATTATATATATTATTATATCTATATACAAGATAAAATCTGGTCTAGCGCCTGCATCTGTTATATAACACCATCCATTTTTCGACTAGTTATTATTTAATACTTTCATCCTTTTTATACTTTTATACTTAAAATAGATATATTTTTACTTTCACTTATATGTATTTGTAATAAATAGTAAGGGAAAGTATTGCAATATATTTTATTGTATAATGTTTAGCACTGTCAAAGATAAAAATAAAAACTATTTTATTAATTCTTTAGTAAGTGAATGCGTAGAAAAGCCCGCATATAATCTTTAATAATTATATTTTAGTTTAAAACTTTATTTACGTAATAGATTTTTAAATTAAATATAAGGTGGTTTTTGCTGGAACAATCATCGCTAATTGTCTTTGTCGGTTTCTGGAAAGGCATTAGAGATTAAAATTGGAAAACTAAGTTTTGCGATAATTAAATATAGAGTGTATAGTTACCTAACGGAGGATAAAAAACAAAAAAAGTAAATAAATGTGAATTTTGCGTTTAAACAAACAAAAAAAACAATTATAAAAACACGTCAGTTTCAACTCTAAGGAGATTGGTAAGTGAAAGTTGTGTGTTGCGCGCATCAATCCATGTTTTTTTTTTTTTTAATGGCGTGGTTGCCATTAGGAATTATGATAATTTTATGGAAGCTTCTGAATAATCAACTTTTTTATAGATAGGATGATTCATTATCAGGATTTTAAATAAAATAATTAATTTTATTTGAATAGCGTACGTTATGAAACCAAAATTTTATTTAAAAAAAAAAACGGATTTGCCAACAGAAATACATTATTTCAACGCATAATTCGTTAACATCTAAATTACCAGAACATGATATTCCTTTGACTTTGGGAACCCCACCTGCATTGGAGAGTTTTAATTCTTTAATATTTATTAATACTAGGCATATGTGTGGGAAACTGGATGAAAAGGATTTTTTTTTTAATTTTGTTGGAAATAATGGAAAATTATGGGATAGATCTGTATTGAAATGTAGTGAGCGAAGGTTGAGATAAGTTGGTAGAAGAAATCTGAGTTTTTGCAGTATTACTGTTCAATATAGTCCCTCACTTCAAAAACTTTGGGTTTTCCAAAAATAAACCTTTTGAAGTCGGCGAACTAACCCCTACCACCTCTCACCTTATAATTTTTCCGTCTGTCTGTATCACTCTGGACTCAACAAAGTAAATTCAGATTTTATTTTGTCATGTTAACCAGCTACTTATTCATACATATTTATACAATATTTTATAATTATTAGATTTCAAATATATATATGTATGTGTGTGTGTGTGTGTGTGTGTGTGTGTGTGTGTGTTTGTGTGTGTGTATGTATATTTAGAACCACTTCCAATAACTTAATTCCAACGACAGCCTCTATTGATTGAATAAATGAATTTACGACAACTGAATTAAAGGATACACAATGCATTCATTTAAGGCCACTGACATATTTATTAGCTCCACGACAACATACAGACAATCCATCTCAATTTTAGGGTTAAAGCTATTGTCAGCTGTTTCGTTTCTGATGCAGAAGAATAACTTAAAAGTGTTTTTTAGGATTCTTTGATCCATGTAACACATCAACCAGTAAAAATAAACTATCACATGAAACGCCGTTTATGTATTTATTATAAATATTATCATTAAAACGTAAAAATTACATAACTCTAAAATGACAAGCACTCTTGCTGAACTTTCGCCACATTCAAACTTGGGCTTACGGGAGGGCCCCTCTCCTGAAACTTGTGCGTGATCTCTATCAAATCATTTTAAATATTTGTTTTTATGATCGAATTCCTCTCTAAAAAATAACAAATCATAAGGGAACATATTACTTTTTTAATTGTTTTTTTTTAAGAAAACTAATCCTGTTTGAAGCGTTTAGACTCTTTAATGAAAACCTCAGTTGTGGATTAAGGAATTTCCCTAGAAAGGGTCCCCTTTTTTTTAACGACCTATATTCCATCTTTTGGAAGCTTTGAGCACTTATTTCATCATTAATTTGAGAAAAGTTTATGTTCTTTAGAAAAGGGTTTAGGTTACAGTGCATTTATAATCATCAAATAAAATACTTTTAAGACTTTAAGATGACTAACATGTACCATTAAACTCCATGAAGGTCTTAGGTTCAATACTATGGAAGAAAGTACTGTTGAGCGGTAGTGCAAGCAGGTGATTTGACCGTGATCACGCTCAACCGCTTGATATTTTTCCTTAATTTTACAATTAAGGATACACGCATTAAAGAGGCTGGGTTAGCCCCCCAGCGAAATTGCGAATACAATTATATTGATATTCCTATATGCAACTAAGGAATATTCGTATTCGAAGGTTGGGGGGGGGGGGCTTCGGGTGAAACCTATTCGTATTCGTATTCGCGATATACGAATACGCCCAACTCTTGAGTGACCAGAGCTCCTTACTTGTGCCAAGGAAAGCCGTGTTCAAATCCTGACCAGGGCCAATATTTTCTTATAAAAAATATTTAAAAAAAAAATAAATGTATATATATATATATATATTTTTTTTTTTCTTTGGCCAGAATAGGAAAAATCCATAATATCATCAAACATCAATATCAAATAAAGACCTGATTGAGGCTGTTATTAATTTGATTTGCATTAAAATTTTCCATGCAATTTCTCTATGGCTTACTTCTTTAGTTATTCTGATCATTATATCCTTTATTTAAGTATTATTCTTTTTTATTAACCATTCATTAAACTAAATTAGTTTAATGTCAGAGAACTCCAAGGTAAGGTTCCAAACAATATAAAACTACTAGCTCGTGAAAGATCTTTGTAAGATTCTTAAACTTCCATTAATTTTATTAGTGTGCCGATAAGAAGGAAGCCTTTGTTACCGAAACCATTGTATTAGGAAGTAGTCTCATTGATTTATTTCACCGGTTAAGAGAGAACAGTAGCACTTAGAGGGAATACACAAAAGCACAAAAGGAAAAGCTTACCAAGGAAGAAATACTTACTTGATGACGTTTTTGTACTATTTCTATCCCAATTTTATTCTATTTAAAAAATATCAAAATATCACCGAAAATCTCATACAGTAGAATCCTGATAATTCGTATCCCAGTAATTCGTATATCTCTACATTTCGTATGGATTCGCTGGTCCTATGATATCCTTTCTCTAATTTTTATAGTGCGAGTTTTTCAAATGAAGTTTGTTGTGACTTGAAAGATTTTTTAAAAGATATCATCGCTCCATTTTTATTCAGGATAGAGACAGTGTTTATATTTTAAATGGCCTCCGATCGTTTTTTTTAATAGAAGAACGGTGCCATGGTGTAAGTATATTGAACTGATAACCATTTCGTTAGCCACCAACATAGATGGGACTGAAAAATTATCCATAATAGATAAGTTTGCAGATATAGCTTTTTTTTTTTTTTTTTTAAACATATAATCTTTTCCAATGATATGATCCAATTATTGGATTTGGCAATCGATTACTCCTAATATGGTAAAGTTAGTTGTGAGCCTCACTTTCTCAGATGTTTAGATGTTACTGGCTCTAAACACGCTAGACAAAGCTAAAGAAAGGGCGTCCATTTTTTTTTTTTTTTTTTTTTTTTTTTTTTTTTTATTTTTTTTTTTTTTTTTTTTTTTTTTTTTTTTATTTTATTTTTTTTTTTTTTATACGAATGGTAGAATAATTGTATAGGTTACTTAATTAATTTAATAGTTACAAAAAAAATGTTAAGACTGAAAATGCCGACAATTAATCATCTTTGCTTAAATTAAATGTTTAATGTATCTAGTTCCTTTGGGAGTCACCGACGGTGTAATGGTTAGCATAGCAACTTACAATACTGAAGGTCGCGGGTTCGCGTCCCGTGGAGGCCCTTAGATTTTTTGAAGGGAGTAAAAAATCCTTGGCAATGCCGTCCCACGTTGGTATAGGAAAAATCCTTATCCTAATTATACCTTGATAGGAAAAATTTAAGACTCCCATTGTAGCATCGTCCGATTAGCCTTAGTGACATTAAGTGATGTTAAACAAACCATCCACCCTATATCCTTTGAACATATATAATAATAACCAAATTAGTTTAGATATATAGTATTTTTATACCGTATTAATGGGTATACCGTTAAGTCTTTTATTTCGATAATTCCTATTTTACTCTCGGTCCCTTAGCAAACGATATATCGGGATTCTGTATATAAAAATGCAATGATATTTTCTTGATGTATGTTTGTTCATCGATAATGGATTGACTTGAGTGTTCTCCACTGCGTATTAGTCATCACTCTCTTTTCTACAGTAGAGCCTTCCTTCAAATAAACAGTTGGTTTTTTAAACACTCTGTTTTCATGTACATTCGACTCAATATTTGCCAACCTTAATCGATACCTCATCGTTGGTTGCGACATATCGAGCGAAGATGGTTAAGGGACAGAAGCTGATAATATAAGAAGATAAACGGTGAGTCATAACGCCTGGCTCAATTCCCACGAGCCCCTCGAACAGGGTAAAGCAGATCCTTCGATAAGGACCTCTTCACTGTCCATCCTTCTCAGCTTTGAATAAACTTTTATAATTTGAGCATCTAGATATCTAATAAATTGCTTAGTGATTTAGATGCTTTGGTATATCCAAATCATTGAGCGATGAGATATCAAAGCCTTCTTATTACTTTCATTTACCTATATATGAAATATATATTAAGGGAAATTTCGGCTTCCGGTTTTCAACATAAATAAACGTTTTGGGGACTCCTGAGTCCAAATAACCAAGTCACGCTAAATGGTCTCTGTATGCGTTTGTGTGTGTGTGTCTGTGTGAACAGTCTAGTTTAAAAACTATAAACCGTACGAACCTGAAATTGAATATTTGTTGTATGTATATGCCCGCGATGTGACAGCAAAAATTTCATCAAAATTAGTCAGATGGAAGGGGTACTTTATTTCATAAACTTTTACTTTTTGATCAAACTGGGTATTTGATGTATGCATGCCCATGACGTGGAAGCGAGAATTTCATGAAATTTCGTCAAATGGAGGGGGCACTGTATTTCATAACTTTTTTTCCCAACTTTTTTTCGATTTTCTCAAAAACTACTTTAATGATTTCGATCAAATTCGTCATTTTTAAAGAGAACAGTGTATTAATTTTTAATGATCATGTAAATATTTTTTTAGGGAAATATATTTTTTTATTCAGTATTGATTGTAGTTTTTCTACCATAAAGTTTCCCATCAAATTTATCTTTGAAACTTGGCAGATGCAGGTGATGCAAAACTTTTTTTGATGTGTGTATTTCATATATAGGTAAGTGAAAGTAATAATTGAAGCAATATTTAAATAAATTGACAATGGTTGAGAGACTTCACATAATGGAAAAATTGGCCACACCATCGTTTAATTCACAAAAATTGAGAAAGAATTGACTCGACCGGGATATGTAATATGCCTGCTGGTTCAAGTGGCTAGAGCGCCTTACTAGTGATAAAAAAACATTGGTTCAAATCCCGGCCAGGTTCAAAACCTTTTCTTATAAAAAATATTTAATATATATATATATATATATATATATAAGGATTGTTATATTTGCAAATTTGATTACATGAAGCTGAGTGAATAAAAACAGTTAGTTAAAACACGGTTTGTTTTCTGAAGATGATAAAGCTGTAACCCGCTTAGATATTATATACAAGCATAAGGTAGACAAAATGAAAATGTTTTTATACTTAAGGATAAGGTTTAAACGATTTAGTTAAAAAAACACTTTAAATATTCAGGTACTATTCTATCCTAAAACAAAAAAACATTTAACGATGATGTCCTTTGTATGGTTTAGGGAAGCTTATGAAATGTCTAGGAAAAATAGGTGTAAACACAGCTTTTTTTTTAGTATTTTTCATTTGTAAATTTTTATGTTTTCATTAATTCTCTTTATAAACAGCTGTAAATAATAAAATTCAGCGAAACAATGCCAAATCTATAAATGTACATACTTTGCTTTTAAAAAACTTTGGTTCCTAATTTTTTGTTTGGCAATAACTAATAAAAGTCTAATAAAAGCTGTTATGAGACATTTCTCTGTAAACATGATTTCATTATTCGCATTATTCACATTGATAATATCTATTCTCTGGCTCTTTTACTTCGGTACAATCGATAATTGGAGTAAAAATTGACTTCAAATTAAATAATTAAATTTACAATCTCTCTCTCTCACTCTCTCTCTTTCTCTCTCTCTCACACAAACACACACACACTGTCTCTCTCTCTCTCTCTCACACACTCTCTCAAGTTAAAGGTGGGGGACACCTCTGCTGTAGACGACAACAAATATATGACAAAAGATATCAGTAAATAAATTAAACCATTATATCTTCTAAACTACATAAAATTCAAAACTAATGTAAATCTTAGGGTAATAAAAAAATACTATGTCCGTCAGAGAAAGTAAATTCAATATTTCTTCTACTATTATATTTTTTTCTATTAAACTCAATCAGTAGGAAAACGCGATTAATGAAGAATATAATATTAAAAACATCTGTACCTAAGAGGTATACTGTCGTAAATACAAAATTCTCGATTTTGAGATGAATGATTTAACTCCTATGTCGAGGTGTATATTCTCGACTAGAATGTTATCGTATCTACACAGCTAATGAATGATTTCATTTACAATAAGACATATTTACTACAATAAATAGTAAATTTTAAAATTCAAACCGCTCACCAGTAAAGTTTTCAAAATCCGATCCCGACATTTTACCTATTAGGTACAGGAATACTTCATAATTTAATTGCCTATATTTCATTTGGTTGGGAGAATTATTTATAGAGAGTAAAAAAAACATAGACGGCTGTATTATATATACTTAGGTGGTATCGGTTGCCGCAGGCAGTTCCACAAGATCGGCTGATTGTGTATATGTATCGATTCCACAAGGAAAACACATATCGATAAGAATCGAAATCCCATCTCAGAGGCCTACCTTATCTCAGATGGAGTCTACTTCAGCAAGTCTCATTCTACTTTATCTGACCCAATGCATTTTTTATTTCTGCCTTATTTTTATACAGGAATAATACTTACAGGGCATATTTATTAAGTCTACAAAAATCAATCAACAACGTTATATGAACTAATTGATGATATTTTTGGGTCTTGTATATGTTATTTTATTATTATATATTTTAACGTGAAACCAAAACAGATATTTGTTTCTGGTACATTGCACAAGTTTTAGAATCTCCTGGAACTGTTACAGTTATGAATCAGTATGATCACATGTTCGGAATGTTCGATCAACTATTGTCTTAGTCTAACGTTGAACAGCGAAGCATACAGTTATTTTTGAGTAACTGTTTGTTCACTTTTAGTTACTGTTTTGTAAAGTTGTTACTAATTTGAGTGCTAATTGTTTCTTTGATCCCTTTCTGTAATAATTTTAGGAAAATATAATTATTTAAACCCTTATCAGCGTTGCAGTTTTTTAAAATTATTATTAGTTCATTATATTTTTTAAAGTATTTTTGTTATAATTGTTATTCATAAAGCTTAATAGAGTCTACGTATGAAATATGAACATAGGTGAGTAACCTTAGGAAATATATTTTTAAAAAGTCTCTTGGCAAACCGTTATGGAAATTATGTAATCTTTATATTAATTTTATCATTATTGTGGGTATCTACCTTGTTTTAAATAATTTATTTTTTGAAGAGAAAAGATTTGGCTCCGCCGGGAGTCGAACCCGGGTCTTCCGCGTGACATGCGCGGTATGCTAATCACTGCACCACGGAGCTGGCTTCAAAGCGGTGCCAAGTCCTTCCTCTTCACTGACACCTCTCCTTCGATCTCGCAAGTTTTGCGAGTATTTACGGGAGATGGACAATTTTTTTCTAATTTTGGGCATCTCTTGACGAACCTCAATTTTTTAAATTATTTTATATTAATTTAATCATTATTGTGGATAACCACCTTGTTTTGAATAACCAATCAAAACAATCAAGCAAAACTTGCGAGATCTAGGGAGAGGTGTCAGTGAAGAGGAAGGATTGGCACCGCTTGGAAGCGAGCTCCGTGGTGCAGTGGTTAGCATACCGTGCATGTCACGCGGAAGACCCGGGTTCGACTTCCGGCGGAGCCAAATCTTTTCTCTTCATAAAATAAATTATTTAAAAATATATATTCTTTACATTTAAAAACCATTCCAGTACTTTATCTTCATCCTTCATCAATAATATTAATAACTTTTGCGGAGATAAATTATAATAAGCCATTGTGCATCTGTGTTGAAAGATCCCAAAACAGATGTTATGACAAGCCTAGAACTTTCGAGAACGGGATGAGCAATGTCCTAGAGCACAATACTTTATAAATAATATAAATTTTCAATTAAGGAGGTTATCCTTTAAAAATTCTCCGCCCATTCATTGAACAGAAGTCCAATAAATAAATAAATTTGTAAATGAAGATTTGTATAGAGTAGAGCGTTATTATAATCTGTACGTCGATTAACCGGACTGTCGCTTACTTCAGTCCATTGTTTCTTAAATTTAGTCTGAAATCGAACATTCTGGAAGATTCTCGAAAAGCGTTGGAGATTCTCGAACAATCAAGAACAGGTAATAGAACAGTTGGTAACTGTTCCAACAAAAAACTAGAACTCTTTTCAATGCAACCAAACAAAATCCACCAATGGTTTTATTTCACATAACGGTATGTTTACCATCTCTATATTTATTTTCAGAGAGATAGAGAGAGAAAGAGATGTAAAACAGGAGGCTAAAAGGTTGGACCCTAACTCCCACAACCCACTTCAGGGCCCCTACACAAAGGTGTATCCTACATCCCTTTCTTTGGCTGATGTCACTGTGTCGGGAGGTACGAGTCATCTGGTCTTATAAAAAAGGGGTTCAACTTTACATGTGTCCTCATTCTCTTACATAATTTCATTTTAAGAATTTTCTTTCTTAAAATATAAATTGTAATTAAAATTAAATAATACTGTCTTTTGTATATATATATTAATACGATTCCTTTCCCTCTCTCACAATATCTTAAAATAATAATTTTCTATAGCTTGGCTGCTTGTCCTAGGTAGTGGTCCCTCTTGGAATACACTTATTTATAATTATAATTATCATCAAGTACTATATTATCATTATGAGAGGTAAGGCTCGCATTAATATTAAAATTATTATAAACCAAATTATTATTTATCATCAGGAATGAATGATATAGGAGAAGAAAATTAAGTTACTATAAAATAATTTATTCATTAATAGTATTGACACTGAAATAGAGTAGCTGTATTGATCTTGAACTATCTTTAATATTGATACAAAAATTAATTATTTAATTTTATAATTATTTAAATTTAAGTACTTATTCAAATGATTCTAATAAAAGAAATGTTGTACAATTATTAAAGCGCTTTTATTTAAATTAACTGTGACTATTATAAAACATATTATATTGAGCTGATGAAATAAAAGAAATAAATTGTTCTGCAGAATTATATTTATTGTAATTGCTATTTGCGACGTTTGTGATACTGATGATAGGCTCTGCAACCTGGATTCTTCTAGTAAATCATAGATGAAGACTTCCGGTGAGATGTCGAGATGTCAAGTTGAGGTGTTGATGGGCCTGATCTACGAGACAGAATGCCCTTAGTTTCTCCTCCCACTCTCGACCTGTCCTTCCCTTTTGTGGCGACACCTTGTGCCCAAACCCTGCAAATATACCTCTATCTCCCTTAGATATGATAATTCTATCTCTCTTCGATACATCCGCTGGAGCATAGGATGTTACGTCCTGGCAGGTGGCTACCGGATTTCTCCTAATTCCCTTTGTCTTCCCTTTTTGAATCTTGAGTCATCAGATCCTTAATTTTTTTTTTTTTTTAAATATCTCTTAATTTACCTTTTAATAAATTCTAACCAGGCCATACTTGTTTCACGTATCAATATATATATACATATATTTATAAATGAATGTTATTCTGTTTGTTTTTTAGGCAATATTACAGGGCCATTCCACGTACAATCATCGAGCCGAAGTTCAATATTATACCTGGGTTCGATTCCCGGCCGTGGTCGAATCTTTTATCTTCTAATAAATAGTATAAAAATTATAAATTATTTATCAAACGATAACTAAAGACTAGTTAACAACATTCAAAATTATACCATTCCCTCTCAGATTTTAATAAAAATTTGTACATATTAAGTAGGTATAAAAATAAGTAAAAATGACAAATTTTACCCGATTCTAACAGGTAGTTTCAGATTTATAGTTATTTGAACTTTTGAGATATTTGAAGTTCCAATGACGATTTGAGCGCAAGACCAACTTGTACGTGTTAAGACATTTCTCTGTAGAATGGGGAATAATTAAACTGGAGCTTTTAAAATGTTTTTTTTATATTCTGAATTTCTTACCGAATGAGATGATACCGTAAATATTACAGTGATAATTTTCCTTCATGGAAAAAAAAAAATCTTAAATATATATTTTTTCCATGTAGTAAAAATGTCATCGAAAAGCGCCTTGAGCTGATATCCCTCTCCAATTAGCCTAATCAATTGTATATCAATAAAAAGAGGATGAAACTCATGAAGGATGAGATTTATATCTAATAGAATGAAATTGAATTATATACAGTATATGTAAAATTCTTTATCATAATTTGAGGGGGGAGGTATAATATGGAACTTTGATTAATTGGGGAGTTAATTAATGCACTCTGGTGAAGGTTTCTGGCATAGTCTATGAATCTAATTATCATTATAGTTTTGTGGGGAGAGACTAATTATTAAGGTTTTACTGGTTTATCCGATTTTGTCAATTTTGGCACAGTTATTTTTCTTTGTTCAAGTAAATGTTATTAGGAGTTTAATATTTCATATATGTTTCTATGGTTTGGTAATAAGAGGAGGGACCTTATATTATTATCTAATTATTATCTTTTTACTCTTTTATCATATTTCAAATACATTCGATGCACTTAGAAATCCCACTGTAGCATCGTCCGATTAGAATTCGTGTCATAAAGTGACGTTAATTGAACAAACAAATAAAATTTGAGAGACGAATAAAATGGCGAACGAATTTCGAAAAGATTAATAAGCGCTGTGCAGAATGGGGAAACGTTCGAGGGGTAGGCCGGGACGGAGGTGGGAGGATTGCGTTAAGGCACTTATGTCGAAGTGGGGTCTAAGGTATGGAGGGATCGAGTTATGGTGTCGGCATTGAATCTTCGGTTTCGTTAAGCCTTCATTATCAATATAGTGATGTTAGGTTACTCTGCACAAGAACAAAAACATATAAATATTGCCCTCCTGTTACAACAATTTTTATTCATAGCATAATTACAACATATAACAAGTTAACGTAATTATAACATAATTAAAACATAAAATAATTATAACAAGGTATAATGTATTTTATATTACATGATATGAGGAAGAGTTAACCGTAATCCGATTTTTTTTGTTATTTAAGTCATAGACAAACGAGAGTAGATTATATAGTTACAATGAAAGGATCAACTTAGTCAGATGTTTGTAGACAATTCAACAATATAACTCCAGATATAATCCATTGAATATGTATAGAAAGCCGGAAACGTCGGAGAACAATAAATTATGAAACATTAAAAATGGAAGGTGTTTTTTTATGGGAATAATGATAATAATTTTCATAATTACATTTATGTATCTTTATTGTTACTAATAATACTTGATATTGTTATCTTGTAGACACTGAGTTTCAACGTACAGAAGTGCACAAGGCCTCTTCATGTTATATTTTCTATCCTTAAAGATTCACCACATAGGTTTCTATACCTTCAAACTCAGATTTTCGAAACCATACCCGATCCTCTATTCATATCGATCTGTGAAGAAATACGATACACCCCAAACAGATAAGTCGCGGTGACTTCCCCTCCAACGAGGTAAGAAGCCGGGGACACAAGGTACATAATGTTCCATTATTAATCTTCCATGTGAGGCGGGGGGTTTTTAGAATCGATATTTCGGGGGTGGGGACGAGGAGGGATTTATATGCGGTGAGCTGTCAATCAAAGCGTTCGGGAGGGATCGGCCTCGTTCGGGAATGTTCGGCAGCAACCCCTCGTTGGGGCGGCTAGCAGCTCAGTCATGTAGGTCGCGCTCACGATGGCTCGTCTTGTGATTTTGTTATCTGTCATTTTCGTACTCGTACGATCTTCCCAACAGTCTGAGAGTAAGTCCTTCATAAATTATTTATTTATTTAAAGTATGTATGTAAAAATTATATATTTTACAAAATTAAAAATCAATAGTATTAATTAACAATAACTGCAACTCTAAAAAAACAAGAAGGAAAAAATATATAAAAACTTAAAAAAAAAACCAGTTGATTCAATTTTTTTCATCATCCAATAATCATGGATAATTTTATTAATTTTTTTTTTTTTAGAAAATTACTTTATAGGTATATCATTATTACTTCAAATTATTATTATTTTATTATTTTTTTTTTCTTAAGAAAAATCTATATTGATTATTTAATTGATAAAATATACCACTTTTATTCTTGAGATACTAAAATTTAATATAAATTTAAATTTTATGAAAATAAGTTGTTTAAATTAATTGTTGACTAATGTAAATCTTTAAAACATTTTAATGCTCATTAACATCGATTAAAAATATTTTTCTGGGATATAAATTAAAATAAAAAACAATAATTTCGCATTAATAAAACAGTTTGGTGACTAAGAAAAAAATAATCGACAAAAATATTATTTATGGTTTTTATGGTCTGGTAGGAAATTATTTATTAAATACTATTTTAATGAGGAAGATTAAATTTTAAAATTTTTGGTGATTAGTTTTTATATTAATTAATCAGTTTAGTATACAAGAACTCATTTTAATTCTCTGAAAAAATAAAATGTTGAACAAATAAAAATAAAATATACAACTTGGCTTGCATAAATATCATAGGCTATTAAGCAGGTAATAAATAATAATATATTACGGAAATCACATGGTCTTTTATTTTTTAATTGATTTACAGTATTTTTTTTTTTTTTTATTCCAAGGCTTATTTGGATCTGCTGCCTTGTATGTTTTACGTTAGTTTTTTCTACAAACTTCTTTATAATTTAATCAAAATTATAATAAAATGTAGGAGAATGGTATATATATATTTTATCCCATAAAAAAATAATAATACTAATCATTTTTACAACATTTAAGATGCTAAAACGTTGTTAAATATGGTTCAGCTTTATTCTCTATTCATTTGATTTTATTTCTTACGTTATATTATCAATTTAAATTGAATTATTATATTTCAACTTTATTTTAGATTAGATCATATTTTTATTTATTTATTTTTTACACTTATTTTATTTAGTTTTTTACACTTGTTATATTTATTTTTTACGCTTATTTTATTTATTTTTACTTCTAATCTAAATCTTACATTTATTTATTTATTACCTTCTCCAATTTACTTTATTCTTTGAAAAATCACTCGAAATTTTATTCAGTTATTTACTTTTTCATCGTAAAATCGATAAATATAATCAAAATAACTTGGGTATAAACATAAACAAGGCTTTGATGACCAACAGGTTTTAAGCCTTCATATTTAACAACAAACCAAATATGCTCCAAATTCAAAGATTTTTTTTCCGATAAAGGAAAATTTCAAGTTGACATCTATCTCATCCGCCTTTATAGTTATTGATTTTTGTGTAAATAAACGTTTTTAAATTGATTATTATTTACTTTTTTTTCTGGGAAATAAGCTATTTTTTAAAATTTACTTAGATAAGGTAGTAATCTTCAAAATTGCTGCTAACTATCGGATTTAATGAATATAGATCGTTAAAAAATATTCTATCAGAAAAAATATATTAGAGAAACTAATTCACTAATCTTTATTTTTTCCACGATATTAATGCATTGTTTTATGGCTTATTGGAAAATTATTTATATTTTTGATTTCTTTAATAGTAAAATGTTTGATTAACAATGTAGGTTAATTTTTTTTTTCATCTGGTTTATTGTATTCTGCTTCTTTTATTATTATTATTTTTTTCTATTGCTTTAATGTTAAATTCCTTATTGAAAATTTAAATGCCTGAATGATGAGTTGTCATGTGTAGGTGGAAACATTGTGTGAGGTCTGACCCTGTTGATTAGGGTTCAGCAGTGAATACTGTTGTGGTAGAAGTTACCCAAGCTGCAATTTTAACGATAAAATAATCGTGGGAATATAAAATTATATTGATTCAGAAGTGAAGAATGTTGCGAAGTAAATAAATAAATATTAGGAATAATTATTGAATGTATGATTGAATGAGAATAGTGAAGCTTAATTTTACATATATAAATATTTACGTAAAATAAAAATGACTAAATGAAACCGCATCCATCTAAATCATTTAATACAAGGAAAAACAAAAAAAAAAAAACACTTTACACAACAAAAACACACTCTTTATTGCTATCATTGAAAAAAAAAAAATTTCTCCGTCAATAATATTAACTTCCATTGTATTTTCTGTAATTAATGGTTTAAACAAGTGAAGAATTTTCAGATGAATTCTTCTAAAATACCAAAACATTATTCAATTATAAAAAAATTTATCATTTCTTTTCGTAGATGAAACTCGGTCTGGAATGAAGTGAAATTTTCCAAGTACACGTAAAATGTTATTATTGGTAGCATATCTGACCCCATGCTCGAAATCCTTTGGTTTAGCTTCTTTATTTTAAATTATATTCATTTTAATTTCTTTTTAAAGCTATTTATTTTTTCTCAAAAATTCAAAAAGTAGCGATTGATATCAGAAATGAAGAGATCGCTAGGCAACCACGACACTATAGGCTTATGGCGGGGAAAATTATGGGGCTCCATTTTTTCCTTAAAAAAATAAAAATGTAGCTGTATATCATATATTTAAAAATTTGGATGCATGCTAATAATAGTATCACAGATAATATAATTTGATGTTGAAATTTTCGTTATTACTTAATGCTGAAAATAAACTCAAATAGTTTGAAACCCTTAATGCTTAACTTTTACTCTAAGGAAATAAACCAGAATGCGGCAGGAAGAAAAATAAATGATGTAAATAGAATTTTAGAGATGTACACAGAATTATATAAATTCTGGGTCATAATAAAATTTTGAAAGTTTTAATAAGAACACTTTAACTCTTTGCCTATGTAATTGTCTAATACATAAAAAATCTGGTGCGATGCGCGCAACACACAACTTTCACTTGCCAACCTACTTCGATTAGAAATCGACTTGTTTTAATGCATATGTAAACGCCCTTCTACGACTTCACACTTATTTACTTATTTTTGTATGTCTCCAAGTTATAGATTAATATCGTTTGTATTGGAAAACTTGAAAGTTTTCAGTACTTTTCGATTAATTATTGTTTATTACTTCTTTAAAGGGGCCTAAAAATCCTAATTTCATTAAAAAGTTCTGTTTTTGTTACTGCCTGCTTGTTTTTAACTGCGTGTTGCTTTTTGTAAATATAGCTCATTTTCAATTAAAACTTTATGTTAAAATGGTTTGTCTCTCATGCCCTTTCAGAAACAGAGAACGATTACTCTCCCTCTAAAACCACTTTATATTGCATTCAGAAATCTAGAATTTGATATGACTTTGGAAAGAGTCGGACAGTGCTGGTCCGGTGGAGTTTGGAAATTTAGAATTCGGAGGAGTCCCGTGGAATTAACGACTTTGCCACGTTTAAGTTGAGCCAGTGTAATAGAAGATAGCGAAATTATGTTATGTCTTGTTATTGATCAAAACCGAGAAATTGGAAAAAAAAAGCTAGTTTTGATTTTGTGTTCAAAATACAGTCTTGTGATAAAAATATTAGGAAAATTGTATGTTGAGATATTTTAGATTTTTAAAGGATATAATGCTTTCTCAAAAATATTTATTGTCTAAGGAAGTATAGCTTATTATATTGATGCCATATATTCGGTGGCTTGATGATTTCAGGGGATTAAGCCTTCCTAAATTGGCTTCACAGCCGGAAATGGCGACATTTAAATTTGGTTCGTGACGGTTCTATTCAAATGAAATTAGCCTTCAATTCCCGACCAGTTCCTCTCGATATTGTAAAATAGAATTCCACTTCAGAATCGGGTACAAAAGTTGTTTCATGTTTATCTAATATTGCTTTGGTTAAATTTCGGTTTAGCTCTTTGTTATGGCGTATAATATGTCGCCCGCTTTGATGTTTAAGCTCATAATGTTAGCAAAGCTTTTACCACGAAACGGCTTTGCGCTGAATTATAGCTTTAATTAGTTATTGAGTTTACATAATCGGGTAAATACGTCTTCTCTTATTTAAATTACATTTCCCATAAAAAATAATTTATCACCTCACACAAGACTGACACTACGAACAAACAGCTAATTCTTCAGACTACAGAAGTTCTTGGACATCTGGACGAATGTTCATTTGTATGAACTTTTTTCCCGGTTTATGCTTTAGACCAAGTGAGGACCTTTGGCCACGAACTTTGCAATTCTTACAGACGTACATTGCTTGCGGTACAGATTGCCCAGGTATGGATGGATTGTCGAACCACACGTTGCTGCAAACAATTGCGGCAGAATGCCGGCAACATACGGAATATGTTCGTGTGGCAACGGCGGCAGATTCCGTTATCAAATCCATAGCTGCAAATTTGGAAGTTCCTTTCCACCGATGGCGTATCAAATTAGTCTAAGCCTATAGTTTATGGGTGCCAGGAAGAGGGCTTATATTTATATCCCTGAGATCGTCTTAGCACTAAATAAACTTTCTCTCGAATCGAATGTTTACAATTCAAAATCCTTAATATTCCTTATTCAAAACCAATGTTCCTTAAAGAAACAAAAATTGAAAAACATCATACTTATCCGGATTTTTTTAGTTAGACAGATAAAATTTGAAAATTCGTTTTTTTTTCGAATTTTTTAACTTTAACTTTTTTTTTCGCCTTTTAACAATATCTTCTTCCTGATCGTTTCTCCTTACCGCAGCGCAATGTGTCTTAAAATAGAGCCTCATCCACGAATTCCTGTCTTGTGCCAGCTTACTCCTTTTTCTCCATTCCAATCCTCGTATGTCAAAAGCGTCCATTAGGCCCTCATCCCAAGTCTTTCTGGTTCTTCCTTGGGATCTCTTTCCCTTTGCGACGTTCTCGTAGGGGATTTTGGCTGTGCGGTTTTCCGGCATTCGAGAGACATGTCAGAACCATCTTAGGCGATGTTCCTCTAAATTTTCCTCTATTGGTCTTAAATCGAGGCTCGCTCTGATCTTTGTGTTTCTTACCCGGTCTCTCCTCGTCTTGCCTTCGACCTTCCTGAGGTACCTCATTTCCATTGCTTGGATCTGAGTTATATGTTTCGTTGTTAGTGTCCAGGACTCACTTGCGTAGGTTAGTATAGGTAGATGTATATTTTTATACACTATTTTTTTGTATTTTTTTTTTTAAATTCCCTTCTTTCCAAATTTGAAATTTCCTTATCCTCTCCTTTATTTCTCCGTCCAACCATTCGTGCTCATTCAGGTGGGACTCAAGGTACTTAAAATCGCTGATCTGCTCTATGCTCACTCCATTCAGCCTTACGATACTATCTGCCAGGTCGTTTTGCCTACCTATCCTCATATACTTGGTTTTTTCCTGGAATTTTTGAGTGTGGTGTCAAGGATAATCACCTAAAGCAGTGGGCTTCGGCTACACCCTTGCCTAAAGTCGATATAGGATGAGAATTCCCTAGAAGTGTGGTGGCAAGTTTATACTATGTTTCTTTGTCTTTTATATATGCTTAGAATAGAGAATATTAATCCGTTTTCTACTCCCATTTCCTGTAGCGCCTTTACTACATCTGTCGTATCCCTGCTATCCTAACTCTGTCGAAGGCTTTGGATAGATCAACAAAACCAGCGTAGGCATCCCTTTTATTTTATATTGCCTTCTCTGAGATCTGTCTCATTGTGAAAATCAAGTCTTGACAACTTCCGTTTTTTTCTGAAACCATACTGCGCATCGTCAAGAATTGGTTCTGCAGTTTTCCTAAGGCTTTTCTTCAGGATTTTAGAGAAAACTTTACTCGGGACGCTAATGGGTTTGCACTCTCTTTTACCCCTTTTCTTGAAGATTAGATATTTCCCATTCCTAGGGTAGCTTTTTGGCTTTCCATATCAGGTTTAAGAGGTGCTGAAATATTTCAGTTTCAGTGTAAAAGGTTCTCTCCGAAGAATTTTGATATGAGAACCCTAAATAATCCTTCTGTAGAAGGTTAGCCACACATAGTTCACGGTGTAAGTCTGTGGAATTTCGTTTTTCCCAATATAGACTAGGGGACTTTTGTTAATGTGTTTTGATATATCGTTATTCAGTCAACTTTTCCGTAAGATCTTGATGCCTAGTGAGAATTTTTCTATCTTGAGCGTATGTTGCACTCGATCTCTCATTGTTAATCGGTATGTCTTAAATTCATATAATATAATGAAGCGGAGACAAAATTGAATCGTTGGGTTCTCCCGCCATTGCGGATTTAAGAAACGTCGAGCTCTGCTGGACCTAGAAAAAATATCGCATTATTTGATGTTCATTTGGAGTTTTAATATATTTTTTTTTTCAAAATAAATAACATTCCTTTATTATTTCATATTGGTACATGTTTAATGAAACATATTCAGGTTAATAAAAAATCCGATATGTAACTAATGTACAAATATATGTTTCATGAAAAACATAAATTTGAAGCAGCGTTACATTTTCAGTTATTTCAACAGGTGAATGGGTTCTGTGGCTGTCATTCATTCTGTCTGTTATAGGACTTGACATCTCCTGTACAAATGATTCACTTGTCACTCTCTTTCGATGATAAGAGAAGATATAACAACAATATAACTATTAAAATTATAAAGCGGTTTATTATATTAATATTTCTATCAGAATTAATTTTCAAGATGATTCATTATAACAATTAATTATATTTGATTTGAATTTTTCGGAGTATATTTAATTCTTCATTCTTCACTAGCTATTTTTTTGCTTACTGTTGTGGTTATGGAATTTTTTTGTAGGGGAGGGAGGCGATTAATGTAAGATTAGGCTAGCTAGATGTCGAACCAATCATTGGGAAGTTATTTTAAAAATTATCTATCCTACTGAAACAGAATAATGAGTAAAACTCCTAAAAACCTAGATTATTGAAATATACGGAAATAAGAAAACCATGTTAACATTTACCATTACAACCCATGAAGAGTTTTGGGTTCAGTACTGTGTAGTGTAAGGAAGCATTTTTTCTTGGTCGGCGGTCGTGCAAGGAGGTGATTTGACCATGATTACGCTCAACTGTCAGTTTCTGCAACAAAACCGTCAATTTTTTTGCCAGCTCCCCAAAACATTACGTGCATGACTTATAATGATTTTTGACTATAACAAGTTAAACTAATATCACGCCCATCCTAAACATATATGTTGTAGTTAAAATTTAGATATATTATCATTGCCGAAATGCAGATTCAAAATTCCTTCTTTTTCAGGCAAGTTCTGTAGAAAATTATGTACTCTGTCGGATAACTGTTGTGTTTATGATTTTTGATACTTGAAAGTATGTATGATGTATTGAAAGTATGTATTATGATTTTTGAAAAAAGTATGTTCGTGTGTGTGTGTGTTTTTTTTGTAGATACTCATAATAAGTACCTAATTCTGGGAGATAGATATACTTAATGCAATATAGCAACATATTTTTTTTTTTTGGAATAAAATTGCCGCGTTTCAATATACTGAAATATAACAGGAGCATCATTTTTTATAATGGACAAAAACATGTTTCTATTCTTTGTATTTCTTTTTCCATTGTATATATTAACACAAATAGTAAATATGGCCGCTATTTGGTTAAACAGCAACCTTCTATAAAAGTTTCAGATTTATCTATCCGTTGCTTTTCAATTTTTGAGGTAACGAACACACGCCTCTTGCGTTTTTTTATATAAGATTATATGAATATGGTATATAGGGACAGGTGCTTTTGTTCCACATTTCATTATTTGCCGATCCCTAAAGCGTTGGTTTCCCCTTCGCTTCCCCAATTCGTAGAACTCCCTCTAAACAGAGCGGGAGAGAGAAAGAGGACCCAGAGTGGTTCTTGAAAGGGTCCATTACAAGAACAAACAAATGAATCAAGAAGAGATCGCGGAGGGATATTGCTCTCTATATCTAAGGCACGAATTTCGAATTCCGCCTTAGTCTTTTCGAATCTTTGTTATTTATTGACGTAGAATTTTTTTTTCAATAATTAAAAATAATATGGGACTTCTATGGCTGGCTTAATAGTTAGGTTGGGTTATTGGTTTTAGTGGGCGATCAACCTTAAGGTCATAATGCCTTTTGGAATTCAACACTTGATATTTCAATACTGGTCTTCTAAACTATCAATTTGATTTCTTTATATTCTTCCTACTTCGCCAACTTACTGGCCCACTGATCTAAACAGAATCCCAGACATTTTGGATTTTTTTATTTGTAAGGGCCTTAAACAGCTGCACTTTGATGTCAAAAATTTAACTGATCTATCCTCTGATCATTCCCCGCTAATATTATCAATTGATATTAATCCATTATTCAAAACTCCACAACCGACTCTTACCCCTGGTTATTTTAATTGGAAAAGGTTCAAGACCATATTGAATGGATCAATATCTTAAAACCAGGACAACAGGCAGCCTGGAACTCTTCCTCTGGTCCCCCAAAACAGAGTATTGGAATTAACAGCAAAAATCAGGCGGTTCCGGAGTCAATAAGGTATCTCTTACAACAGAAACGCAGAGCTCGGAAGAAATGGCAGCGGACGCGTTATCCTTCTGATAAGCTGCTATTAAATAGACACAGGAATTGCGGAATGAATTAAAAATAGCAAAAAATGAAATTTTTAACAGTCTTCTAAGTAGTTTTGATAACAACAATCAATCAATATGGAGGATAACAAAACGCTTGTTGGACCATCAAGAAACATCCCATCCTATTCGATATCCTGATGGCTCAAGATTCACTGGGTGAAAGATGAGTTGAGCATCAGCTACGAATTCCCTTGCAGATGTCTCCACCACCTAAGCCTTTCCATTCTGACGAAATTAGTAATCTTATCAAAAGCTTAGCTAACCCGGATATAATCTCATTACCAATCGTATTTTAAAAAACTTACCTAAAAAAGCAATAATATTTTTAACAAGCATATACAACTCAATCTTAAAAACCACACACTTCCCAATTTTATGGAAATACTCGGTTATTATAATGATTCACAAACCCAACAAGATTGTGTAGATTCTTACCGTCCAATCAGTCTTTTACCTTCTTTATCCAAATTATTCGAAAAATTCCTACGGCGTCTAAATTCTCTTAATCTATTCGACGTTATTCCAAATGTTCAATACGGGTTTAAACAAAATCATTCTACAATTAAACAATGTTATCGTTTAGTCGATTATATTTCTTTCTCCTTAGAATCTAAATTTTATTGCCCGGGTGTCTTCTTAGACATGAGCCAAACTTTCGACAGAATTTACTGCAATCGTATCTAAAAGATAGATTTTTCCGCCTAAAAATTGATAATGAATTTTCCGAAATAAAAAGAATACTAGCTGGAGTGCCTCAGGGCAGTGTCTTGGGTCCGACATAATTTAATATATACTCCTCAGACATTCCCCAACATGCGGAAACCCTATTGGCTACATTTGCTGATGACTCAGCTATCTTGACATCAAACAAAGATGCCACTAAAGCCTCACAAGTGCTCCAAGAACACCTAGACGAGGTAGCATGTTGGGCTCGAAGAGGAGGCTAAAAATGAATGAAGCCAAGAGCCAATATGTCTCGTTTTCACTTAAGCACGACTCTTGCCCTCAGGTATTTTTTAACAACATTCCGATACCCACCTCTGATTCAGTACGCTATCTCGGCCTTTGCATGGATAAACGACTTACTTGGAAAGACCATGTTAAACGCAAAAGAAAAGAACTGATCCAGCGGTACGGACTTCTTTCAAGGCTACTTGACAGACGATCAAAATTATCTGTGACAAACAAATTAACCGTTTACAAAGTACTTCTTAAACCACTTTGGACTTACTTTATTGAGCTATGGGGAACAGCCAAAAAATCTAATATACGACACAAAAAGTCATTTCAATCTAAAATTCGTAGATGCCCCCTTTTATGTCAACAATGAGACCTTACACACTGACCTTGACATTCCTTACGTCGAAGAAACATCCATAGAGCGCTGCCGTATCTTTCATGACAGACTTACTCTAAATTCCAACCCACTAACACAAGCTCTACACAATCCCACAAACCCTTATAATCCGCCAAGAAGATTGTTGAGGCGTTGGCCAAGAGATTTTCTGCACTAAACAGTTGTCTTACAGTTTCCTCTTACATTTGTCAACTTATTCGATTTTTGTCATATTCTTCCTAGTTTTTAACTTTTATGAAACATTTTTATCTCTTTTAATAGATTTATGATGTCGTCGATTGCTTCCTTCGAGTCGCTTAGTGCTAGCTCTCTTCGGTGGGGCACCCTATTCCTTTCGGAAGCACCCTGTAGCGATGCGCATTACTCTGCTATATGCTGTACGGTCAGCGGTCGCTGGCAGGCCTTGCAGTGTGGTTAGCTTTCCTTCGAGATCAAGTGCACATTAGTCAGGTTGGTATGGCTGATCCTCAGTCTGGTCAAGACCACTTCCTCTCGCCAGTTTTCTCCTCTGGCACTTGTCCACTGTTTTGTGGTCCTATTATGTATCTTGATTTATCTGTCCACATAGACTTCTAACCTCTTCGGACACGATCTTTGAGATGCATCCTCATCTCGTTGGGTTCGTAAATTTGCAGGACTGGAGAAGAGCTTTGTGTTGCTTCTTATGCATCTATCTGCTGTTTCGTTCCCAGGTATTCCGGCGGGTTCAGAGACAATGTATATTTTTACCAAGGAAATTTATAAAATCTATTTGCTTATGTATTCTATTCAATGTTGGCCCGGTTTTAATGAAGTTTTTTAATCTTTGGTGTGAAGAAGTTGAACATGAGCAAATTAATATGCTTGATTTTTCAAAATTTACGTAGAGATATTGGGCAGTGGAAATCGCTTGTAGTTCTGCTGTGAATATCGAGGTGTATTTTGAACTTTTCGGCTATTCCGTTGTGAACCAACATTCAAGGTTTTCGTTCAGGACGATCCACTAAGATCTATACGTACAAAATTTCTCAAAGATAGATTAGTGAGCCAAATATTTAGGCTCATATCCTCAATACGTGGCCTCACCCTCATAATTAAACGAATAAATAGATGACATGAAGGATACTTTTTTATCACGAAAGCATCCTAAGATCTTCTTGTGATAACAATAATAATAATAAATTCAGACTTACCGGACCCGAAGGTTACGCTAGGCCGACACTATTCGCTTCCTACACACCTCCATCCATCCATCGCCGTCCAACTCGAATGGCCTTACGCAGTCCTCCCACTTCCTTCTCGGCCTATCTTTCGGGCGTTTTCTATTTGGCCCGGCGCTTATTAAACTTTTTGGTTTACAGCTGAGCTTCACAATTTTACAAGCTCAGTTTATTCCTCTTACTGCTATCACATCGATTACATTTACCGGGTATAGTTCACGAAGTTCGGCGTTATGTAAGCGCCTTAGTTCGGTTGATTGGGAGTACCTTATTTTCGAAAACATTTAGCCGTTGTTTATCACTCAACGTTAGCAGCCTCGTTTCGCATAAGTAAAGTAGGAAGAATAATAGTTTTTTATATTCGATTTTTTAAGCTTCGGGTAGAAAAGTAAGTGAATTCGCTAGTAAAAACTAGGCTAGAATTTTTCGCTGTTAATCTAGCCTCTATTTCATCTTAAATTTCGTTTTTCCTAAATATCTAATATCTCTGTTTCTCACTTAAACAGGTATTCCCCTCTACATTAGTAATACCGTAAAACTATCCATTTTACATATTTGCGGTAATAATTCCGTTTTAAATTAATAAAATTATACCCACAAGGACCCTTAGACAACGGAAAGACTCCTCCCCCAGTTTAACAATGCCGACTGAATCATACTCAGCAGAAGGGCGCTATGTAAAACGGCGCTAAAAACAAAGGGAGCTAGTAGGGCAAATGCTACACTGGGAGAGAGTTGTTAGGAAGGGCTGCTCGCTGTGTAATTAGCACGAGTTTGGAAGGGTTCAACAATAACTCCATATCATCGCACGGCTCAGCTCTTTGCCCTTCCTTTCGTCCTAGCTTGTGTATTGTTTGAAGGGGGAGAAAATGTTATCGTGACTTTATATTTATGGAGTTGTGGATTTGTATTGTAACATTAAAAAAAAAAAAAAAAAAAAAAAAACTTTAAAAACGTTCTAGACCTTTGGTTGGAACGGAACAAATTGTCATAGCACATGTTTGTGACTACGATGTTCGAATCCATCTACGCCGTCCCAGAAAGTTCTAGACTGTTCTCCTTACGACTATACAAAAGAAGCGATGTACTGGAGAGTTAGTCTTGTTCTGAGTTAGTCTTAGACAGAGTTGGGCATATTTAAATAAAAATGTAATCATGATTATGACTAATAATCAAAAATGTGAATAATGATTGTAATGATCATTCTTTAGCGAGGAATCATTAGTCATGAATTGTATTAATCACTGGTCGAGGAGTATTCATGAATATAATGTATTCAACAATCATGAATGACAATTATTCATTGTTAAATGTTAGTCAGTAATCATGATTAAGAAGAATTCATTATTCATGATTACCATTACCCATTACATGACTAATGGGAATTCACTACTCATGATTACTTATCATACATTAATCATGAATAATATAAACTCATTAATCATGATTACAAAAAAATCACAATTCTGAGTCTTACTAATCATGAATGATGATTGAAAATTTGTTTGCCTTTTCCATTCTTGTCAATAGACCTTTACTAATACCCAATGGAATTAGGGTCTAATTCTGTACATATGACTTCAAATGCTGTTCAGTTAACTATACCCACTCTTAGGACTTGTCCTTGCTCGTCAGGACAACTTTTAATTCAGAAATGCATCCTCGTCTTTTAAATTTAAATGAGTAATGATTATAAATATATATCATATTCATGATTGATGATTGGTGAATATTTGGTATTCATGATTGATAAATCTTAGGTATTCACGATTGATGAATATTATATTAATCCTAGCTTATGAATATATTTTATTCGTGAGTAATGACTAATTTAATTTATCGGTATTCGTTAATCACGAATAACTGAATACCAGTTATTCATTATTCATTTCGAATAATCAAATTAATCATTATTGAGATTACAATTTGCCCAACTTTGGTCTTAGAGAGTTAGTCTTGTTTATTTGTCTTAAATTTTTTTTAGAAGAGAAAACATCAAGTCCCGGCCCTGTACAATCTTTCGTTTTCAGATAAAATGAATTTAATATTAAGACAACTGTCAACCTGGGTGACTTTGCCCAATTTTTGTGAAAGAGATAATTCCTCCTATATAAGTTACTAAATCCGTCACAACGACATCAAAGAAAGAAGAACAAGAGCCAGAAGATAAAGAAAAAAATTAACAAGATCATTACTCTTAAGAACGAAATAGGGTCAATCTGTATGTAAGAAAATAGTTTTTGTCAATAATAGTCCCTAGGGCGTAGGGTTGTACGCACTGGAGGGTTATAACTAGGCGTCGATGGGAAGATAATTTGAAATCCGATCGTGCCAATACGTGCGAGGGTGGCGCCCCTTGTTATTGGAATCGCTCCTGAATTTTCTGGCTGGCCGATCTGTGATATGGTAGTCTCGAATCTCATTCGGTCTCAATGATCATTTGAAGATTTTTTTTTTATTGAATTATTAATATTGTATATACTTAGATATAATTTATACTTTATTATTCCTACAGAACAAGGCTAATAAGTATCTTTCAAATGGGTAATGTTTATTGGATTCATAGATAGTTGATCATATGAATACTCCAGTAAAAGATAATTCGGGGTTGCGGATAGATAAAAAAATAAAGATTTTTTCAATTAATCTTTTATCTTTTAAGTACCTAGAACCGTTCAATTTTCTGGAAACTTCATGTCTTGATCTTCTCGGTGTACCTAACATTCTCCTCCCCTTTCAAGGGTTGGTTAATTTTGATGCAACGTCAGAAGAAGTTTCTTCTGTGAAATGAGAAAATGAGTACCACCAAAGAAAAACAGTTTTTTTCTGGTCTTCATTGAAGTGTTATCTGTGTTGTATACTTATCGCCACCAACCTTGCCTGTGGAAGAATAAATTTACTGTTTATTCGGAAAGGGTTAAAAAACAAATCCTATCAATTGTTGATTAGTTAACTTCAGGAATCGGATGCATTTACTGATGTTTGACTTTCTTATGTATGACAAAAAGTTTAAAGATATAGTTCTCCCCATTCAACAACGGTTGTTTTATATTTTTTTACTAATTAATTTTTTAAACAGTAATCAACGAAATAATTGAGGAAAAATAGGCGTTAAAAAAAATAAGTATAAACTCGTGAGTCAAAATTGTAACATTTGTTTCAGTTAAAAAATTATTAATTATTATAATCTTGGTTTGGACGAATGGAAAAAATCAGTGGTCTAAGGTGGTATCGAGCTTCGTTCCAAGCCGACGGTTTCCCCCCACTATTTTCCGTACTACAAACCGATTGCTTGTCAGGATGGGAAAACCGATTGTCTAGTTCCACCATAAGATCTATAAGGACAGCGATAAAAGTTGTATTTCCTTCTTTTTTTATTTACTCTTATATTTATTTATTTAATTTTATTTAATATATATTATGAAATAAATTGAGAATTTTTCATTAAAGAAAGTAGGGTGCTTATTTCCTGAATAAAAAACAACTGAAATGTATATTCTTGATCAAAATAAAAACTTTTTTTTTTTAAGCAATTGTGTATTCCTACTGTAGAGAATGAGTTTAAATTATTAATTTTATTGAACATTCTTCAGATCAATGACAATTCATTAAAAATTGAATGAAATTACTAATTAACTGGGCTGAGGTAGGCACCGTTTATTTCCAATTGATATCGATTAGTGACATGTTAGTGAATATTTGATCCTCATGTAGCATTCGCTTACATGGTTATTTGATTATATGTCAATCAATTTCTCTTTTTAGGCTTTGTTTAAAACAATAATAATGCGTTCGTGAATGAGAGATATAATATATGAAAAATCGTTTTAGAAAAAAAAAAATTTTTTTATTATATCTGTCAAACAAATGTACCGAACTGTACTAACTAAAATATTATATTTGTTAACCAAATGAATTAGTGGTTTTGTGGAATTTAGCCAAAAAAAAAACTAACAAACATGGAGGCGATTTTTTTGTATAGAATAAGTGTTTCATTAAGGCGTTCGTTTGAAATGTAGTTATTATGATTTGCATCAAATCTGTTGAAACCGGTCGGTAAGCAATTAATGTAATCTAATGTCTCATTTATCATAAGATCTATTCATTTGGTTCAATGGCCATATTGGCACTATTTGGTACTTTTGACCGAAATGGAAACCTGATTTTATACAAATTTATGTTCAGAATTTAAATTTTTTTCCCCGAAAACTAATGAAATTTGAGAGGAGGTGAGAGATAGTCAACTGTTCTTCAATTACGATAGGTTAAATGATAGTCAGGATTTTCAGTTTACAATGATTTTATTGTGGTAAGACAACGTTTCGATCCAACATTTGGATCTTCATCAGGGCTAAAAGAAAAACAAATATATGAGTATCTATGCTAGAGGGTGACAATAAATGGATACATTACATAACTGATAATAATATAAAAGATGGTGTAACATGAATATTAAAATAAGTGGCTGGTTAACAAGATAAAATAGAATCTGATATTTACCTACTGAGTCCAGGTGGATACTAAGACTAAAGGTAAAAATAAGGTGAGAGGTAGTGGTAGGGGGTTAGTTTGCCGACTTCAAAGGTTTATGACGGGGAAATCCAACGCTTTTGAAGTGAAGGCACATGACAACTGAGTGAACAAAAATATTTTAAAAACTAATAAAATAGATGGTACTCTATACAAATAGTTGTGTCTGGACTCAATAATAACATATAAATGAGATAAACATAATGTAACAATGCATAAAAAATTGGAAAATATACAGAAAGAAGAATATAATACAAAAAATAATAATAGTACAAGAGGTACAGAGATAATTACAGATACCTATGAAATCAAAACTAGGATTTGAGGATGCGGAAGATGTTAGAATAAGTGGATGAAATTATCTCTTTATCTGTTTTGTGATTTACCGGGTTATTTTTTTCCAGATGGATGAAAATGGATTCTGAGAGGAGTCGTTTATCATGGTTTGGTACAGTACCTAATATGGAGGGGTTCTCAAAGTCGAAGGAATGGTTGTGGGCAATGGCATGTTCTGCTAATTTAGACATAAACGAATTACGCTTGGAAATACTGTATTTATGTTGATAAATACGTTTTTAAAAATAATTTTTGGTTTTACCGATATAGCAACTGTTGACCTTTGAAGTCGGCAAACTAACCCCCTATCACTACCTCTCACCTTTAGTCTTAGTATCCACCTGGACTCAGTAGGTAAATATCAGATTCTATTTTATCTTGTTAACCAGCCACTTATTTTAATATTCATGTTACACCATCTTTTATATTATTATCAGTTCTGTAATATATCCATTTATTGTCACCCTCTAGCATAGATACTCATATATTTGTTTTTCTTTTAGCCCTGATGAAGATCCACAAGTTGGATCGAAACGTTGGCTTACCACAATAAAATCATTGTAAACTGAAAATCCTGACTGTCATTTAACCTATCGTAATGAAATTATACTTAAAGACCTGTTCACTTGCAGATTGAAGATATTTTCTTGCAAGTAAATATGATCGATAAAAAAATAATGACTTTATTAGCATCCAGTATTTAGTTATTTTTGTTTTCAGAAGCAAATTATGGTTATAGTTTTCAAATGTATTATACGTTTTAATGCAATACATCTTCACAATTCATTCGTAATTTTATTTAACGTAAAATTGTTATACAAAATGTCACATGAACAATGAAAGCTCAAATAAGTATCAACGTTAAAATCACTTAAGTAACCTTAAGTATCAAGGCAAGACTAAGCCCCCAGGTCATCGCTTTTAATATTAATTTAGTCCGAAATGGAACAATCCAGAAAGGCCTAGATCATTCCAAAACAACTGGTCGCGTACTGATACATGAGTGTAACGTTTTCAATAAAAGCTTAGCACTCTCTCTCAATGAAACAGAATTAATAATATTGTAACACTAATGTGGTTTTAAATAATATATATTTAGGAAACAATCCTAATTCACAACACCAATCAAGCAATTAAAGCACAAATCAAGCAAATAACGTTGGAATCATCAGTGGTGAATTGGCTAGCTTAGCAGCCTAAACAACTATAAATCGCGGTTTCGCATCTCGTAGTTGTCTTGTGATCATTTAAAGGTATTAAAAATCGTTGGTTGATGGCTATGCCGTCCCTCGAATGGGACGTGGATTGGAGGTCCCTAGCCTTATTATGGCAAAATGTAGGATATCCGATTAGCCTTAGTGGCATAAAGTGACGTTAAGTAAACAAACCAACAATAATAACGTTAAAAAAAGTAACTACTAATCACAATACAGTTACACACAAGTACCATATGCTCCGATGTCTAGAGACCGACTAAGACGCTGTCCATTGTATGATCCAGATCATTTACTCAAACAGTTATTTAGTCAATAGTTATTTACTCAAACAGTTAACTGTTCCAACAAAAAGTCTTGAGCTTTTTTTAAATGTAACGTAATTTCACGTTACAATATAATTTTGTTTCATCTTACAATATAAATACAAAAGTATTAAAGTTATAAAATTGTACTTCTAATCGAACGGTTCTTTTGAGATTATTTATTCTTTTCCATTATTATTTAAATGAATGAACGGAATTCTAAGCGTCCTTGTTTCAGTAAAAAGACCGAGGAGTGACTTAATTTTTTTTTCCCCCTTAGAAGTAAAAACTAACTTCCGTGACGTGAATTTCATTGGAAAAATTCTACTTTATTCAGGTTACGGGGATTCGTTCCGGTCGGATTACAAATTGACATTATTAACCTTAATATTTTTCCTATTTGCATTTAGAGAATCCAATTTTCTTCTCTGGAGCCTTTTCGTTTAAACCCACTCCTTCATGGATGGATGCTAAATTCTTAAACGGAATTCCTTTTAGGATTACTTTCAGGAGAATATCTATATTTGTGGTGATAAGATTTTAGTTCAATTTATTTAAAATTCTTGATTATTCATTATATATCTTAACAAAGAATTGTATAAATAATCAAATATTGAATAATAAAGAGCCTAATGTAAATGGAAAGATCTCAATTCATGGATTTTCTTTATTTATCTTTTGTTACAATTGGAGTACTCTTTCAGTCTAAAACTCAATATTGAGTCCAAGTCTCAATTAGAAAAAAAAAATGTCCACCCCTTTGCATCCATCCCTAGTGGCTCGTTCATTTTATTCTTTACCCTTCGATGTATGAGTTTTATAAATGAATATCGATCATTTGGAATATTCGGAGTCGCAGAATAATCGATTTTAATAATCAACTTTTCGTCACACCTATCATAGAATGAAAAGTTAAATCTACTCAGTCATTGTAAATTTTGGAAAATGAAATTAATTAAGCTGAACGAAAAATTGCATTTCTGATGTAAATCTAATGTGGCCAAGGTGCTTTATAATTCTTAAAAAAAAAACTATGTATTCATAGATAAAATATTTAATTGCGTGAAACATAATACGAAATCCATTTAATTTGGACTTTCGGTGATCCGGTGACGAAATCTTATTCCGAATAGTTAGACTGGACAGATATTCGTATTATTTATTTTATATAAATAAAATAATTTAATATTAATATTGTAAGAATATTCGTCTTTATTGAAGTTTTTTTTTTTTTTTTTTTTTTTTTTTTTTTTTTTTTTTTTTTTTTTTTTTTTTTTTTTTTTTTTTTTTTTAAAGGACTTTCTTTCATATTTTCTTTGATTACTTTATTCGCGCTTCTGACCAAACTTTCCTGGTTATCTGTATTTAACACTGCTTGAATTAGTAGATATTAAAATGAAATCAAGATACTATAACAGTAAATTTTTTAACACTATTTTAGATTATTAATTTAATTACCTTAAGTACATTTTTAAGGCTCCAAAACCACGTTTGTCAAAAAAGTTAAAAATTATGCGAGATACATATGTCATTGCTTAATTAATAATTAACATTTAATAATATTCTCCAGTGATTGTGCTCAGTAATTCTTGTCCTTTAATGTTCCTGTTGTACCATATTATATTTATAAGTTTTTTTGGATAGAAATTTTCATCTAAGATTTTGTATATTTGAATCTTACTGTTTTTTTTAAACAATTTGTAAGTGCAATGGCTCTATTTGTAAGATTCTTTATTTAAGAAATTTAGTCTGTTGATGATCCAATTGAAGTTGTTTTGTTTTATTTTTTAAAAATTGTCTATACGATGTGACAATAAGCAAATGGCTTTTCTGTTAATATTATCTAAAATTATGAGTTCGCCATCGTGAACCGAAATCACATAGTATCCAAAGTTTTTTATCTCCTGTAAAAACTAAGGAACATTCGAAATTTCAGAAACAGCTAACAGAAACTTTCACTGAAGATTGAATTACAATCTAAAACCTCTGATAGACAATTTAAAAGCTTAAAGAACCCATCCAGCCGACGACTACGAAGGCGGTGGCCAAGACATCTATTAAACTTTCTAATTAATAATTCACATTCCTATTGAAGCAGCAGCAAAAAAAATTGCTTACTGCAAAGAAATTTGCAGATTCTGAAGATTTTATCTATATTTATAAATAAGAACATTCCAAAGATTTTATTTTTTAAAAAGTACTTTTCTTTGTTCTATACCTTTCTTGTCTTAAAATCTATGCAATGTATAAAATATCTTCTAATATTGTGAACAATGTTCTTTTAAAAATTGAATCCTAGCATTTGCACGTAATGGTCCTAAAAATAATTGAATAATTATTAATCTAGCTAGTTAGTTAAGAGAAGGGGACCGAGACGGTCGAGTGGACAAAGGCGATTACCATCACCCAGGGTATGTGAGGCCCACCAGCCTACTGGAGGTGACTCGCACCGACCGGGCGTAGGAGTGATGTACCTTCCCCATGTATCCCATCGAGAATCGTGGTGTGGTTTTTCAGGATATCAGTAACCACCCGGAGGTTTGGTACAAGGACGGTATGCTTCCAGGAAAGAAATATAGGTCCTCGGGGCCTGCTGACTCAGGGCTACCATAATCCTTGGACCTAGACCAGTTTGTCAATATCCTTGAACCCGAGAGAGAGGACGCCTTCGGTGTAAAGGACAATGCCAAATTGGCCCCAATGGGATTATGGAGCTATGGGCAGTCTGCTGCTGCACCATCGTGACCACGGCTTGCAGCAACTGAGGCAACTGATTTTGTGAGGTTTGGGCTGCCCCCTCCAGGCTGTATGTTTTTAGTGAAAAGAAAGAAATCTTTTTTTTTTTTTTTACTACATAGCCTATTCTACATGTAAAAGCAAAAATGTTCTCTATTGAGAGATTCGTTTCTTTTACAGTACATAGATTCTAAGATGTTTACATCGAAAAAAAAAATGTTTAACTTATTTTAATATAAAAACGCATCTGTTCCATTTTTTTTTTTAAAATCTGTCTAGTTTTTTAAATTAAATAATATTGGTATGAAAATATTGGAATGGAATGGAATGGAAAATATTGGTATGAAAATGTTTTAGTTGGGTTGTGCTTAATCGCACTGGTCATCAACCCTAAGTTAAACTTTTTTTTTTCAATACTTTCTTCCCTACATCTGAGATGTATTTTCAGTAAGTTGTTCGATTTTCGATTCTATGTACTTTAAATCGCATCTATAAAAATTGATGCCAATACGGGGTTCAATGCAAACCTGTTGATTCTTATGTGTACTTTATTGTGACAGTGCTCTTATTTCCAATGCGCAATATTTACATATCGGTGGTTCCTTTGTGTTGAGGCAGGAGTTTGTAAGTCTAGTATAATCGATTCACAGCCGGGTCATATTCACGCATCTTTGGTCTCCTTTTCGAGTGGTTTGCTTAAATCTCACTGTGTCGAAAAAGCTTTGCCTGGTCCGGGCAAGTGTAAGCCCTTCTTTTGCAGTTCGATCGGTTTGCTCATTGGGAAGGTTTTTTTTTTTTTTTTTGGAAAATTTGTATTTGAAGGGAACAGGTTTGAACTTCTTAATCACCACAGAATTTTAAGATGTTGAAATGTTTATAGGAGATGGAAAACTTAGAACACTGAGGTACCTCGGTTTAGAGTACTTACGCACACTGCTGAATTCTAATGGGTAGCTATCACTTGGGTAGCATCTTTGAGTTGCTTATAAATACTCCACGCCATGGTTAAGAAATTTTCTTCCGGCCCTAAAAGAAGTTTCCTGTAGAAAGAAAAAAAGAAGAAAAAAATAATGTTTGCAGTTAAAAGTTAAAAAGTTGGTTGCTGACGAGGCAGACAGGCGAAGGAATTATAAATTAAAACAAATGATGGTAGGATGCCGACATTTCCCGAGGGTGGGAGAAGATAAGGAGCAAGTTGCGTTGTTATCTCCCAAAAGGTTCCCCATCCCAACTTATCTAACAGATATTTTTCTTTGTTCCTCTAAACTCGCGATATTTTCTCATCTAAGCTGCCGAAATAATCAAGATAAACACAAAGCAATATCTGGTTATGTTTCGGTAACAAGTTGGCGAATTTTTTTTAGGTTTACAATTTAGAAATCTGTGGTAAATTCTTATGTAGGAATTTATTGAACACTTCATATTGTTTCACTATTAATACTCTAACTAAATAGCTCTATTGAGCTTTCAAAATTAATTGTGGACCATAGAATGAATACAAGAAGTCTAAGTGACTGTGAAAAAAAAAATTAATGGATGCAGAATATGACTGAAAAAATGTCAATGTTTAAATGGTTAAAAACCAGTTTTTCATATATATGTGTTATCTGAAAAATTTAAAAAGCATCAAAATATTGTTTGAAACAAATCAGTGGTGAAGGAAAAGACGTTAACGAAGAACTCGTTAGTGATCTGGTATTAAACTTGTGTTACTCATCGAAAACTACATGAAGAAGGATTTTATATATATTATTTAACTGTTCGCATTATTATTTTTTCCTGTATTTTCAGAGTATATTGTTTTTTTCAAAATCTTTTAGGTAATTTATGCATTTGTTCCAAATAATTGACTCTGACGCATGTTTTTTCTTTGTTTTTTTTTATTGATAATCCTCTACATAACGGAAACCTCTCTTCAACGGAAAAATGGCCGAGTCCCAACCCTTTCCGTTTCATAGAGGTTGTACTGCAATATATTTTTACTTTCACTTACCTATACATATTTTTATTTTTATTTTATTTTATTTCTCACTCTACCGTACCTTGAAGGTAATACGAGTGTTAGCAACAGTGGTATGATAAGCATGACCGCATAACATACCACTGCTGCTAGTAGATCACATTACTTCATAGTCGGTGCTCAGTGTCTAACATTTTTCAGATCAGCCACTGCCCTCTTCTTCGCCTGCTGTGTTCTGCGGCCTGACTGGAGATGCATGTCTTCTTCCCAAGGTGAAGTGGGTTGGGCCCACAGCTTCCTTCCACCCGGACACAAAATTTATGAAGTGCTGGTAGTTGTCTTTAGACACCAGCTGAGGAAGGTCGCTCTCCGAAGTGTAGAGCCCAGTTTCTCTCAGCAGCTTGGCCCTTAGTGGCTCATAGGCAGTGCAGGCAATAACGACGTGCTCAGCGGTTTCTGGGACTCCGCAACTGGGACATAGAGGATCAATGTTTATTCCGTGCTTGTGAAGTTTCGCTCGAAAACCTCCATGTCCCGTTAGAATCTGAGAAGTCCAGTAGTCCGGGAGGACCCAAGTCTTCTCTAGCCGCGATTCAACGGTGGGGAAGTATTTCCTTAGCATAGCCCCGTTCGGGGTCGTCACCCACCGTCGATTCCATTCTGCCAAAGTGTTCTCCCGGAGGATCTTCTTCCATTTGGTGGGGTCTGCACAGATTCTTCCACGTAAGTTTGCTGGGATATCCGCCAAGCCGTCTCGTTTAATTTTATACCGAAGTAGGTCTTCTTTTAGGAGGAGGTCGAGAGGAATAGCTCCTCCTAAGATCTGCACCGCCTCGTGAGACACAGTTCTGTATGACCTGGTCACTCGAATCAGGGCCATCCGTTGGATTGTAGCCAACCTGCTCTTCTGTCGGTGCGAGAGATCTCCAATCCAGGCAGGAGCCGCATATCGGAGTATACCAACAACCACAGCATTATAAATGGCTATGGTAGCTGGATATCTAAGGCCCCAAAACGCGCCACCTATGCGACTCAAGCCATTAAGGGCAAGGCTTACCCTACTTCTCAAATAGTCCAAGTGAGGCGTCACATTGAAATTCCTCCCTATCCTGATTCCAAGATAGGTGACAACCTCACTCGGAATTATTCTTGTTCCCTGTATACTCATTGATATAGGGTGAGCCCTGTCTGTTTTACCTCTCAAGAGGATAGCTTGGGTCTTGGCTCCTGCCATCCTCAATTTCTTCCTCTCACACCATCCTGCTACCAGGTTGGCGCAACGAGCGGCTTCATCTTTCAGTCGGGCCCTGCTATTTGAGGCTACTACAACAGCCAGGTCATCTACGTAAGCTGTAGCGGGGAAACGCTCTTTTTCCAGGACGCCCAGCAATTCGTCGAAGACTAATTTCCACAGGGCAGGACCCTGGTACAGAGCCCTGAGGGCAACCCCGCTGCACTGTCTCTTCTACCTCATAGAAGCTGCCACGAATTTTTAATGTCCTGTCCTGCAGGTAGCTTCTAACCAAGCCATACAAGTTGCTGGGCGCTTCAAATCTCTGCAGCTGCTGGAGCACGCTGGGCCACCAAACGCTGTCGAAGGCGGAGGTTATGTCAAAGAGTAGAAGCATAACATACCTCTCCGCCCTCTCCTCAACATCACGGCGCACTCTCAGCAGTGCATCTGCGGTTCCCCTTCCTTTGCAGGATCCATACTGCCGTGGGTGACTGGCTCTGGAAAAGACTGGCCTTAAACTGGTCATCATGAGGTTCTCTAACACCTTACTCATGACGGGGAGGAGACAGATTGGCCTATAGGACTTGGCTAGTTGCATATCCCTATCTCCTCCTTTGTAAATGAGCCTAACATCAGCTGTTTTCCAGCTTTTGGGAAAGTATTCCCTATCCAAGCAATCATTATACAAGGACAACAGTCTTTCTTCAATATAGGGAATACTATTCCTTAAAACAACAGCGTCAATTGAGTCTAGACCAGGAGCACTACCAGTCTTTTGTTTATCCACGGCAGCACGGAGATCCCAAATATCCCATGGTGGGCACAGGTCCGTTCCAGGGGGACATTCCGTGGTACGTCTTACGAATTCTTCCTCTTCATTATCTAGGGACGGATCATCCCTGGGGTAAGTTTCCGTAATAAACATTTTGGCAGAATCTTCAGGAGTTTTAGCTTGAGCATCATTGTGGCGCATAGCTGCTATAACCTGCATAGGCGTCAGCTTACCCAATGCCACTCGATACGGAATACCCCAGGGGCTCTTAGATGATTCCTTGATAATGAATTCATCCCAGGACTTGCGTTTTCGTAATCGCACTTCGTTCCGGTATACCCTGGCTTTTGACCTGTACTCCTCCCGAAGTGTACTACGCCTCTCATCGCAAGTACACCTCTGATACAAACGCCGGGCCTTGTAGAGCTCTCTCTTTAGTAAGGTTAAGGCAGGCGTCCACCATGGGACAGGGCGGGCTCCCGTCTTCCGATGCTGGAGGGATTCTTCAGCAGCGTCTCGAATCACATCAGTGATACGAGAAACTCGGTATTCCAGATCATCAGTGGATTCCGTAACTGCTGTATCCCAATCTTCATCAACAAGCTTTCCCTCTAGAGCTGAGCGGAAGGCATGCCAATCAGCTTGTCTAGTTCGGAAGCCCTTATCAGTGCCGTGGGAACCTTCCATACTTTGAGCCATGCAAGAAACTATAGTATGGTGGTCAGAACTCGTCTCAGATCGGAGGGTCCAATCCCCAAGGAGGTTCGCAAGCGATGGCGAGGCCATCGTAACGTCTATCCAGCTCTGCCCCCTTCCTCCAGAAAAGGTAGGAGTAGCCGAAGGATCGTTTAGTACTACTAGTTGGTTCTTCGCTATGAATTCGCCAAGCTTAAGACCCCTTCGGTTTGTTCGATTGGACCCCTAGACCGTGTTCCAGGAGTTTGTATCTGAACATATGATCACGTTCCTTGTGCAAGCCGTGATAATTTCCATGGCGGATATGTCTTCATCTATATCATTTCCATCAGCAAGGTATGATGAAATTAGCGTAAACGCAACATTTCTCCACTTGATATAGCATGCAACGCAATCCGCCGTGGTATACTGTCTCAGATCCATCACGTCAAGGTTAGGGTTATTAACCACTATAGCAGCTCTGGGCCTCCTCTCTCCACTGCCCAGGGCTATAACTCTTGACGTGAGGCCAAACCCCATGACCATGTTCCCACGGCAGCTTGGTTCCTGGATCGCCATGACGTCGTAGCGTTGGGCAAGAGCTCTAAGCTCATCCGCTACCAGGCGCCGATGTCCCATGTTGAGTTGGAGGATGGTGATCTTATTCATAGAAGGTTCTCTTAGCAACTTCCTTCGACCACTTTAGGTGCACAGGGCACTCTCGGCTACCTGACTTGTGCTTCCGTTGGGGTGGCGGAAGGTTTGCCCGCGTGCAATTAATACACGTAGGGGTACCCTGCTCCTTTTTCAATGGGCAATCCTTTAACACGTGTCCACTCCCCGCGCACCAGATACAGACTACGTTGTCTACTTTACATGTAGCCTTTGTGTGCCCGTAGTCTTGGCATTTGGTGCACCGAGGAGCGTCAAGATAGTCCTTGAATGTCATGGACCACCATCCACCATTTAAAGGTCCGATATCCAACAGTTGGAACCGCACCGCTGGATGAACTTCAATCACCCAGTTTCTACTAAATCCAGTTCTGGCCAAAGAGGAGAAAATAGGCCGGATATCGGAACTTACCAATGTGGTTGAGACCGACTTCTCGGTTATCTTTCCCCACAAAAATCGAAGCAGCTCCTCTGAAGTCCAGGAATGAGGAACTCCCATTACTTCTAGTTTTGGTTTTTTCTTGAGGGCCAATTTTGCTTGTAAGCCACTATCACGCAATCCCTGCCAACCAATGATTTTATTGGCTTGGGAACTGTCTTCCAAGCGGACAAGAACAGAGCCCCCCTTTGTCTTACGAACGATTGCAGCCTCTACACCAATAACCGTTGGGGACGGTAGGTTGCTAATAATGTCAACGGGGCTCTTCCCCGCCCCACTTACCTATACATATATGAAATATAGGTAGTAAGTGAATTATTGCGATCGTGAAAAATTTCGACTTCCGGTTTTCAACGGAAATAAACGTTTTGGGGCCCCCTGAGTCGAAATAACCAAGTCCCATGAAATGGTCTGTGTGTGTGTGTGTGTGTGTGTGTGTGTGTGTGTGTGTGTGTGTGACACGACGTGACAGCGAAAATTTCATCAAAATTGATTAACCGGAGGGGGGACTTTACTTAATAAATTTTGTATCATTTTTACGTGTTTTTTTTTATTAAATCTAAAACGGCTTCAACGATTTTGATCAAATTGGGTAATTGCCATAGATGTGATAGCTAAGATTTCATCAAAATTGATCAACCGGAGGAGGGACTTTACTTAACCCGGCGCTGGTCGCGCCCCTCCGTGGGACACCGTTGGTCGCGCGTGAACAAATTGCTCACACCTCAATTTTTGGCTATTCTGTTATTTTTCAGCAGCATTCTTCGTCATATTTTTGTTTCTTTTAATTTAGAATATGTTCACCATTAAATTAATAATCTATTAAAGGTGTTTTAATAAGTATAATGCATTTATTATAATTTATTTATATGAGGGAAATGAATAGAAGAGAGTAAAATGCTTAATAACAAGAATAAAATGCTTTATTTACACGATTGTTGGTTTAAAAAAGAAGTAGTTATTGTAAGAGAAGTGCAGCATCATACATTAAACAAAATTAGAAAAAGAAAAATCTGGTTCGTGCGCGCAACACGCAACTTTCACTTACCAACTTACTTAAATTAGAAATTGGTGTGTTTTGTTAATTGCCACTTCTCAAAGACACATTTTTCCACATTCATTTCTTATTTTTTCTTTTTGTTTGCTCTACAAAAAACACTAGTTTTTTTATTATTAAATAAAAGCTTGTGGTAATTCGGCAAGCATAATACTCCAAGTCGTCTGATTTTATAATTCTCTATGTAGATATTAAAAACTTCATTTACCATGAAACAAATAATTTCCATTAAATGAACAGATTGGCTTTAATTATGAACATTGGTCTATCATTAAAGGCGTACTCTGCATGAGTGGGCACAACGTATTTTATGAGTTGACTAATATTTTTCGTTTTTTCTCCTCTACATGTTTACTTGATTTTTATCATATCTCATATTTTGACATTTTTTTTTTTTTTTAGGCGAAACGAGAGACAGATAATTTCTCCATATAAACAAATAGAAAGGTACTTTATAGGAAAACAAAAAAAGCACCATCCCCATTTAAGCCCCCTCAGAACATTTTAATAATGATATAGCTTACCTGATATTAAATAACACCTAATTTTCATTAAACACCACGAATTTGATGAAAATCGTTAAAACCGTTTTTGAGTAAATAAAAAAAAACACGTGATAATGAGACAACATTTATTAAGTAAAATGCCCCCTCCGTTTAACCAATTTTAATGAAATTTCGGCTGTCGCATCGCGATCATATACATACATCAAATACCAAGTTTGATGAAAATCGTTAAAGCCGTTTTTGAGTAAATAAAAAAAAACACGTGATAATGAGACAACATTTATTAAGTAAAGTGCCCCCTCTGGTTGATCAATTTTGATGAAATTTTTACAGTCATATCTCGGGCATATAGATAGATCAAATACTCAGTTTAATCAAAATCGTTAGAGCCGTTTTTGAGAAAATCGAAAAAAACTTAAAAAGTTATTAAATAAAGTACCCCCTCCCTTTGAGCAATTTTGATGAAATTTTTGCTGTCACATCGCGGGCATATACCTACACTAAATACCCAATTTCAGGTTTCCACGGTTTATAGTTTTTGAGCTAGTCTGTTCACACACACACACACACACACACACACACACACAGACACACACACACAGACCATTTCGCGGGACTTGGTTATTTCGACTCAGGGGGTCCCAAAACGTGTATTTCCGTTGAAAACCGGAAGTCGAAATTTTTTACGATCGCAATACTTCCACTTACTATATATTTCATATATAGGTAAGTGAAAGTAAAAATAGGAAATTTTTAATTAAAAAAAAATTATAAAAAATCGCATAAAGTTGGTACCGTGGAATAGGAAGAATATAATGTAAACAATAACGAATAACAATCTAAAAACGAAATACCCCATTTTACTCAAAAATATAAAAACTAACATAAGCTTTTACTAAAAAAATCTAGAGAAGAGACGAAAATACTTAGAGTCATTTTTTTCTTCCGGACGATCCTCCAAAAGCCGTAATATCTTCGCAGCACGTCTTGTTCCACTCATTTTCCGAACTAAACTAACAAACAGAATAGTTACAATATTTTATCAAAGAAATACAGACGTGTACTGACAAGATTAGGGCTCATTACAGCGGAGATGGGCAAGTCCGTGCAGGTCTCGGAGCGGCCCTCACGGTGGCTCAGTTCGGTGTCTCGGGTGGTCGCGCTGTGAGCATTTTGCTCACACTTCCGTTTTTTCGAACAAAACGTTTTATTGAGGCTTAGCGCGGCAATTTATTTTTTTCATAAACAACTTCCTACAGTGAGTTAATGTATAAATGACAAATAGAAAAAATATCAGAATTAAAGAAAAAGAAATAAGCGAAATACACAAAATTTTCGGCAAGTTTGAGCAAAATGCTCACAACGCGACCAACGCCGGGTTAATAAATTTTGTATGATTTTCACGTATTTTTTTTTAATTACTCAAAACCGGCCTTAACGATTTTGATCAAACTGGGTATTTGATGTATGTATATGCGAAAGATCTGGTAGCCAACATTTCATCAAAATTGGTAAAACGGAGGGAGCACTTTATTTCATAACTTTTTTTTCCAATTTTTACCTTTTTTTTTATTATCTCAAAAACGGCTTTATCGATTTTTATCAAATTCGTCATGTTTAATGAAAATTAGGTGTTCTTTAATATTAGGCAAGCTTTATCATTATTAAAATGTTCCTAGGGGGCTTAAATGGGGTAGGGGCATTTTTTGTTTCTTTGTTTTTTTGTTTCCTATAAAGTACCTTTGTTATTGTTTATATGGGGATATCAACTGTCTCTCGTTACGCCTAAAAATAAGAAATGGCTAAATATGAGATATGATAAAAACCAAGTAAACATAGAGAGGAGCAAAAAAGAAGGATATTCAGTCAACTCATAAAACACGTTGAGCCCACGCATGCGTAATACGCCTTTAATGACAGACCATTGTTCATAATTAAAGCCGTTCTGTTAATTTCATGGAAATTATTTGTTTTATGGTAACTAAATGAAATTTTCAACACGTAGATAGAGAATTATAAAATGAGACGACTTGGAGTATTAGGCTTACGTTGCCGAATTATCTTAAGTAAAAACTTTTATTAAATGATAACGAAATTTAGCGTACTTTATAGAGAAAATACAAGCAAAAATAAGTAAATGAATGTGGAAAAATTTGTGACTTTGAGAAGTGGCATTAACACAACGCATTAATTTCTAATCTAAGTAAGTTGGTAAGTGAAAGTTGTGTGTTGCGCGCGCGCACCAGATTTTTTTATAAATTAGCTTGAAGATGGAGTAAATTCCAAAACATTGGGATGTTACATTTTGGGAGAAAAAATGAAATTAGTTTATTCACCAATTAATAACTATAGAAGATAGAATAAAATACTTCCTAATTATATAATATAGGTATTGAAGACATGTGCTCCGAATTTCCTCAAAATGGTATAGTATGGTAAAAATTTAATAATTACCTCTCCCACCCATTTTTCCCATGTTGTAATACTTACTCTGCTATTCGATAGGCAAAAATAAATCCAGAAAATCTATCTAGCCATTCCTGATTTATAAATGGTGTAAATAACCCGAATATGTTTTACATACCTGCTATAGATATTAAAATGTCTAAAATACTTGTAAAGTTTAAACTAATTTTATATTATAGTTGGTACTGACATTAAAAGGGGATTGACAGTTTTGAACAAACAAATAATCTTTCAAATACACATAAAAATAATTACCAGTGGTCGAAAATATACTTTTATTTTAAGAAAGTCTTATAATAATTTGTTTTTTAATCTACTTAAGTTTTTATTGAACATTAACTTTTTCATTACGTAAACTTTTTGATAAACTTATCTTAAAACATTTATCCAAATAACTTTTTCCAAAAAAGTTCATTTCAAAAAATTATTTTGAAACTTATTCATAAAAAGATTCTAGTCAAAGAAAATAGTATCAGAAATGCAAACATTTATTTTAATAGATTACAATTTACTTTTTTATATTTTGTAAATATTTATATTATTTTTAAGCTACAGAATTATCTTTAACATTAGTACAGAATCAGTATAGTTAATTATCATAGATATATAATGTACGATTCTATACACATGATAATGTATCGTATAACATCGTTATTCAATAAAGAAATATTTAGATTATTATTCAATAATCATCATTTAATTTAATAAGCAAAACAATTTAAAAACATTTTAATTTACACCTATAATCATCAAGAATAAATTTTACATATAATTTTAATTAATTAATTAATTAATTTTAAAATTTAAGTTTATATAATTAATTAATTAATTAATAATAATAATAATTAAAATTAATTTTAAAAGTATAATTAATTTTAAGTATCCCCCATTTTACGGTGTAACCTAATAACATTTGTTTGCTTATTTTTACTGATATGGGTTTTAATTATTCTTGTTTCACATCAAGTCACTTACAGTCAGATAATTCGTCAAAAACACTTTTATGGAACCTAAATAAATGGTTTTTCAAATTCATTAAAAAATTACCTTCAATTATTCTTTCACAACAGTTGGTAAGACGTATTTGAAAAAACTCCGAATCACTCGGTCTTTTTTGCGCACCATTGTAATTTGTGAACCGCTTACTCGCAACTAAAAACTAAAACTAAAATGAACGGTCTGGAGAGATGAGATAATGATTGAACACTAAACTTGTTTTAATTGGAGATGAATGAAATAATACCAGGTCTGCAAGTTTAAAATGTCGTTTATCTCTTAAAATATATACACAGTAATTTAAAAAAAAAGTATAATATATTTTATTCAAAGTACTGGCCCTCGCTTTCTACACATTTTGTCCATCTCTCGGGCAATTTATGGATACCATTCCAAAAGAATGCTTCATCTTTATTTGAAATCCATTCATCGAGCCATTTTCTTACATCCTCCAAATTGTTAAAGTGTTGCTCAGCCAATGAGTGTCCCATCGATGAGAAGAGATGATAATCAGAAGGCGCCAGGTCAGGTGAATACGGCGGGTGGGGTAGGAGTTCCCAACCAAGCGAAGAAATCGTTTCCTTAGTCAATCTGGCTGAATGTGCAGGAGCGTTATCATGCTGAAGAATGACTTTGGCGTGCCTGTGAGCCCATTCTGGGCGTTTTTCGATCAATGCGTGACTCAAATTGATCATTTGTTGTCGGTAGCGGTCGGTATTGACTGTTTCGCCGGGTTTGAGAAGCAATTCGACGTCCTCAAACTTTTTTGGTCGATTTTCTCGTTTTTTATCAGTAACATTAAAATCACCACGTTTGAAACTTTGAAACCAACGTTCACATGTCTTGACGGTTGGAGCAAGATCGCCATAAGTCTCAACAAGAATTCGATGACATTCAGATGCCTTTTTCTTTTGATTGAATAAGAAAATCATGACATCCCGCAAATGCTCTTTATTTGGCTTAAAATTAGACATTTTTAACACCAAAGAAAGGTATGATACGTCCACGTAAACGACTTAAAAACAACTGACTTTTGTAAACAAATGACTAAAAAACAAAATAGCGTTTAGAGGTAAGCAAATCCTTCAATAGGCTAAGAGCGCATTCTATTGGAATTAAAACGACATTTTAAACTTGCAGACCTGGTAGGATAGGAATAAATATACCTTTAACTAATCCTATTAGTTTTAAACTCTTTTTCTATGATGAAAACTTTTATGATCAACACCCATGACCTGATGATAATTAACTATACTTACACTTTATTTCTTATTGCTCAAAAACTTTAGGTGAACCTTAAACTTTTTGAAGAAAAACTTTGATCATAAAGTTATTTGAAAACTTTTATTGAGAAAACTTTTTCGTAATAAGTTTTCCAAATACTTTTAAAACGAAACTTATTTAAAAAGGTTAATGTCCTTTTAGACCCCTGATAAATGCATAAATATTTGATTAAATTTTTTGATAAATAAATATGATTTATTTAAAATATGAAAAATCATTAAAAACCTTTTCTTATAAATTATGAAATTAATATTTAATATTACTTCGATGGTTTTTACGCTAATGATATTATAACTGTGGGAAAGTAAAGTTTTTTGTGAAAGAAAAAGAGAGACAATTATTGTCCGATTACCGAGGGGCGGTTAGGTTCTTGTCGCCAGCTCTTTTTCTTCCCTCCGTGCCACCCCCGACCTGACAGGACGCACGGCTGGGTTCCTCCCTAACCGCCCCCGTGTGGTTCCTACTACGTGATCCTCTTCCCAAAGTACTCAGGCTCCTCGGAGTCACCGATCATATCTTACTTTCTGTCCTTTGTGAAGAAGTTTACTCACAATACCCGATGTATTCACTTATTCAGAAGGGTATTTCATGAATTTTAGCTTTATTGTTTTGTTTTTTTACTTAAAACCTTTTTTTTTTTTCTTCACTCTTACCACCTCTGTCCTTTTGAGAGCCTTCTAATACATTTTAAGTATAATGATGTTAGGGGAATATTTTTATATTTATCTATACAAATATATGATATTTTTATTTGGTTTTGTAAAAACTCTATTATAACAAATATACAAATATTTTTTTCTTCACCAAATATTTCCATTGGTTGCTATCTTGTTTCATGCTTAGCCCTCATGAAGACCTGAATCTCGGGTCGAAACTTCGGCACAGTATATTATTGCACATATAGTGGTGTTTTGCATACTTGATAATCTTTATTTCTAAGTAACCATTTACCGCTATAGTAAATCCCAGATCCTCGGTCTTACATTTTTTAACTATTAACTTTGGAAGCCGTATTTAACTTTCTGGGTCATATTATAATTTTTCGATTGCCCTAAGCTAGAGCTGTAACAACGCCTTTTAAGTTGTTTCCTATCTCGACTGCAGGTTCCATGGTGTATATTCCCCCAATAGCTTAAAGAATAAGATAAGTTCTTTCTTCATGTTTTATAATTATAACTATATTTTTCTAAGCAAGCTTTATGAGATAAACCTAGATATAGCGTGTGCAAACGGTATGCTGTCTCCATGAACTTATTTAATCTTCGCTCCTAACAAAAATCAAAAAATTATGTCTTAAAAATTATTTGATTTGATATCTAAGTTACTCAAATAACTTTTACAAGCCAAGATCTCGGCGATTCGCAGTGAACGATAAATTTCAGTGGGGCATATAAAATTGATTAAGAGCCTCTTAAATTTGGACGTTTTTATATAGTATTAACGAATGATTGAAATATTGTTGTTTTAAAGGCTTCTGTACAAAGCAAAAAAAAAAAACGCAGGCTCCGAGGACATAATATTTTTTTTTTTATGAGACAACTAAAATACAGCTGTTTTTCTCAGGCTCTGTTGATTTATAACCCGCCTTTAACAGCTGTTGCCGTTTTCTTCCGCCCTAAAAAAAAATCCTTTAAAATTTCCACAGGGCCTTATTGCCCATGCTAAGACGGTAATTTATCTGCTAATTTATGCCTCGTGTTGATTGTTCAATTAATTACTCATTTAGCGTACGTGTTTACGAGCAGAATTAAAGGTTCAGTTTAAGAGATTTTCGATAGATTTCTCACAAGAACTTTTTTTTTTTTTTAATAATATTCTAACGTGGAACAAAAAAAATAAATAAAAAAAATTAAAAGACCATACATTATTTAAAAGGGCTCTAAACTTGTTGGAACAAACTGCTCTATTACGTGTTTGTGACGGTTGTTGTAAACGTTCGTGAATTTTCGAGAACCTTTTACGCTGGCCACAACATCCTTGACTGTTCTGATTCAGACTAAATATAAGGTTCGATGGACTGGAGAGTTAGTCTTACTCTGAAGATCGATCGTATGATTACGTTTGTGTTAAAGTATCGTTACGTTGACACTTGAGTTGTTAGTGTGGTATTATATTATATAAATTATTATTTTCATTTAATTAAACCCTCATCAATGCAACCTTTTAATATACTATAAATAAATTTTTTATAATTTCAAAAATAGTTCTCTACTTGATTGAAGGATTAAGGGTTCATTACTGTATAAAGAAGTCCTGTTTGTTGGTCATTAATGCTGTCTCTTCATTAGGCCTTGCTATTTTGTGAGTCGACCGTTGTCAAGCCGGGTATCCCCCCTTAATTTTTCAATAGAGAGTACACACCAGAACTGTTCTTTGAAAGAATAGAAAGAGATACCTTGCCAGAGTCAGATTCGAACTCAGGACCTTTAGCTCTGAGGTTCAGTACCTTCCTTACCACTTAGCTGCGTCACCCCCTATAAATATTTTTTTCAAACAATTAATAATTATTTCACTTTTAAATATTTACTACTTACTTTTGCAGTTCCCTGGTCCGAGATTAAGCGCTGTTGAAGTATTAATTTTTGTAATTTGTAAAATAAAACTGAAGCCAATAAGAAAACACTCATGACATGAAAAGCTTTCGAAATATAACGTAGTGTTATATATATGGCTCACTCCTTTAAACAACTCTAGATTTTAATAACTCGAGTTTTTCAGAGGAGTGAATCTAAATCTAGAGGCCTACATGGACATCAGTTAATAAATAAATTCCATTGACAAATAGTATTTTGTACTTTAAAGGTACCAATACGATCAATTACTTTCGAAATAACAACCAAATACGGTTCCTGGCTAAGGGAAGGGTAAAGCTGGAGAGATTGGGCCCACGCAGGACCCCTGCAACTTAACATTTGGATCGACTTAGGCTGAGTGTGTTAAATGCAATTCTTTTATATAAGATTTTTTTTTACTCCCTTTATAAATTCGTTCCTCTACAATGAATGTCGACAATCAGCTAAATATTTTTGATACTTCAAAGTGTTCTATGAAATTCAGACCAAACGTTTTTTATAAATAATATAATTTTATATCAATATTATAATATACATAAATGGGACTATCAAGATGTCAACTTAATGGTCATAAAGAGGAACCTAGTCAAACGAACCGCCAACATAGAAATTCATTAAGAAGTAAATAAATTATTTCGTAAATAATAAAAAAAATTCCATGGTCAAGGAGTATTTTGTACTTCAGAGGTACTGATACAGTACCTACAGAGTACTGATACAAAATTATAGAGACTCTGTAATATCTTCAACAAGGTGGTACATTGGAAGAAATTCTTAGGAAAGATGAGAGAGCTGTGGTTTTTAAAATACTATGTATCGATAGTAATTAAAATCAATCTTAAAGAAAAGAAGATTGGGTACGTGTAAAGGATGGTTTCGTCGAGATTAACAAGATAAATGATGTGCGGTCTTCCTGGAGGATCAGGAAAGAGAGGTAGACCTCGCAAAAGATGGCTGGATGACGTGGAGCTGAATATACGACGATGGCTTGCCTAAGCCACAGACAGAGTAAAATTGAGCTGGATAATGGAGGAGGCTTTGATTCTGAACAGACTTTAACGCCAAAGAAGAAGCGACAATCTAAAATATAAATATTGGAAATGACCCTGCAGAGTAGATGCAAAAAGAAATGTTGATATCAATAAGAATATTTACAAACTTTATAAAAATAATTTAACATTTTGCCTAGCACTGAATTATCTCCATTAAACCATCCTTTCCTCTATGGAATGGCTTGTGGCTCTATTGGAGTTGCAATATTTGCCTAGATTGGGCTGTAGGGTGTGCAGATTGCCTCTCTCCTCAGCCTTAACGAGCAGTTTTGTTTAGATTGTTTGTTTTAATCACTTCTCCCTCTTCATAGAATGCAATTCATTATTTGCCAAGCATTTTCATTGTTTTACGACTGTTAGTTACTATTTGGAGTCGTGAAATACTCCTACTGGCTTAATATGGGCAATTTTATCCCATATTTGTTTAGCGCTTAGTATTAGGTTCTGAAGAGCTAAAAAAACGGAAAGGCACCGGGACCAGGCGGGATCCCGATGGAGCTGCTGAAGTGTGGAGGGGATAAAAGTATGCAGAAACTACAGGGGTATCTGTGTGCAGAGCTCTGTAAGTAGAATTATTGGAAGACTGCTCCTAGAAAGCAGGCGGGCTTCACGGCAGGGCGTTTCTTCAATGAACAACATCTTTGTCCTAAGGCAACTAATCGAGAAATCCCAGGAGATGAACCAGGAGCTCCATATGGCATTCGTGGACCTTGAACAGGCATATGACAGCGTCCCGAGAAGCAGAATGTGGTCGGCACTGACGGAGGCAGGCATCGACGGCAACTTCTGCAGTAAGGCAACTCTACCAAAACGACATCTACCGAATCAAAATAGGAAATCGGTTGTCGGAACCTTTCGCAGGCACTAAGGGTCTGAAACAGGGTTGCAGCATGGCGCCCACCCTTTTCAAGATTTACCTCCACACGTCTGTAAGGCAATGGTATGCACGGTGCGGAGATGTGGGGCCATTTATCGACGATGACCAACTGATCTCCCTATTTTTTGCGGATGACCAGGTTGTATTTGCGCGGAGGAAGGTCTATCTGGAAATGATGATGTACTCACTATGTGGGACTGCTATGAATCTATGGGGCTTAAAATAAATTTCGGAAAGACCGAAGATATGGCTATTTGCGCTGGTAATGACGGTGATCTCCTCGTCGACTCTGAGGAATGTACAAAGGTTGATGTTTTCAAGTATCTGGGATCTTACCTCGACTCCTCAGGATCCTCGGAAACAGGAAAAAAGTGGAGCAAGCTCGAAAAGCCACACGCATGCTGCACCCGGTTTTGTGGAACGGAACCATTACTAAGGAAAATAAGCGAAGGATCTTTCACGCCATCGTCGAGCCCAATAGTTATCAGTTTATTTAATATGATCGCGTGATTAATCTTATCAAATGCTTTTAGCATGTCGAAGAAAACAGCGATCATTTGTTGTCCGTTTACAAACGCATATTGAGCCTCTGCCTCCAATGCTACTAAGTGGTCCATAGTGGAACGGCCTTTTCGGAAACCCGATTGGAACGGTTGTACAAGATTATTGTTTTCTACTATCCACTTCAATCGTTTGTTTACCATTCGTTCCATTACTTTGCAGACACAACTTGTGAGAAAGATTGGACGGTAGCTAGACGGCGAGCGTTTATCTTTTCCTGTCTTTAGAATTGGAATTACTATGGAATCGCGCCAACTATTAGGTAATTCACCGGTCTGCCATACGCGGTTATAATAATCAAGGAGCCATTGTCTTGTAGAATATGGAAGGTTTTTAATCATGTCATAATGTACCTGATCCGGGCCGGGAGAGGATCCTTTTATACTATTTAATACACTATTCAGCTCCCACATTGTGAAATCTATATTGTAATGAGGGTTAGGAATTTCGGTACTATTTGGAATTTCTATTTCACTGGAAGAACAATTTCTATTAGTGTTATATACTTCTGAGAAGTAATTTGCAAAGGAGTTTGATACTGCTATTGGGTCATCAGAGAGCTGTCCGTTGACTAATATGGTAAGACGGGGGTGAGCGGGTTTGGAAGTAATTTTTCGGATTTTATTCCAGATAATGGTGGAGCTTGTTGAAATGTTTATATCGCTTATGTATTTTTTCCAGGATTCTGCTTTAGAGAGGTTGAAAATTTTTCTGCATATAGCTCTATGTTTTTTATAGTCAATCAGGTTTGCGGTAGTCATGTACATCTTAAATTTTTTGTAGGCCTTCCGACGGTCCTTTAAAGCCTCTTTGCATTTTTCATTGAACCACGGTACGGATAAACGTTTGGGATTGCCGGATGTCATCGGTATCGACATTTTGGCCGCTTGGATTATTGTATCAATAATTGCTTCGCACCCTTCCTCGATATTCAGATCGAATGGTGATTTGAGCGGTGGGGTGGCTAATGATTTAAACTGAGTCCAATCGGCTTTATCGAGTAACCACCTCGGTTTGTTTCGGAAGGTGGTATTTATATTTAGAAATTTTATTAGAATCGGAAAGTGATCGCTGCCGTGGAGATCAGGAAGGACCGTCCAATCTAAATTGTTGTACATCGTAGGGCTGCAAAAGGCAAGATCTAGAGCGGAAAACGAACCGTGAGTTGAGCTGAGGTAGGTTTGTAGTTTAGTATTTAATAAGATTAGGTCTGATTGTTCCATAAAGTTTTCTATTTTTTTACCTCGTGTATTTAAGCCTTTGGAGCCCCATAAAGGATTGTGGCCGTTTAGGTCACCAATCAAAAGTACAGGCCTGGGTAATTGATTGTATATGTCAAGAAGATGTTCAGTTTCTATTGTAGTGTCTTGTGGCAAATATAAATTGCAGATAGAAAAGGTATAATTTAAATGTATTTTTACAGCAACTGCCTGGAGGTGTGTGTTTAATGAAATAGCTTCTGAATATAACGATTCGTGTATGGCAAGTAGAACGCCGTGACAGCCACGATTTGGGTTAGGGCCATCTTTTCTGTAAATTTTAAAAATTTTTAATGTCTGTTTTTCGTGATTTAATAAATTTGTTTCTTGTAGGGCCACACAGTATGGGTTTAACTCGCTAACAAGAATTTTCAGATCATTGAAATGAGTTTTTAAACCATTACAATTCCATTGTAGGATTGACATATAGAGTAATAAAAAGAAATTTAGATAAATATGATGGAAATATAAGCGAGAATAAGTTTGGAGGGGTTGCGATTTATCTTAGTACATTGAATGTAAAAAAATAAAATATATAAAAACATTAACATAATTACTAACGAAGCTTATTTGGTTGGTTTTATGATTTCTTCTTCGTATATTTTTTGTTTGATTTTACTTTAGTATATCCCTCCGCGTCTACAGACTGGCCCGCATCGTCGACAGACACGCCTTCAGTCTCGGTGCCTACAGAGGAGGCACGCGGCCTAGGGGCAGAGGAGATGGGGGCATCAGTAAAAGGAAGCTTGAACAGCCGGTAATGGAGCGGCGGAGAGAGGAGTGGTGGGGAGGAGAGCGCTCGGAGCAGCTCGGGTGTTTCCGGAACGAGCCGGCCGAGGTTGGTTTGGTGTAGTTGTTGTTAAGTTGTTAGTAGACGAATTAATACATGATGAAGTTAGTTTATTTTTATTTTCGCAATTTTCATTTTTCTTGTTAATATCGTTCTTCATATTAATTTCTCCAAAAATAAAAGGCATATCGACTTGTATACCTATTTCTTTTTTTTCAGTTTTATTCGTTTTTTCTTTTACTATATTAGCAAAGGATTTATTTTGAAGAGAGGGGTACCTCTCTTTATAAATTTTCTTTGCCTCGAATAAAGATATTTTGTTTGTGATTTGTATCGATTTAATTTCTTTTTGTATCTGGAAAAGAGGACAGGACTTATCTAGGGCGTGGTGAGGCCCGTTACAATTTACACAGTTCGGAGGGTTTTCGCATTTCGAGTTCTCCCCATGTCTGGCTTTTCCGCATTGAATACAAGTTGATTGTTTTTTGCATAGGGCAGTTGGATGGTAGAAACCTAAACAATTAAAACATCTTTGTGGATTTGGCACGTAAGATTGTACTTCCACCGTTTGATACCCTACTTTAATGGATTTGGGGGCAATCGGGGTGGGGAAGGTAACAATATAGCTGTGCGTCGCTATTTCGTTTCGGTTTTTTTTAATTTTTATTCTAACGATATCTTTGAGTATATTTGACATTTCCTTTTTTATTTCATCGATATCTAAATATTGAAAGTCAAAGACTTTTATAATACCTTTACTGTAGTTTAATGAATTATGGGGAGTTATTTCGATCGGAAATTGCCCACCGAAATCTTTTATTTTTAATAATGTTTCGGATTGAATACCTCTGCAAGTCTCAACAAGTAGGGATCCATCTCTTAGTTTTTTAATATTTTTCACGTCGCCCACTGCACCAGATATAAATTTATTTATAAAGAAAGGTGACACCTTTTTGAAGTCCTCCTCATCTGTTCTTTTAACGATAAGAAAGGTCGGTCTGATATCATTGTTTTCTAAATAATCTATTTTATCGGGGGGACTTCTCATTCGACCCCGAGGTCTTCTTCTTTTGGCTATAGGACTACTAGGATCATTCGGATCACCCATTTTTTAATAACTGATTAATATTCTAGCAACCTACGAAAATAATTATAATTTATTTATATATAAATTATTATAATTTAAGGAGGAAGATACCTAACCTAAATACGTGTAATAAAATACTAAAAAAATAAAAACAATACTAATTTCTAAATAAAGAAATGAAGGTAAATTAATAAATTGTGACTTATCCTAATAATAAAAAATGAGAGAAAAAGAAAAAAATATAAAAGAGAAAGATAATGGAGAATAGTATAGTCTTAGCTGTTCGCTGTATCTCTCAGCAGCATCGGGATCCTTCCCCTCCAGAGTCCAAATAAACACTGGTAAGCATTTAACACTATAAACACTGAATTTCAGCTAAATTACTTGATTTTTGTTAATATAACACCAAAAAACTTAGGAAGAAAAAATTAACCTTTTTAGCACATTTAGACCATATGATCATATGTAAAATCGTGGTGTAATAGAATAAATCAGTTGAATTTCAGGCCTCACTTCAATCATAAAAATTACAGTGTTCCTAAATTTTTATAGATTGATTGTTAAGGATTAATATAACTTGAACTAGTGAGTGCTAATTTACTCTATTTCAGTAAATTTATCTGTTAATAAAACAACAATAAAAAAATGTTTTTGAGATGATTGAAGGATTTTGTCATCGTTTTGAAACTTCCAAGTGATGTTAATGACTTGTACCCTTTTGTACCCGGGCTGATTTTTTTGTATATAAGAGGGGCACCTTTCAACTTAATAATAATATGTATTAGGGCCTATTCACACTATCGGTTTCGCGTCCTCTCCACTCTACTTTTCTTGATGAAGAAGATAATATTATCAAAACATATAATAAGAAGAATATATTGCAACACTATGATAATTATTAATAATGATTATAAATTAATTTAATTAATGATGAAGAAATAATTTAACTTTAATAGTCTTCTCATTTAATTTCGGTACCATATTTAATTATTTAAGGTTAATAAAACTTAAGGCCGGACCTGTGCCTATATTGTGATTAACCTTTCTCTATTCCTCTTTAGAATATTTCGCCAGTGAGACCGGACCGGGAGCGGAGCGTTAGTGTGAATGGGGTAGAGCGAGAGCGGACCGGGAGTGGAGCGGGAGCGGAGCGATAGTGTGAATCCGCCCTTATAGCCTGCACACTCGAGTACAACATACTTTTTTTTAGTACCTACTTTCTTTCCAAAACGGATATTTTTTTAATAATCGTTGAACCACTCTATGGGAGAAAAATCTCTTTTCTCTTAAAGTTTCTTTCGTCCAAATATAATTTTAAAAACCATACAGTGGACAGAGGATGAGGTTGCCTAACTATGCATCCATAATTTCTCATAAATGGGTTGCTGCGGTAAAATCAAAGCAGCGTTTTTAGACTCAACTCCAACTTCCACATTTCAGGGAACCATGATTCCAGGAAAAATTGTGTAAGACATCACTTATTTCCTTTGAGGAATGCTAAGTAATTAAGTGGAAATGAAGCATTAGCCTATTACATGGACTCTAAGCCTACAGCGCATTCGTACAAGCAGATTAGGATGCAGTCTATGCAGGCAGGTATTGACTTCTTGCCACTACCGTCTAAGAAAATCTTATACTAACAGGTATTTAAGAAAATGCATTTTCCTTTTTCCCACTGGATTTCTTAGCAGTATCAGCTCTATCATTCGGCGGAATCCTCAGCCATAATCTATGATATTCCATAAAATTTATCTTTGCACAGGTAAGCTTTCAAAAAATAACTTTATTCTGGGGCTAAATCCCTGTACAGATAAGCACACATAAAAAATAGAACAATTTTATAATTTAATTTATGAAATATATTCAACTTTATAATTAAATATAATCATTTTATAATTAAATATAATAATTTTATAATAAAATTACTTAAATGGTACAACAGAAACAGATGAAAAAATAAAGAAAAATACTTTTGTCCACCTAGCTCCTACTAATCGAAACACTGTGCGGCAGTGCGATAACATGAAGTTGGTGAAATCGAGTATTGATGAGCTTTTATTTATATTTGGCTCCTATCGACAAAAGAGTATTTTTGGCTTGAGCTGCCCAGTTATATGTTGCCTATAGTCTTAATTTTTTCCATCTCCTGCAGTCCTCTATATCTCTTTTAATCTGTTTTCTGACATGGCAAGAACTTTACGACAACAGTTCATAATTCATTCATTCAGTTGAAAAACGTATTAAAAAAAAAAGCGATCCGTCTTTTGGCGAACAATAGTTGTACAAAAAGAGAGAAACAAATGGTGGATATGAAAAATAATTATATCTAATATCCCATTTTTTTCTCTGTTGTGTAAAAATTATGAAAAAGGGGTTACCAGCTTACTGCTGCTTATCCTTAAATTTTCAAAATTACTCCGATTTTTTACTATTATGTGTATTTTTTATTATTTCCGGAAATTTATACATCCAACATCTATTTATTCAAATTGTTCTCTTTATTTTTCTTTATACATGTACAACGTTTCGGACTTGTTTGTCCATTTTCAATGTACATATCTAAAACATTTTTCATTCTATTTAAAACACAATATATAAACATTATATTACACTTTAAAAACAATTCAACCACATACAAAACTTTTTATTTTTAAATTTAATCTTTAAAACAACTTTCATTTAGTGTTAAAAACATTCTAAAAATATTTTATAGAAATTAGCCAATATCATAAACAAGAGACATTACTTATTTAAACTATCTCCTCACCAATTTATAGGAAGTTTAAGGTATGTCCATATTATGTCATAGAGGGCAATTTGAATAAATAGATGTTGGATGTATAAATTTCCGGAAATAATAAAAAATACACATAATAGTAAAAAATTGAAATTAAATCCATTGAAATCCAAAGAAATTAAAAAAAGAAAAAGAAGAAGGAAGAAGAAGAGAAATGAAAGATGGACTCTGACTTTTTTTTCGGGGATATTCACCCTATGACTCTTACACCTATAACCTATTATAGGAATAAAACATACAGATGTTGATTACATATACCTTTCTATCGTATTGGATTTTGGATTGGTATGCCGTGGTTCGATCGTTGATAAGTATGCCTTGGTAATAATTTTACTGCTAATACCTCAGAAGGACCCGGGAAACTATGCCGGTGAGTTAATTCCAAGGAGCAGCGGGAGGCATTCTACCCTGCTGAGGTTGATTAAGATATTTCCCTTGTTGGAACAAGTTATGAAGGAGAGGTTCTGATTACTTGAGCCAAGTGACAAGAGGCACGTGCGAGTAATCTGGTCTTGACACGGCCCTCTATGCAAGTTATTTATTCACTTCCTTGGCCTTGTTTAGCCTGAAACGTAGTCATTAAATTGTTAATGGATTTAGGGTGTAGTTATGCCACGAGTCCAACCCCCGTAGTGTGAGGTGCCCGCTTTCATTCTGTCACTTACCGATATCTTTGAGCTAGTCGTTGCAGATCGATTTTATGAAGTTGGAGTTTAATACTCAGGAATTCCTTTCTGATGTACTAAAAACCATATGTGTAAAGATGCTTTTAGTATAGCAATCCAGTTTTATTGTGATTTCAATATTATACAAGATTAAAGACTAGATAAATTAATAAATGATAATAAGGTTATACTTAACAACAACAACAAACAAAAATCTGATTTATCTGTTTATATATTTCAAAGGAAAAATACGGTAAAAAACTCTTATTAGTCTTGAAGTAAATTAAAAGATTAAAAGTAATGAGTAATAGCAAATTAGAATTAAAAGTAAAGTAATAACAGATAATTTAAAGCGAAAGTGATAAATTTACGTCAACATTTACTAGCAAGAGTATTTAGGTTAAGATAATGTTACGGCTTAAGATAACGGGGTAGCTAATTGGTAAGGCATTAATTTGTTGTGCCCCAGAACCGAATTGGAATCTGGTCTGGCGCAGGATCTCTTTATTATTCTATAATAGATTGTCTCGGTGGACGAGAGACCAACCTGGGCCAAACATAGCCTCTACTTATGTGGGTACTCTTCATTGAAAAATTAAGGGTAAAAAACCTGGCGATTGAGTGTGATCACGGTCAATTCACTTCCTTGCACGACCGCTGGCCAAGGAACTGTACTTACACAGGACTGCAACTAAGACCCTCCATACTTTGCCGAGGTACAGGTCTTTAAAATTACTTTTACGGCTTTGAGTTAGGATAGACTGTTTGCCAGGAAACGGTCTATCACGTTACAAGAAACATGGTCCCCATAATTACCAGTCCAAATTTTTTTTGGACGTGTTTAATTTACGTCACTTTAAGCCAACAATGCTAACCGGACGGTGCCACAGTGGCAGTCATAAATTTTGTCCACTAGATATAAATAGGATAGGGATCTTTACCTCACATCGCAGAGGCTCGGGATCTCTATTTTGCGTCCTAAGCGAGGGACGAATAGCCTAAAAAAATCCTGGAGCAACCGTTGTACGGTACAAAACGTTGTACCGGAACCCGCGCGACCTTTAGTATCGTAGATTGATATACTAGACACTGCACCACAGGCGACACCACATTTTCTTAGTATTTACATATAAATAAAAACATGTTTTTAATACTGTTATTCACAACTAAGAAGAAATAATCGTAGCGGTCTATTTCGTAAATCTTTAGAGACATGATAAAAAACAGCTCTCTGATAGAAAGAGAATGAGGCAGCCGATATTCGTGATTTTTCTTTTATTTTTATGTGGAAATGGAGACTTTTCCATATCCCATTCACGTAATCGAGAAAATTTTGATTGTTTTTGAGTAATGCGCAAACAAAGTTTTCTTTTGTTCATAACTCTTCTCTCGGGAATCCTCATTGAACTTCTTAAATATGATTATTTATTTTTTTTTTTTTCTAATCTATAATATGCGCAACATTACTTTTTGCTTTCAACAGAAAACTGAAACAACTTCTTTCAAGATAGGTCCATAAAAAAGTAAATGACGGAAAGCCGATGTAATTCAAATCATCATATCTCTTATTTTAAAAATGAAAATTCAATCATCCTCCGCAAAACTGTACCATCGAAAAGATGCCTAAAGGTCGAAGGAGGATAGGGAAAGAGACGCCGAAAGAATGGTTAATGGCTATAATATTGGTATCGGATTTTCGTCCTTGCTTGTCTCTTTGGTATTCCAGTGGGGGTGGCTCACAATCCAGGCTTGTTCCAGGCATAAGTGTTTTCGGGGGCCTCCTTGCATGCCTAAACCTGGGTATCGGCTTTCCTCGGTGTTCAATGGTACCTCCGTACCCCCATGATGTTCCATATCTCTTAATGAGTCGTAAAAGCTGCAATCTCCCTTACGTACAGCTATCTAAACGCATCCTTATATATGAAGTTAAATTTAATTTCGTTTGCCGTAATATGCTCTTGTTTGATTAAATTATAATTTATAAAGTGATATTAGTTTGTACCTTGCTCTAGGTTCTTGTAACTTGATTATCTTTCCACAGATTGTAACTAACTATGCGGAGTTATTCCATAACTTGGGTGTTTGCTTTTGATGATATTGTTCCAGATGAACAACATCGGTTTACAACTGAAGCAGATTTCTAAAATTTTTCTTTTGAGTTACATAAGATTTCTGGTACACTGGTTATTAACTGGTTAAGGTTTATACTTATTCAAATATAAATAACGTATCTATTGTTCTTTACCTCTCTTTAAACAATATTATAAGGCGAATTTAAGCCTTGCAAAATATTGGCCTTTTTGATTATTAACCTTAACTTGAAATATTATTTTATATTTTATACCTCTATAAACTTAATACGAAGTTCTCGTTACAGCTGAAGGCTTTTCCTCATCTATTTATCATAGCTTATGTTTTTTAAGGAAAATAATTTTATATACATTAATCTAAAGAATTCAGTAATTCTTGAGGGACCGCATTAAACATTAAAATGAAATTGTAAAACCAGTTGCATTAATTATAGGTTAAACTAAAATCCCAATAACTAGAAAAAACGAAATTGAAATTAACGACTCTGTTATGCCGATGATTTGGTTTTACTTGTCGGTGACAGAAAAACGATAGAACTAAATGCAAAAACGTTGATGAAAGCCGGTAATGAAGTAAGGCTAGAAATAAATATGTTAGCTGTCGAAACGGTGATATTGAAGTAGAAGAGAAAATGTGAATAAATGAGAAAATGAATCCGTGGATAAATTTATGATCTACAATAACTAGAAAAAAAAACGAACGGCTAGGCTAAAGCGGAAAACTCTTGCTATTTTTCGGTGGCAAAATTACTTAGATCACGCCTTATATCCCGAAATTTAAAAATTAGAATTCACAGAACTATAATTCTTCCGACGATTCTTTACACATGTGAAACATGTCCGCTTACAGTAAGAGATAAGCATCGCCTTAAGGTATTTAAAAATAAAGTACTCCCTAGAATATTTAGGCGGAAGAAGGATGATTTCACAGGCGAATTTAGATGGCTATAATGCAGAATTGAGTGAACTTTATCCTTTAATGTAATCGACGTTATAGCTGCGAGTCGGATAAAGTAGGCGTGCAAAATTGCGAGATTTCGTTGCGAACGATTACATAAAAGATTGATAAACGCTTTGCCAACAGAAAGGTGGAAGGATTCGGATCTTGTGAAGTTTGGATTGTACGGGGGGCAGGTTGATGGATGTGTTTAGTAAGAGATTGGTGATGTCGGTATCAGGCCTTCGGGTTCGTTAAGCCTTTATTCTTATCCTTATTCTTAAATTAAAAGGCATTTCCTATGGCATATTCAAAAGCGTTCTTACGATTTGTTGCTTAAGAAAAAAAAAATCAGATATGCTATTGCAATTATGAAAGGAAACTAAACTTTTTTCTAAAACTTTTGTTTCGTAAAAAAAAAAAAAATATATTTTTCTATTATATTAGTTTTCTGATTTCATTATGATATTATATTAATTTCTTCTAATTTTACTTTTAAATTTTATTATTAATTTTATTTATAATTTTATATTAATTAGATTAATATAACTAGTATTATTAGTATAATACTAAAGTAACATAGTACTACAATACAACAAAGCAGTTTGATCATAACAAATACTACACACTGGATAGATAGAAGGCAGACGAAGGGCTGATATGTTAATGAACAGAGATATCTTAATCCCGGCATTAGTTTCCAAATTAGGTTGGCACCGCGCTCTCTATACTAACCCTCGCAGCTTATCTAGGAGAGTATCTCGTATCTTATCCAGTATCTCGGATCGCAGCCGCCTTGGGATCTCGCCCCACTTGCCTATCTCGTGCCGCTACTTGGTTGGATAAACCGCACTCCTTTTATCAGCCCTACGCTGACGCTAATAACTCTTAGGAACTATTTTAAATAATATTATATAAGAATATTTTATTTTTTGTTTTGCTAATTTACAATTGTTTGTTTCACCAATCTAACTCGAAGAAACTTCGAAAGTAACTGTTTATTTGTACCTCTAGACATTTTTTTTATATATAACTACATACGTTGAATGTGCGTATGAAATAAGATATGCTGTAAGACTTATGAGGGTTTAAATATTTTTTATTAAACAAAAATAATAATTCACAATGTTATACAAAAAACAAAAACACAAATAATTAAGAAGGTTGCAAAAAGTATCAACTTTAACGTAATTACACAGTAACACAATAACACAATCTTTAGATCTTTAGAACTCTCCAGTCCATCGCTCTTTATATTCAGTCTGAATTAGAACGTCGGCGATATAACGACCATCAAGGTCTTTTTGGACAAATTTGTTTGTGACAAATTAAGGAGCATTAAGGATTTTGTGTTGGAATTCGGATTGTAGGGATTGGATACGAGAGTAGTTTGATGGTTTGTTGGAGACCCAGAGCTCGATTCCATAAGTCCAAATTTATTAAGTCTTTATTGTCATATAAATGATGCTTTTGTAAAGTTGATAGGAAGTTTGGAGTGTTTGCCAGTAAGTTTTGACTTAAGTGGGCGGCAATGTCGAGCAGTTTCCTGTCGTTTTAATCCTGTATGAAGATTCCAAGTTGGAGTATCGAGTAGCAAATCTGTTCAACAGAGGGTGTTAGAGAATTGTTATAGGATACCTTAGGACTGGTGGTCGTAGGCTTACGACAAAGATTTCTATGAATTATTATACTTATTTAATTGTTATAAGACTGTAAAGAAATTTTTAAATATTTTTCTAAACTACTGACGGTAGTTCGAAAAGGCGTAATATTGGGTGAAAGGATTAGAGCTGGTGGCGTGAGGTTATCTATGTCGATAGGATACCTCGACTAACGTGATACAGCCTGGAGATATCGATATCAATAGCGACGGACAGCGATTACTATCGATATGAAGCCCAGTACCTTCCTTATCTCTTGTCAACAGGTAGCCCGTAGGCGCCTGTTCACCTTAATCGTTAATCGATAATATCACTTGGAAATTCGATATTTAGTTCCAGTGCTTTCATTTAATCTAGTTTAATGATATCTAAAGCTACGTTTTTAGAGGTTGAAGCTTCGAATATTTTCATATATCCTGAACATATGAAAAAAATGTTAAGTACTAACATAACTTTTTAAAAATCTGATACGGTGTGCGCATAAAAAATCTTTCACTTATCACACTCATTTCTTTTACTAAAATAGATATTATATTAGTTAAAAAGGGAACACAAAAAATAACAGGAAGATTTCTTTCCATAGCCATTTAAGCCCTATGAGATCTAAATCTATGACGATTAGATCTATTTTATATTTAAGATAGGATTGAAGATGACGTGTAATAATCTAAATTATTAGAACCGGTTTTAAGAAATCGTTAAGAGAAAAGTAGCCCCTGCGATAAACTGCCCAATTTCGACAAAATCTTAACTGTTACATCATGAGCATTTACCGCAAATACCAAATATCAGTTTCGTACGAAAATCGTTTCTGAGCTAGTATGTTCACACACAGTATTGTTCACACATGTCAGACCATTTTGCGGGACTTGGTTATTTGGACTCAGAGGACCCCTAAGCGTGTATTTCCGTTGAAAACCGGAAACCGAAATATTCAAGATCGCTTATAGCTATAGGGAAATATATTCCTTATACAAGTAAGTGAAGGTGAAAATATTTATGAATTTTTGGTTACTAATGAAGAACGACGTCTTGTGAATGATATTAAATGTTATATTATTTCGAAAACAGAGGTTTATGGGTTCAGATTCGACGGCTTCGTATGAAGCGTCAAATTTCAATCAAGGATCAATCCTAATTGCAAAAAAAAAATTTTTGCAATCGTGTCTTTTTTGCTGTAAAATAAGCCTGTAAGGAGTTGCCCTTTTTGATTTCTATTTTTAAGTAATGTATAATGTTCTAAATTATTTTTATATTTGTCAAAGATTGTTGAATTTTGAAAACTTCAAATATGCACGCTTCAGAAACGCGGAATTTGAAAATTTACACTAAATTATTGGTGTTTCAAGGATTTCAAGAAAGAAAAAAAAAACTTTCAAAATGTGATTTATGTCTTATATTGATTAATGGAATGTAATAAAAAAATAATAATAAATCGGGGCTAATATATTTTTTTCACTTTTGACCCCACTTTTGCTGGTACGCCAGAATAAATTAATACCTAATCTTTAATCAAGACTCTATATGAGTTAGTCTACTTTAAGCTGGTTGAAGTCGTGTAGGTTTTCGTTTTTTGTTGATTAGAAACGAATTGGATTGAAAAACTGCAGCTTTGCAACCTGGATCTTTACGGCTCTTCTTTATATTTTTGAAAATTATATTTAGGTACAATATAATTTTACCGGGTTCACCGAATTGCCTATACGCTAAGGGCAGGTGCAGGACGTTAGACTTAGACGTTAGACATTCTGCTAGGTGCTGATGTATTTCATCAAACAGTCACCGGTAGTTCATTCCAATCCGACATTTAAGGCCTTTCATTGAAATCCACGACTTTCGGACTTGTCGTTACTGGTGTACTAAGAAATGTACCCGCAAGCTCTCACCACATGTTTATATTTATAGAAGAGGGATCACCCATTGAAGACCAGGCGAAAGCATTTTCGAAGATTGAAGAGCCGAAGCCTGTGGATCGAACAAATCCCGAAGCAGTCTTGTTGCATTCCTCCGCAGACAACAGTGGAACTTCTGATGAAACCTTTTTGTCAAAATTCTCTCCATTCGCTAAACTAGTAAGGGCTATAGCAAGAATCATAAGACTTGCAAAGTCAAGAAGATTCCCACAATCAAAACCAAGTTCCAGTCCTATCACAGCCGAAGAATTTGATGAGGCTGAATTGAGGTGTTTGCAGCTCATTCTACGTTCACATTTTCCTCAAATTCTATACAAAAATCCTCCAACCATCCCGAAAGAATTCATCCAGCTTTCTCCATTTCTCGATGAGCAGGGTATTCTTAGGGTGGGCGGAAGGCTGAATAACGCATCTCTCGATTATTCAGCGAAGCATCCCATGATCATGCCGCGGAAGCCCCATTTGGCAACATTAATTGTAGAAAATATTCATGCGACATATTTTCATGCTGGACCCTCTTTGAACTTTGGCTCTGCTAAGAGGAAAGAAAGTATTGGATTATTGAAGCAGCAAAATTCATTAGAGGTCGCATTCTTCGTTGCGTCCGTTGTCAAATGTTGAAAGCAAAACCTATATCACCTATGATGTTCGCTCTTCCAAGAGAAAGATTTCATCAATTCAGAGCTTTCATAGGCGTGGGAGTAGATTATGCCGGACCATTTCTTATTCAAGAATCACCCCAAAGAAAAGTCACATTAAGAAAAGCTTATCTTTGTCTTTTTATATGCCTCCAGGCGCTCTTCCAGATTCATCCTCTGTAACCGAGGCTCCCCATGGTGGTATATGAATTTAGTTTCTTCCTCAGTTTCAATTTAAGAGTTTGTTATGGGTCTTGTTGAGGGCTCCATTTATCTGGGCAACAAAATGATCGTAAAAGATATATATTTTTATTTATCTTCCCAACACCCATGCATGTTTTTAGATATATTAAAGCATAAACTTTTTATATATTTTCGTTTCATATCTTGGAATTCTTCCGTTCTCGTTATTTCATTACAAGAGAAAAAAAGAAAGAATTGCCCCACGTTACAAAGAAAGATATTTAATTATCCAAAAAGTAAGCGGTATGGAACTAAGTGGCATAATTGCCCCCCGCAAAGTCCGGAAACATTCTTTAAACGCACAGTTTCACCAGCCCCAAACATCCATTTGTAGGCTCTAATTTAATTTCACACTGGCAATAATTCATCTTAGAATTATTTAATTTTCTACTTTCAGTTTATATAATTTGTATTTTCATGATAACTTGAAATTCGAAACCAAATCAACAATTACTTCTCACCGTGGTATCTATTCAATTAACTGATACGTCCGTCAATTGAATAGATCCCAAATAGCAATTTTTCAACAAGAATAATCGAATTATGATGAAACATTCCATTCCTAAATACCTTTTCCATTAAAAGATGTTTTGCTTTAGTTATGTGGCTATAAAGAGATCGTGAGATATGGCTTGTTTCACCTGATAGCATCCAAATCATAAAGTCAAGTGAGATCGAAAACTCATTTCCCTGAGTGCGTTAGGCTGAGTGCCTGACGTCTATTGATTACCTAACGCAAACACATTACGCACTTACTGTCCCCCTTTTATTCACTACGATATGAAAAGTAATTCAGAAACCATTTGCCCAAAACTATTTAACAAGGTCTAGGGATTGCTGAAAAAAGTAAAATATCTGAATGTTAAGAAAATCCAGTTAGAGTCTCAAATTTCTTTTATTGTTTACAAATTGGTGGACGTTTCGGACATTTTGTTTTTATTCATCACCTTAAATAAAAGAATAAAAAAGAAAGATACACAACTAATACGTAAATTACAAAAAAAGTTCAGAAATATTAAGTAGACATTATTATGCAATAATAAACAAAATATAAGATCGATAGCAGTATTAAGAGATAGCTCAATAATTAACAGGAGATTCCAGACTAATCAGCATACCATATGCTTGCAATAAAAGACTGATCATAATTTAGACATCATAATACTATTGAATGACAAATTTCCAAATTGAAATACAAAAAGAACTTGCTTAATATTTATACTGGGAAATGGTTGGTGAGTAATCCTACCTTTTATTTAATTTTAGTCTTACAGGTTTTAGTATCGAATACCTTTTCATTCTGGATCTATCTGGATTTTATCATATTTATTTAGAACTAGCTGTATATCACGGTTTCACCCGGGGAATCTCATTTTCTAATAAACGTGAACAATTCTATAAACAAAAAATTCTACACAAATAGTACTAATAGATTATCATTCCAAAGCTTTAGGATATACTATATTTTTAGTTTTACCCTCTGGGGCATATATAATTAGGTAGTAGAACCTACTCTAGAGCATGCAACGTAAAGCTGACCATGAGAAAAACATGGGGATTCCAAATTGATACCAGCTACCCTCAGTGATTGCCCTTTATTTATAGTCATCGCAAATGCGACCCGAACTAGGCTTGGAATTATACTCCTTTGAAATCAAAGGGCAAATCACTAGGGACAATGGGGATTTCAGGCATGGAAAGCCGTAACGGCAGGAGGGGATGAGCAAGGAGGTGATATATTTCAATTAACCGTATAAACAGTCCGGGTAGTTTCCATAAATCAATCAGGTACCAAATATCAAAGAAGAAAAGTTCGTGAGGACAGAAGGGAGAGCCAAGAGCGAGGAGCGAGTAGGAACTAGGAGCGAGGGGAAACTCAGAAAGGACTCGTTCCGGCTTAAGACTTACCGGGCCTTGTTGGCCTCTTCAAAATCTATAAAATGACCCTTTTTTCGTCTCGAAAGGTCGATTTCGTAAAAAAGTAATGTAAAGCGAGATCATAACGATTTTCATAACAATGAAGAATATACCCAGAGATTGGCTGAAGTTATGCAATTTTAATATGGACAGGTGTTCGCACCTGGTATGAAAGAACCACTGAGCGAACTTTGGAGAATTTAGGACAAACGGTATGGATTTCTATAAAGAACAAACAGAATTTCACCTTTATTTACATATATTATAACTGTTTATCCCGGTTTCACTCAGGGAATTTCATTTTTCTAATGAAACGGTCAATTTCGTAAAAAAAACGTTGTAAAGCGAGATCATTACGATTTTTATAACAATAAAGAATAAAAAATAAGCTGAAGATCGGTTGAAGTTATTCAATTTTAATATGGACAGGTGTTCGCACCTGGTATGAAAGAACCACTGTGCGAAATTTGGAGAATTTAGGACAAACGGTATGGATTTCTGTAAAGAACTAACAAAGAAACAGAATTTCATCTTTATTTATATGGATTAATATATTATGTATACTTAAGTTTTATTATTCAAAAATTTAACATATTATTTTTGTAAAATTTCTGTAAGTTTATTTACTAATTTACAATACATTTAAGATAGTGAATATAGACAATGTGTGGGAAAAATCCACCACTTTGTAAGGTGAAGTTGGATTTTCTTAACATTCAAATAAGTCAAACAAATGAGGAGCATAAGTGAAAAGTATCCCGATATATTTCCTTGACTGGATATTAAATGTTATGAAAGGGTTCTTGAGGTTCAGTCAATAATAAACAACCGTACTTAGGTGACGTTTTGAGGCTATGTTGTTCTCATAATCATGTCCTAAAATGTGAAAACAGATTTGAATACATTTATATGAGTTACATAGGCAAAATATACAGTAAAGTTAACATTAATATAAATGTATAAAATACATAGGTTATATATGTATATATGTAATTCACACGATACAAGTGTATGAATATATTTAAAACATTGCTGATGGATATTGCTATGTAAACCACACATATGTATAAAGAGTAACTATATTATTCTAATGTTCAACAGCAAGTTCAGGACTGTAAAGGAATAGGGAAATAAAGTGGTTAAGGGTTTTTGGGTTTTTCCTCACCTCTTGTTATTACAGGTTGTTAACTCGTATGCTGGAATTTCATAAGACGCATGAGGCATTAAAATGTAAAAATAGTTTATCATCACAGTGATGTAGGTATTATATTATTTAAATGCATAATTAGTAAAATTAATCTGAGTGAATTAAATTTGAACAATACGTGTTGTGATTAAAAAGTAATCTTATAATTATATTTATATAAATACTAGCAGACCCGGCCACGCGTTGCTGTGGCTCAGTAGTTATATATAACAAAACGAATAATGAAAATAAAGAAACTTCTGTTAAATAAATAAATCAATTGAAAATATAATATTAAAGTCTTAATTATGCAGTTCTTTAGCAAATCACAAAGTATCCCACAACACCTAATCAAAACACACTCAGGGAGTTTTTATGACTGGTTACCCGCAGTGTAGCCAACTCACTAATTTTTGGCAACACTGACCCTCCAAGTCAGGTTTCTATTAGGTTACACCTATGACAGTAGGTGCTGTTACAACATTTATAGAGTATTATTTCAAATAATAGCCTAATTTAAATTATTAAAATGTATTTACTTTACTAAAAGTTGATATCAGGGTGGGGCCACAGCAAAGAGTTTCAGCGCTTAGCTAGTAATTTAATTTAAATACAAATAAAAAAGGAAAAGGAAGAAAAAGTACCTACACTTTTGAGAATTTATTGTAACCTTTTCTTGATTTATTTATTCTTTAATGAAAATTAACAATAAATACAAAGATTTGTATTACTAATAAATAATAATATAGGAACAAATAACGGCATTCACATAACACAATAAAAAATTATAATAATGATAACCTGTATTACAATAGCATGCTTATAAACAAAAAAGTTATGAAATCGACATATGACGCCATGTTAATAAATCGAAATACGACCTACTGTGTTTGCAATAATTCGCTATATAAGAATTATTTTGATCACTAATCAAGTTAAAAACTATCCTATCTATTAAGTTGGCAAAAACTATATACATTGAGCCAAATTTCATTAAAATCGGTTGAGTAGTTTCTGAGAAATAGAAAGACAAACATCGGGACCAAGATTTTTATAAATATAAGGATAAAGTTTTGCGATTAATAAATGTTTTCGCATAATGATGATAATGCGTTAAAGTAAACATTTTTTCCGGTTCACTGGTTATATTTCATTAGAGTTTAAACAGCTCGTTAATACAGCGGACCCTCATTAAAAACATCCACTCAGGTGCGGAATTACCTGACGCGAGAATTCTCCCCTATTCCCAAACCTCCCCCGCTTTTTCTCAAACAGCACAACAGGGAAAAAACTTTTTGTTGTTGTCCCAATTAACTTCCCTCGCGGGATATTCTTGATTTCCATTGTGACGCGTATTTTGTTTTTTTTTTTTTGTTTGTTATTGATGGAACGTTCTGTGGAGCCATGGAGTGGGGCCTAATGATCAACTATATAGAGCTCAGTAAAGCCGTAGCCGTTCCTAATCAATGGTTATGTTCCACCAGTTTTGGGAATTGTATTTAACGGCGTTCAGTCAAATGGAAACCAATCATAAGTATATGAGTAACTCCTCCATTTAAAGTTATGACTCTAATACACCCAGAAACCTAATACCTAACCTAATACCTACTTTATAGAGGATGAATTTGCCTAAGGAGGTTCTTCCGATTTCAGAGATAAATATTTTTTTTTTTTCAAGGATTTTGGTTTTCTAACTTATTTATCTTTTTTTTCTCTCTTTCATCTACATCATCCTAGGCTTAAATATTGTAGCTTACATTGTAATCTATATGGATACTTTATTTGCGCATAAATAAAAAAAAAACTATCGATTTTTTGACTAATATACAAAATCAGAATTTATCCATTTTGTAACTGAAAATGAAAGGTTGTATCTTTTTATGGGCAGCAGCCTCAGTATAGCATCCACCATCAAACATATCTCTTGGGAAATACTTTCCATGTAGCCAAAATCTCTACTTTCTAAAAAAATTCTCTAAATATTCTGCAATATTTTTTTTTTCTTTTATTTCCTAATAATGGACTAATACAGATTGGTTTTCAAGTTAAAAACTTTTATCCCATTGTAAATATTCTATTTATTGTTTCTATAATGTTTATATATACTGGGTGTCCCAGACCTCGTAAAAAAAAAAAAAAATGGGTAATACTGCATGCTAAACGGGGTAGAATGGCGCAGAAACATGTTTCCTCAATCTGTTGAGGAGACAGAATTATTTTTGTTTTTATTTTTGAAATCTTACTTTTTTCTTAAAAATGGCAGTTTTCTCTACTTCGGTTTAGCGTAGAAACAAAAACAATGATATTTTCTTAATGAGCATTAAATTTCCTAAAAGATGAGTTAGGTTTGGTTATTGTAAATGTACTTTCAGTGGGACTTTTAACGCGCTAAACACAAAACATTTATTAAAACTTAAATTTTTAATTCTTCTTATTTCTTAAGTTTTTGAAAATTCCTCACTCCTCACGGAACACCGTAGAAACTGTCAAATTTCCTAAAACTGCGGAATTTAGTAAGCTTTATAATGGTGTAACCCATAATACAATTGCACTTCACCTTTTGAGTCTAAAAGAAGTTTTTCTGCTTCGCTGCTGGCACAATGAGGAAGCGCGCTAGAGCCTGCATCCAAAGTAATAGATGCCGAACTTCCCATGAGTTAAGAGTTAGTTTTACTTTTTTAAGACTAGAAAGAACAATGTATGATTTCTGTATAATATAAAAAGGGTAATAATAATCTAAAATTAAAAAAAAAAAAAATGTTTAAGACAAGCCTGCATCCAAAGTAATGGATGACATTTTGAATGCGCGCTGCAATAATTCATTTTAGTATGGTTCTACAATAATAATATTATTTTTTATTTTCAACGTTATTTATGTAGGATTTTTCAAATTTTAGAAGAAGAGAAGAAAAAAGTTTAATTTATTTTAAAGGAAGTATTTTTAAAATTTAAACTAAGCAGTTTTTTTTTTTAATTCTAGAATATTATCACCCTTTTTATGTTATTTAGAATTCATACATTGTTCTTTCAAGTCTTAAAAAGTAAAACTAACTCTAACTCATGGGATGTTCGGCATCTATTACTTTGGATGCAGGCTCTTGCGCGCTTCCTCATTGCCCCAGCAGTGACATCTCTAGCGTGTCTTTCTTCAGAAAAACTTCTTTTAGACTCAAAAGGGGAAGTGCATTGTATCATGGGTTAAACCACTAAAAAGCTAACTAAATTCCGCAGTTTTTAGGAAATTTGACAGTTTCTACGGTGCTCCAGTGGGGAGTGAGAAATTTTTAAAAACTATTAAAAATTTAAGTTTTAATAAATGTTTTGTGTTTAGCGCGTTAAAAGTCCCACTGAAAGTGGATTTAAAATAACCAAACCTAACTCATCAAAAAAATAATTCTGTCTCCTCAACAGATTGAGATAGGAAACTCGTTTCTGCGCCATTCTACCCCGTTTAACATGCAGTATTACCCAATTTATTTTTTTTACACTAGGTCTGGGACACCCAGTATATTATTACGCCATAGCTATTTTGATACTTTAATTATTTTCGATTATGTCTTTGTAACATTTAAAGTTTTATGCATTCCCTAGAAAAAAATCATAAGGATCAGACAATTAGTTAAGAAGATGCAGTTTTTTAAATGCTTTTCATGTTATAGTTTAAATAAAAATAAGAATAAGGCAGAAGAATAAAGGCTTAAGGATCCCGATGACACCACCAATCTCTCCCTACACACCTCCTTTCACCTTCCACCTGTCCAATCCAACTGCGCAAGATCAGCCCTCAACGAACCCTTCACCTTCGCCTAGGTCTACTCCTCGTACGTTTTCCTTAAAGCCTTTATCAATCTTTTAGGTATTCCTTCGCAACTAAGACTCGCAAATTTGCCCGCCCACTTCAACAGACGCCTGGCTATACCGTTTTCGGTCACCGGGTTACAGCTCACGCAATTTGGCAATGTGTAGCCGTCTAAATTCTCCTATTCAATCATCCTTCTTCGGACCAAAGATTTTACGCAGAACTTTATTTTTATAGACCTTAAGGTAGTAAGCGGCAACCTTCAGAAGAATTAATAATAATAATAATAATGAATTCTTTATTCATTTGTTCTGGGACGTATCCCTTAAGAACAAAATTAAATAAAATACAGAGAGGGCTTTAGAGCCTTGAAGTTTAAGTAACAAATTGAATTGATAAAAATAATTAGAAAACCTCTAGTTAAAATAAATAAAAATAAAAAGAATACACATTAAATGTTCAATCGAGTGAAAAGAAGCTAGTTTCTGCATCTTATAATATACACATATGTACACACTTATTTACAGGTTGGTTAAATAATATTTATATTTTCTAAAAAAAAAAAAAAAAAAAAAAAAAAACAGAAGAAAGAAAACATTATATTAAAAAAAAATGAGATAAGAGCTTTTATAATAGGAATTGTCAATTTACTTTTTAAGGAGACTGGATGGCTATGAGGTGTTGATATAGGCGGATTTAAAGGTTGAGAGGGTATTGGAATTACGGATGAAAGGAGGAATAGAGTTCCATAGGGATGAGGACCTAATAATGAAAGATCTTTCAAAAGCTGACGTTCGGTGGGCCGGTGTATACAGATCTGAAGACCGAGAGCGGGTATTGCGGGAATGGACGGAGGATTTAAACTGAAGAAGTTCAGATATATATGAGGGACGACGGGAACGAATAACTTGGAAAAGGAAGGAGGCTAGGAAATACTTACGGCGGTATTATGTAAATTATGTAAATTATGTAAATTTTTAACAAGAATTTCCCGCATTTGGCCTAGCATCAATTCCCTCTTCATTACCGTTTTTTTCTAGTTATTGTAGATCATAAATATCCAGATTTCTCAACGGCTATAATTTAAATAGCGAAAGCAAATTATCTCTTTTATATTATTTTACCTGACACTAACCTAGTCTCAAATTAAGGCTCTGCTAGTGTGGAATGCGAATTATTCGCATGGGCAAACTAGTACATTTTAAAAACATAATATTTAGATTTTAATGGCTACCATATTCCTTAGCATTTTTTTTTTATATAAACGTATATATATAGCTAAAGAAAAAAGTAAATGATGTAATTTGATAAAACTATACCCAGTTTGACGATTTTTTCAATAATCATTCACTTTCCTCTAACTTTAACAATCCATTTTTACTTTGTTTTATTGGCGATTTTCTCTTACCCAGCTTTTCCCCATTTTGCACATTGCATCTTTTTCGTTTATTTAGTTCTTATTTTATTTAAATTACTTAAATAGATAATTATGTACATTCATATATGTTAATTTATTATTGTTATCGTCCAATGATGTATTACATTACATTTCATTTCTTCCTGTAGATCGAGGGGACGTCCTCGCCTCAATATTTCACAATACTGGAAAATGGTAAATCTCATTGAAGGGGAAGAGGATCCCCGTCATTTGTACCCGAGGAAGGAATTGATTTCCGCTCCTCCGACATATAAGCCCTTCTTTACCCAAGGGTGAACTCACCGATCCGTAATATTCTTTTATATTTGTCCACATATGAAATTTTTAACTTTTTTAAATATTAAAAAAAAAAAGACTTTTATCCTAACTAATAAAGGCAGAAAATTTAAGCGATTGTAGATAAATATTTCAATCCACTGTTTGTATATTATCTTTTTTTTTTTTTTTTGTGTGTGTGTATTATCAAAAAAGGAAATATAATATTATCATATTGTATTATATCGGCGATTATATTATAATCACTCATAAATATTATCAGTCTCCGGATTCATTCTTCATTCATTCATTCAGCCTATAACCTAAAATAAATTACATTCGACATGGAAAGGTCAAAATTGATTTGGGAAAAGTTACATTTGACTTGAAAAAGGTTAGAACAGACGTGGAAATGCTAGAGAAGAAAGAATATTATTTTAATAATAATAATAATAATAATAAACTCTTTATTGATTGTCCCGGGAACTAGTCCCTTAGGAACAAATTATACAGATACATAACAGGCTTTAGTACCTTAGAGTGTTATAAAAAATGAAACAGAAAAAAAAAATGATAAATAATAAATTAGTCTTCTTGTGATGAAAAAAATTAAAAATAAATAATATCCTTATTCATTTAACATAAAGATAACTGAATATGTGCAGCATATAATATGTACATATATATACTTATTTGCAAATACTGCAAATTGAACTTATATTTACAAGATAAATAAAAAGTAAAGGCCTACACCAATTTAGTTTTACCAATTTAGATAAAATTGAGAATTTATAAAGACTATTTACAATTGTTCGGGAAACTGGGTGGATAGGAGGTGATTGTACAGGCGGGATTTGAAAGTAGGGAGAGTGTTGGAGTGACGGATAAAAGGGGGAATTGAGTTCCATAGGGATAAGGACCGGATAATGATGGACGGGGATGGACCCCAAAGATAAATCGGACGAAACAATTAAATAAACGTTTCAGTTTTGCTTCGAGATCCCCAGAGATCCCCCATACACCGCACAACAATAGTCAAAGTGGGGATACTCCAGGGAAGTAGGCCAGGAGCCTACGAGTTTCGAATGGAAAATGGCACAGCAGGTGATTTAATCGCTTTAAAGTGGTAAAGGTACGGCGAGCAAATTTTACGGCTAATTACTCGCACGAAAATACTAGAATAAAACTTTTATATTATTCATTTTCCAATTTTTTTTTTAGTATTTTAAAGAGAAAATGTCGGAAAGATATGATTTTTCCTGTAAAAAGGGTCACACGAGATGGAAATAAACAGCCCGTAAAAAGACAGACGAAGCGAGGTATGAACTCGATGATGGAGGGGGGGGGTCGCTAAAAGGTGCCCCCCCGCTCAGCCTTAAATTAATATTTCACCCTACACTAGCACCAGCCCCTCTACACCCAATCCCTACACAACCACATTGATCTCTCCACCACTCTACCTATCATATTTCCTTCATCAAATTATTTTCATACTTCATCACGCTCTCCGCATTCCACTCTCTTCGTATCGGATTCTTCTCCTGCCCAGCGATGTCACCTTCATAACAGATAGTCCTTCCTCAAGTATTAGAGTTATTTAATTTAATTACACATTCGTGGGACGATGTTGGTTTTTTTTTTTTTCATACCATAAATGTAAGAGGTAAATTTTTTGTTTATACTCTGTTATTATTATCCTCGAGAGCGGGGTAACTTATTGGTAAGGCCATGAGTTACTGTGCTCGAAGGTCCCGAGTATAAATCTGACTTAGCAGAATATATTTAATATTTCCCGACGAGAGACCCTCCTGAGGCAAACCCAGCCCTTTAATGTGGGTACCCTTAATTGAAATATTGGGGGGGGGGGAAATCCTAGCGGTTGAGCGTGGTCACGGAATGATTAGTGGTTACTTCCTGCAAGACTTCGGTTTTCGAAGTGTTAACCATTTTGAACAAATTAAACAACCATCTTCCATGTGTTAAAATAAATCATAAATTGTGCCAACTACCTACGTGTCTAAGTAGTTATGAATTTATGAATACATAGTTATGATTTTTATGAATATTTTATTAAATCCCCTGATACTGCAAAAACCGAAGCCTTGCAGGAAGTAACCACTCCGAATTCTTTCATGTTTTCATTTGTATTTCCACGCAGGGTTTAGCTAATGTTGTGTGTAAGGAGCTGTCCCAACATGGGATTTGGGTGGCCAATGAACCTTTACACAATTTATGTCTTTCATCTTCATACATGACGACACCAGTTAATGGTTTATATAAATAAAAAAAGAAGCTTTAGTTTGGTTGATGAAGGCAATGTTTAAAAAGCTGGATAAATGAAATCATCATTCAGATTGAGACTTGAAAATGGCGACATAGCCGAAACGTTGTAGATGAAGCAATAAATGTTATTTGTGATTTTTCTGGTGATTGCTCCAATACTGGTAATAGCAACTATACCCATATAGTAAAAATTACAGATTATTGATGTACCAAACTCGGCTAAACCACTAAACCGATTTAAACTTCAAACATATCATTCACAGACGTTCACATTTGTTGTCTTTGAAACGAGTACTTTTTAGCCTAGATTTTTAGATTAAAAATTATCTTCAAATCAGGCACCGTTTTAGCCTTCAGCTCCCGGAGTATACAGAGTACTGAACCCTTGACCCCTCATGGGTTGTAGTGGTACAGCTTTATTATTATTATCCTATTGATTATATGACTAGTCCACCTCTAGAATATAGAATATATTGAATGATTAACATAAATTTTTATTTAACACGGTTTCCTGTGGCTTATCCTAATATCAACTTATAGGGAAATAATAGTATCGCGGTAAAATCTACCCCAAAATATCATTACACATAGGCTATATATAGCCTACTTTATTAACGTATTCAATAGTTCTTCATATAAACAAAATCAAAGGTACCTTAAAGGAAAACCAAAAAAATTCCTTCGCCACTTAATCACCCTCAGAATATTCTATGATGATCAAACCTATAACATAATGAAGAATAATCGATTCTCAATACGTATGACGAGTTTGATCAAAATCGTTAGAGCCGTTTTTGAGAAGAACAGAAGAAAAAAAACAAGTAAGAATGAGAAAAACTTTATGAAATAAAGTGCCGCCTCCGTTTGACCAATTTTGATGACATTGTCGGCCAATTTTGTTGTCATAATGCAGGCATATACGAACACCAAATACCTAATATAATGTTCGTACGGTTTATAGTTTTTGAGTTGGTCTTTTCACACACACCGTTTCGCGGGACTTGGTTATTTCGACGGAGGGGACCCCAAAAACTGTTTTTCTATTGGAAACCGGAAGTCGAAATTTTTCACGATACTTTCCCTCAATGTATATTTATTGTATAGTGAGTGAAAGTAAAAATGTCACTATGGCCTCCCTTTTATTCAAGAGGTCCAGAAATGTGATATTTCATAAAAAAAAAAAGAAGCTTAATAGTGATGGATGCCTCGCCGCCTACTAAGGAGAATATAACATCTAAACTAGAGGAAAATTCGAGACAAGAAATATCCATTGCGGGAGAAGGGCCGAATGATTAACGAGGCCTTAATAGGGCCACCGGCTGGTGGATGGGATAACCCAATGAAGAGGAGGAGGAACAAGAAGAGAAAAGGAGATGGGGGCGTGACCTTAATGACGGTGGGCCAAGATTTAGTGCCGTGGGGGGACACCAGGGTGCTCCACTACCCTAGCTCTGTATACATCTTTATTTATCATTCTTTATGGGGTGCCCCGCTTCTTGTTTAGTTTTTGCCTCCCTCTCTACCTTCTTCACCTCAGCTCCCTTCCTTCTTCACCTTGTTTCGGCTATTTTTCTACCTAATTTAGACTAATGCTAGGGCTCCGAACCTTTTCGAGGATTGGAAAAAAGGAACGTATTACAGATAGTTAACGCTTAAAGCGGAACATTCCATGCTTCTGCTTTCCTCTTCACTTCAAGTTTTTCTTCACTATGAAGCACATTCTTTGTTGGAATAGTTGTCTAATGATACACTTCTTATCTGATGCATTAATCCCTAAGGTGGATTGTTTGATCTATTTGTAATATGTCAACGACTATACGTGTTAACTCTTGCTGAACCATCTTAGTATAGTATATGCTATTGCACTATGAATATGGAAGAAAATACCATTCATTATCGCCATATTTTATTGTATTATTTCAAAACAGGTAAGCACGCTGCAGAAGCTCCTTGAAAAATGGTCAGCGCTTATGTTTTTCCTAACCGAACGCACCTTACAGCATTGGAATGCCAAACTCCATGAAGGAAGTTTTGACATAACGATGCTCTACGGTCTGTCTGGTTGCCCGAATGAAATTGAAACGATCAATGTTAAGGCCAGTTGATCAAAATCCCTCCCGAGCAGGGCGAGAGATTGCTAGAGCCCTGAATGAGTTGCACACAAGCGTTGAAAATCATTTACAAAGCTCGGCTATGTTTCAAGGCTTAATGTTTGGGTCCCTCATTCTATAAAAGAAGTCAAGTTGGCAACACGTATTTCTGTTTGTGATTCAATACGAAAACAGCAACAAAACGACCCGTTTTTAAAAGGAGATGAAAAATGGATCTTTTACGGTAATTTAGAAAATATGGGGGGCCCCAAGAAGAATGTCAAAACCGGGATGGCCTCCAAAGAAGATAATGCTTTCCATTTGGCGGGATTTCAAGGGTTTTATTTTCTATGAGCTTTTGCCAACAGGACAAACAACTGATTGAACTCTATACTCCTCACAATTAACAAAATTGGACCAATAAAAATAAATGCCTAGAACTGGCAAATCGGAAGAGTATTGTGTCCCACCAAGGCAACACTAAACTCTACTCGCAATAAATTGAGCCTTGGATGGGACCTTTCGCCCACCCTCCCTATTAACCCTTGATTAATTAAATAATCAATAATTAAATGTCTGCAGCCCACTCTTATTAAATCAATTCCTGACATTTTATTTTTAATGTTATAGGAAACATATTGTTCACCACATTATATTATTCATTCTGCAAACATTTTTAAAAATACGAAACATCAAATTAAGAAACAAGTCATCAACACACAGCCGTGAATATTAATGAACAAAGGAAGGAGCTTAGTCTCAATATCCATAATATTATTTCAAAACCACTCTCCTTATTCTAAAATTACTAACCATGAAATAAAAACTAGGTGCGTATTCCTTCAGGGTGGATATTCAAATAAATTAAGCAAAAATAATGCAAATGTATTATGATATACATTAACATGATGTAGGATAGTATATAATGTATAAAATAATAATAAATAAAGCATTTATAGCAAGCAGCATGCAATATAAGATAGTAGCTCAAAACTATCAAAACTAGATCACAGTTGTTATCACTGGCACACAGCTATCATGCAATCATTGCACAGTTAGAAGGAACATTACGTCGACGTTTTACGACTTATATGATGCTCTCAACAGTTATTCTAAAAACTTAAATTGCATGATGACATATATGAATCATCTTGGACGTAAGAATCATCAGAGTCAAAATCCGAATCGAATTGTTTGAAAAATTCAGAGCCGTCAATTGCATGACGATTCGACACGTTCTATCAGAAACATTATCAGGCAAAACAAAAAAAAGATTTTGAAATTTAGGAAAAAGAATAAATAAGCATAAGTAAAAAAGAAAAAAGTGATTTGATTGATTAACAAACTGTGTAGGATTTTAAAGGTTTACAGATTAGCACTTTGTGAATTAGAAGCACCCTCCCATAGCTATTATAAACAACTTATACCTTTACATTATTTTATAACGTTTTTTTTTTTTAATTCATATCACACGTTTGTGCGCATTACAACAACGACGTGTTAATAAAATATTTTTTAAGCTTCTCCCATGCCTTCCATTAATTGATTTAAGCCTTTGCAGATAAAATTATTTCAGTTCCTATCGTTGATTAATCACCAAAAAATTATATTTCATATATCTTTGTAACAAATCGTGGGATCGGAAATGAAATGTACGGTTCGCATATAAATAAAAAAAAATATCTTGGAATGTTGTCCAAACAGAGGGAGATAAATCGTGCTGGAAACATAATAGAAGGCATTAAAGCAGTGATGATGCGCTAAGGGTGGTGGCGTGGGAAAGGTGGGGGGCGAAGGCCCCATAATACCCCAGGGACAGGAGCAGAATGGTGACAATTAAGGCCGTGGGGGCTATGGTTCATAAAACCGCACCGAGCAGGTTTGTTTACAGTGTAGCCACGTGGCCTGAGGGTTTGCGCATGTCCCACTTCTATTGTTATCAACTGTTCGGTTGATTTATACGCGGAGCAAACATAGTTTTTGAACCATTCGTTATTTCCTAAAGAATCTTCTAATGTGAGCGAGATTTCTGTTTATGTTATTGCATGGTAACTGATTTATATGCAATAGGGATTCCTCTAGAATGTAGAGTGTTTTATCTTATACTATAAATAGTCAAAGTTTTCCTTAATACATAAAGCATGATGGCTAAATTTTATGTGTTTTTTTAATTTTTTCAAAAGGTTTTTTTTTTTTTGTCGATTCACCAAAACTTTTTTGATAGTATACACAGAATTTTCAAGGTATAATTTTCAATATTTCCTGAGTTAATCAAAGGGGTCAGAGAAAACATTGAGAGCTATCTGTTTATGAAAATGAGGGCTAAAATTCATGTGTACAGTATAAACGAATTTCAAGAGGAAAATCTAAATCTATTACAAATTATTATCGTATTATAACATACCTAGTTTATTATTTTATCCCTTTATGACATTGCATTTCTTGATATTAAATAACCTAATTTTATGTTATTTTTGTGTTTTAGGTAAGTACTAATGAAATTTTAAACCGTCTCATTTGGCCAGTGTAGTCCAGGTAAAGTAAATTATAAAACATTTTTTTTTTAATGCAAAGAAAATTGTTAGGGGTGAAGCAAAAAAAACAAAACTTGTGATGCATTGTGCCTTTGTGTTGTGTGGAAAAAAAAAAAAAAAAAAAAAAAAAAAAACTATTCGGCATAGATAACAAAAAAAAAAACACCTACTAAAACTTCAAGCGTTTCATTCAAGTTTTTTACATCTTACTACTAAGCACCCTATTAAGTGACCAATAAAAATTAACATACAGAACTCATCTACCAAAAATCGGCCATCGCATAACGCCTCTTTATAAAAGATTTTTATCAATTTGAACGGGCATTCAAAAATTTGGCTGACACACGCGAGGATAATAGAGATGGTTAGAAAGGCGATGGATGGGAGATCTCTCTTACACAACCTGTAAAGCTGGGTGCTTACACTAATCGTGCATTTCACCATCTCAGTCTCTAATTGTCCAGTACCTTGCTGATGGGAATATTGTCACTAGTAGTTCCTTTTTATAACCTTGTCAATAATTTGAGTTTTTAATGTTTATTTGAAGTTATAAATTATAATTTTCTTCTTACTCATTTTCTCATTACTCTTACAGTATTTTTAAAAGATATTTAAATAAGGAAAGATTAATTTGGTTATCATTGATGAACGCCGCTCAAATAGAATATATATACCTTTGAAAGACTTTTTTTTTTTAGCCTTTTCCCGCCATTATATATTAATAAATGAATTATAATTATCCACTTCACTTTAAAATATCTTTTTTAATTTAATCCTTTAGGGGATTCATTTTAAATGGATAGAGAAAATTAAATAAACTTTTTTTCCCTGAAAGTTCTAATTTCTTTTTTCTCTTCCCCTTAAACCCTTCCCGGATACTGGGCAGCTTTTAAGAATGTTTAAAAGCAAAAAGAGCTTCCCTTTAATTCTATTTTCGTCTATTTCACAACTTTCTTTGTTTAATTAATAAAAGACTTATTTTGAATATACAATTTTAATTTGCATGCTTATAAATTAATTCATAATTTTGATATAATACAGAAATAAAATTATCAAAAAAATATTCTTTGGAAATTAATGTTCCTATGATCTTACCCTATCAACATTCCATAGTACTTGGTTTTTTACTTATTACTAGTATTTTAATGGTTACTGGCAATTTTTATTATTATTTTTTTTTTTTTTGTTAATTTTTAATCTACTACCAATGACAGTTTAACATCCAAGGTTTGAAATGGTACGTTTAACATTATATTTAAGTATGCAAAGTAAATCTATACTTTTTTTTCTTTTTTTTAGTGAATTGTAGTGTAATTTTTAGTTTAATGACAACTATAAATTATGTGTAATTTAGCTAATGTTTGAATTTTAGCTTCTTCCAGAGGTAGTAAAATATGGTTCCGATCCAGAAATACCATCAATGTAAAAAACATCTCTCAGTAATCAGAAATTTCTTAAATATATAAGAACTCGTAAAACATTTAAATTGATATATAAGCTTTGGGTATCTAAATTAATTTTATTTAAGTAATAAATATTCCAGAAATAATACCACAGTTCTCGCTTTTAAGGATATTTAAAAGCGATATCATATTTAAATAATTCCAGTTTCGTCTGCTTCGCAGGTTATTTGATTATTGATTGGTTTTGTATAAACGATTTCAATTAGTATCTCCATAATTAATTCTTAACTTTGATATACAAATATTTAAAATCGATATCAAAATAGTAGTTTTATACTGAATGTTGCTGTAATTTTTAGTTTACCTATAACTGTAAATAACAAAAAGTATGTGTAAATTTGAAGAAAAAAAAAATTACTTCTAAAAAATATATTACGAAAATTTATATTTCATATCATTCTAGCCAATTAACGGTACACAATGTACCTGGTTTTTTAATTAAATAAAAATGTTACACTAATTTTTAGTTTATCTATATGTATAGGAATTGTGTGTAACTTACCTCCCCATAATTAATTCCTAGATAATGGAAATAAAATTATTTAAAAAAAATATTCTCCGGCAATAAATATTTCCTTTAGTCACACTCAATCGCACCGCTATTGTGTCTTTTTTTTAATTAAATAAAAATGTTTTTTTAATGAATTTTACTTTAATTTTTATTTTACCTTACTTTATAAATTACGGTATTTTAAATTTAGTAAAATTAGTTTATTATTCAAACTATAAATTATGTGTAATTTATGAATATTACTGTAGTTTTTAGATTGGGTCGTTTAACGTCACATTATGCCACTAAGGCTAATCGGACGATGCTACAGTGGGAATCCTAAATTTTGCCTATCCAGGTAAAATTAGGATAGGGATCTTTAACGAGTACCTGACATCGTACAGGCTGGGGACCTACATTTTACGTCCTATCCGAGGACGGCATGGCTAAGGATTTTTTACTCCCATTCAAAAATCCTAGGGTCACCGCTGGGCGCGATCCTGCGACCTTTAGTATTGTAGGTTGCCATGCTAACCACTACACCGTAGGTGACCACGTAGTTTTTAGATTACCTTCAATAAAAGACTGTGACGTATTTTGTATAGATACTAATGATTATTCTGTAGCTTGTTTACAGTAATATGTATCTGGAACTAATGACCGACTACAATATAAAGGTTCATCAGATTTTACTTAATAAATTTTGTATCATTTTCACGTGTTTTTTTTATTTACTCAAAAACGGCATTAAAGATTTTGATCAAACTGGGTATTTGATGTATGTATATGCCTGAGATATGACTGTAAAAATTTCATCAAAATTGATCAACCGGAGGGGGGACTTTACTTAATAAATTTTATATCATTTTCACTTGTTTTTTTTATTTACTCAAAAACGGCATTAAAGATTTTGATCAAACTGGGTATTTGATGTGTGTATATACCTGAGATATGACTGTAAAAATTTCATCAAAATCGATCAACCAGAGGGGGGACTTTACTTAATAAATTTTGTGTCATTTTCACATGTTTTTTTTATTTACTCAAAAACGGTTTTAACGATTTTGATCAAACTTGGTATTTGATGTATTTATATGCCAAAGATGTGATAACCAACATTTAATCACAGTTGATCAACCGGAGGGGGGACTTTACTTAATAAATTTTGTATCATTTTCGCGTGTTTTTTTTATTTACTCAATAACTATTTTAACGATTTTGATCAAACTTGGTATTTGATGTATTTATATGCCAAAGATGTGATAACCAACATTTAATCACAATTGATCAACCGGAGGGGGGACTTTACTTAATAAATTTTGTATCATTTTCGCGTGTTTTTTTTATTTACTCAATAACTGTTTTAACGATTTTGATCAAACTGGGTATTTGATGTGTGTATATGCCTGAGATACGACTGTAAAAAATTTCATCAAAATCGATCAACCAGAGGGGGGACTTTACTTAATAAATTTTGTATCATTTTCACGGTTTTTTTTATTTACTCAAAAACGGCTTTAACGATTAACAAAAATAAGATATGAATGTAGAAAAATGTGTGACTTTGGGAAATGATATTTACCAAACGTAAGTTGGTAAGTGAAAGTTGTGTGTTGCGCGCACGCACCAGATTTTTTACTTACTAAAACCTAACTGCTGTAGGTAAGCCTGTTCTTCATATTTGCCTCTCATGAAATATATTTAAATTACTCACAACATTAAATGAAACTGATGTAGATTTGAATGCGTTGTAATTAAGATATACGAGATGAAGGAATCGGAACTCTGCGCTAAGAATTTAGAACAGTCCTGTCGAGAGTTACTCAACTTGTCTCATGTAACTCAGTTATCCGGAAGACAATACTCCCCCAACCCCCGCATTATGCAGAGCTCCCTCTGCCAATCTCCCCATAGCAACACGGCAGTTTTCTGGCTCCCATCCGTCAGGGAGGATCAATGGCTCTAGAGGGAGTATTGCGGAGATCTGATGAAGAATGGAAACTATTAGTTCGTAATTTCAAGGAACCTCGAGAAAATTACGTACTGTGTAATTGTCGTTGTAAAAATAAATAAATCTGGTACTATTTTCCAAGAAAAACTTCTTAATAATTCAAATCAGTCAAAGTATTTTCATTACTCCTTTGTCATAAAGTTTTAAAGTGCGTTCTGAAATTGTTATTGCGTATGTCAGTTATTATATTTTGAATAATTACTTTATAATTTAAAAAAAAAATTCATTGGGAGAGAAAAGAGAGCATTCAAGGAAAGGTGTAATCCAAGATTAAAAAGCGAAACAAAGCTTTTTTAACCTTGAATTATTAAATAATTAAAAATTATTTTAAACAATTATCTATTCTAATAAGTTATAGTTTTTATTACTAAACTTTATTGTGAAAAACGACGAATAAATGTAAGTTTGCAGTGAAAGCATTGTGTTGAGCCACTAAATATTCCACAATACCTGGCTGAAATCATAAAGCGGAACAAGGTGAGGTGGGTGGGGTTGCAGGGAGCGGATATTTAGGAGAGGACTCAAGAGCCCGGCTAATTCCCTGTAAAGGGTATTTCATATCTTCATCTCTCTCTCTTTCCTCTCTCTCTCTCTCTCTCTCTCTCTCTCTCTCTCTCTCTCTCTCTCTCTCTCTCTCTCTCTCTCTCTCTCTCTCTTTCTCTCCCTCCCCCCCCTCTCTGCTTCAAGCTGGGTGAGGAGTTGAGTTCCCTTCAACAGCAACCGTAATAATAATAATAATAATAGTCATGATAATAAAACTCCATAACTGCCGCTCGTTCCTGTTTATTTTTATTATACCAGCATTACTGAAGGGAATAATCTTTTATTAGTTTCCATTATTACATCTATGTTTATAGTATCCGATTACTAGATAAGCCAGGATTACTTATAAAGAAAATTATTATACGATTGTTATAAATTTTTATATATCAGATGGTATAGTTTGAAAAGAATGTCTCCCCTAGGTCGAGTTGTTCTGATGGACAGTCTTTACTACGGATGTTTTTAAAATCGATATTATGAAACAGCTTTTGAAAAAAAAAATGTATCAAAAAACTTAATGACTTTCTTTAAAGTTTTCCCGAAATACACGTCATCATATGGAGGGGGTAGGGAATTAAAATTACTCCTATAATACACAGTCCTTAATAAAAAGGCAAAAATAAAGACAGACTTAAAAAAGAAATTTTGGGAAGAAAAGGTTCTGCCTGTTCTGACCTATTCTACTGAAAAATAACAAACAAACAACCTTAGACCGGAAAAAGGTTACTGCCTAAAATATCGAAAGATTTATGCTCGGTAAAGGCATGATAAGAATACATGTATTCGAAAGGAAACAAGAATGAGAGTCATCCTTACAAGAGTTTTTAATAGAAAATGGACCTAGGACACACATGTACTTTCCTTCCAGTTACCTGCTCGACGAAGCCACCGTTCGACCCGTTTACTGGTTCGACCGGATTAAAACGACATTGCTCAAGAGATCTGCAGAATCGAAGTATAGTATCAAGTTAAAGATTTGCTGGATGCGCTAAAGCGCTGGTACAAATGTCGAAAAATATAAAGAAAACGAAAATTATACAAGTTTATACTTCGAGGCTGAGTGATCCATCTTTCAAACGTAATCTGTTTGTAACACCTTTTTTCAATAAGGACTTTGTTGTACTTTCCTTTATATACATTTCTTGGTATACATGTATAAAGATCATATTCATTCAGAAAACATAATATTAGAGGCAGTACATCATTCAATAATGCTGAAGCGTAATTGATACTCGAACTTCGGATATTAATAGAAATCGGTTGAAGTTGGGAACTCTGTGCCGGTGGTTAAATTGATTTCAAGATAATCCCATTGTAGCAACTTCCAGTCTGAGTAATCCTCTGCCTGTTCCGGAAGCCTATATCCGTTTCAAATTTTATGTAGTATATTCAACAACGAGCATTTTATTCTTTTACGAATATAATTTTTTATTTTTTAATTGATTTTATTTTATTCATGAATCGTCTGTGGATGATGTTATACTGCTCACTCCTGTCGTTATAAAAAAAAAATGAAGTTATAGGTGACTGAATCTGAAGTATAACAGTCGAATGAAATTATATCAGAATATTTCGGTATCGAAAGAGAAAGACATATTCCTTTTATATCGATGTTGAGGTAAGGGTCGATCATTATTGAATCGAACACGCTGAACTGAATCCATGTACACTATTAAAATAATCGAAACAGTAAGCTTTTTAAGATTTTAAAACTCCAAACTATATTAAGTCTAGTGTTTGCTATACCTCAGAGCTGAACCGTGCTAAGTCCAGTATTCAATGAATGGATTTTATTGAAACTGTCAATGGAAATGGCCTGAGTACAGTCTGGTGCCGATTGGATTTTTTCTTCAATACAACAATTTTAACAAAAACATCAAGATCCGTCATATGCTTAACTAACATTACAAAAACACTTTCGTAAATTAAATGACTGCTGCAAATTATGCAAAATGAGACTGTATAATGAGAAGTTAAAACTTATAACTTACACTCTCCTTAAAATTACTTCCCTCCAATTTGAAAGAAAGAAAAGAAAGAAAGTATTTTTATTCTGGGACATCTTGTCCCCTAAGAATAACAATATATGTACAGATACAGAGTTCTTTGTCTGGCTAGTTTAGAACAAGGTTGTATAGAAACTAAAGAACTAAAATAAAATAAAAGCAAGCCTCTTAAATTAATTTATATCCAAAACATCTGAATTCTTTTAACAGACACAGTACCTCATACTCACCTCAAACTAACCCTCGATCGAAGGATGACATGGGTTCCACACATTAAAATGAAAAATTCTTAATAAACGACTAAACCTGCTGTACCTTTTTTTCTAAATCCTCAAAACTAAAACTTGGACAAAAACTAAATATATACACATACTTACTTAAACATATACGGAGGCATTGCTCACAGATATACAGGATTGTAAAAAATTTACAAAAACTTCAAACCGACTTATATCTTGGAAGACTCTTTTCATTTGTTTAAGTTATCAAATTTTTTTTATTGTTTAAAAAGTGGTGGACATTTTCTCCATATTCATCACCTTAAATGTATAATAGGTACATTAGTGAATAAACTTACAGGAATTTAAAAAACAAATATTAATTTTTAAAATTAAAACTTAATTTTATATAATATATTGATACTAAATAAATATGATAAAATCCATCCAAATCGCAAAAAGTTTTCCGATTAAAAAATCTATAAGAATAGGTACTAAATGGTAGGATTACTCACCAATCTTTTCTGGGTATAAATATTATGGAAGCTCTTTTTGCATTTCAATTTGGAAACTTGTCATTATTTAATACTTCTATTTCTTTTATCACATACAATAAACCCTTATAGGAGTCGAAAATATTTGAAGTAATATACCTAACAATTTATTCAAAGTAAATCAAAATGTACAAGGGGTAAATAAATGAAAATTGAAACTCGTGGACAGTTTTAGAGAAGGATTCAATTTTTTTAAATATTCACATCGGAGAGGGTTGCTGTAATCCCTGACCCAACCGTCCCTCGCTACGGATTCAGATTACATTTTCCACTGCTATCTAAATAACACAGCTCGGTTATGGTATTTTTTTTTTTATAACCTGTATATTTAATACTTGGTTATTTTTACAGAGCAATGGGCATATGCAGTTGATTAGATTTTAAAAAATCGAGCTATCCTCTGCTTCATTAATAATAAAAACAGTTAATCAAGTCAGTTAGCATCAAAGCAGGTTGGTTATAGTTAGACATAGGTTAATTGTACGTTCTGTAAATTACGAAATAGCTTTGGAACGTATTGTAACAATATTTTTGGTTTGAATATTTTTTTTTTTTTGACGAAAATAATAATTCACAACATCAGACAAACAATAGAACTCAAATAATTAACAAGGTTACAAAAAGTATCAACTTGTAACGATACACTAACATCAAGGTAACTAACTATATGATTCTATTTTCGGAGCAAGACTAATTCTCCAGTCCATCGCTCCTTATATTTAGTCTAGAAGGTTCCCGACATGCGTAGAAGATTCTCCAAAAGTCACAAACATGTACTAGAATGATGAAACATCTTCCTACACAACGTCTAGAACTCTTTTAAATCATATGTATTGTGTTTCAAGTTACAATATTTTGATAGAAATAAAGTATAACTATCGATGCCATTACTATTCGAAACTATCTTCCAACACAAGCTTCCATATATTGTCTAATAAATGAAATTATAAATATATAATAGGCTAGTATGGGTAAGATTCAAAATTATGGTTCTTAATTTAAATCTTCAATAGGTTCTTTGACAGTGACAGGCCAAAATATTCTTCCTGCTTTGGTTACAGGAAGATATTTTTCAGTGTCCTAGATTTTTCGGTTTTTGAAGCATTAACCTTATTATTTTGAACTAATTAAACAACCATCTTCCATCTGTTGAAATAAAAAATAAATTTTGCCATATACCTACCTGTCTAAGTAGTTATTTTTATGAATGTTTTATCAAATCCCCTGATACTTCAAAAACCGCAGTCTTAACAGGAAGTAACCAAATACGATATGTTTTACGTTTTTATTTTTATTTCCACCCAGGATTTAGCTAATGTTGTGTGTACGGAGCTTATTCCCTACTAAATTTGATGCACAGCAACTTTTATCTAAAATATTTTTCATTTAAACTAGGTGCTTTAGAGTTAGAGGCATTGTAACACGGTTTCCTCCAAAATCGTAAAAATCACAGATAGTCCGGGAGCTGAGGGCCAAAAAGGTGCCTGATTTGAAGAATTTTTTTTGATAATATAGGCTGAAAGTACTCATTTCATAGACAACAAATGTGAACGTCCGCCACCTCAAATCGGTTGCCATCAAATTTTATAGGGGAAAAAAATTCATATTTTCGAACTTTTTTCAATTTTTCGCTTATAACTCAAAACCAATTTAACGCAGAAGAATGTTTTTCAAAATAAGAGCGCATTAAACTACGCGTTGAATGATTTTCTCACAGCTAAAATCGAGTAATCTTTTCGCCAAAACCGATTGCCAATTTAGCCACGTTAGCGGAAAAATGAATTACGCTCATGTTCCAAAGCCTGCAATTTAAAGAGGGTTACTCCAAATAAAAAATGTTTTATGTAAAAGTTGTAGAATATTGAATTCTGTGTAAAATGATATCATTAATTTTAAAATTAACCCACTCCTGTGAAGACAATGTAATTAAAACGTGAACGTATTTAGCGCCTCGTGGTCTAAAATTCGTGAAATTTTTTGGGATTTTTTTACTGTTCTTCTCATATAATTCGGCAAATACAGATCACAAAGTATTGCTTTCTTCTTACTATAACAGGCTAAACTATTTCAAATATAATGATATATCTGAAGTTTAAATCGGTTTAGGGGTTTAGCCGGGTTCGGTACATCAAAAATCTGTAATTTTTACGATTTTGGTGGAAACCGTGTTCCAACGCCTCTAACTCAAAAATACCTAGCTAAAATGAAAAATGTTTTAGATAAAAGTTGCTGAGCATCTAATTTAGCAGGAAATAAGCTTTGTACACACAACATTGGCTAAATCCTGGGGGAAATTCAAATCAAAACGTGCTTACTTCCTGTTAACACATCGAAGTATCGGTGAATTTGATAAAATATTCATAAAAATAACTACTTAGACAGGTAGGTACTTGAATTTATCTTTTATTTTAACACATGGAATAATGTTGTTTAATTAGCACAAAATGGTTCATACTTCAAGAACCGAAGTCTTAGCAGAAAGTAACTACTCCGAATTCTTTCACGTTTTCATTTGTATTTCCACGCAGGGTTCAGCTAATGTGTATAAGTCGCTTATTTCATGCTAAATTTGATGCTCTGCAACTTTTATCAAAAACATTTTTCATTTAAACCAGGTGTTTTTGAGTTAGAGGCGTTGGAAAACGGTTTCCACCAAAATCTTAAAAATTACAGATTTTTGATGTACCGAATCCGGCTAAACCACTAGACCGATTTAAACTTCAGTTATATCATTATATTTGCAATAGTGTAGCCTCTTATATTAAGAAGAAAGCAATACTTTGTGATCTGTATTTGCCGAATTATATTCGAAGAACTGAAAAAAAATCCCAAAAAATTTCACGAATTTTAGTCCACAAGGCGCTAAATACGTTCACGTTTTAATTACATTGTCTCCACAGGAGTGGGTTAATTTTAAAATTAATGATATCGTTTTACACAAAATTTAATATTCTACAACTTTTATATGAAACATTTTTTATTTGGAGTAACCCTCTTAAAATTGCAGGCTTTGGACCATGAGCGTAATTCATTTTTCCGCTAAACGTGGCTAAATTGACAATCGGTTTTGGCGAAAAGATTACTTGATTTTAGCTGTGAAAACATCATTCGACTCGAATTTTGATGCCCTCTTATTTTGAAAAAAATTCTTCAGCGTTAAATTGGTTTTGAGTTATTAGCGAAAAATTGAAAAAAGTTCGAAAATATCGACTTTTTTCGCCTATAAAATTGGATGGCAACTGATTTGAGGTGGCGGACGTTCACATTTGTTGTCTATGAAATGAGTACTTACAGCCTATATGATCAAAAATTTTCTTCAAATCAGGCACCTTTTTGGCCCTCAGCTCCCGGACTAAGATGTTTGATGTAGCGAAACCGGCCAAACCAACCACTAAACCGATTTAAACTTCTTATGTATCATTACATTTGCAATAGTTTAGCCTCTTATAGTAAGAAGAAAGCAATTTTTTGTGATCTGTATTTCCTGATTTATATGCGAGAAACTGAAAAAAAAAATTCACGGATTGTAAACCACAAGGCGCTAGATACGCTCAAGCTTTAATTACTTTTCTTCACAGGAGTAGGCTAATTTTAAAATTAATGAGATCGTTTTACAAATAATTCTACAAATAATATACGTAACATTTTTTATTTGGAGTAAGTAACCTTGCAGGCTTTGGAACATGAGCGAAATTAATTTTTCCGCTAAAGGAGCTAAATTTACAATAGGTTTTGGCGAAAAGACTTAACCGATTTTAACTGTGAGGACCTCATTAGAAGCGAAATTTAATGCCCTTTTTTTTAGAAAGAACAAAATTTCTTCTGCGATAAATCGTTTTCCAGTAATTAGTGAAAAGTTGAAAAAAGTTCGAAAATGTTGATTTTGTTCGCCTATAAAATTTGATGGCCACCGCTTTGAAATGGCAGAATCGGACTTTCTTACTCAGAATGGTCAAACCTCCTGAAATGAACACCCATTTTCGGCCTCGGCTCCAGGACGAGAAGCTTTTGTTGGAACCATGTTTCGTATAGTAATGGCATCGATAATCGTACTTGTAGTTCTATTATAATATTGTAATTTGAATTCGATGTCTCGGCATGGAGACAAATGAGTTAAAAAGGACAAGGAGTTAAAAAATAAAATAAAACGAAAATCGATTGTTTTGGTCATATCGGGTTTCTCGAACGACTAATTCAATTATTGATCCCTTGTTATTCTATTTCCTATAAATTTATTTCTGAAAATCTCTTTTTCAATTTATTAGTTGTAGATATAGATAGATATATTCATTTGTCTTTGGGGGAAGTCCCAATACAAATAGAGCCTGGCTGGGCTATATAAAGATAAATATTAAGTAATATAGATTTACAAAGTCTGAAAAACATCTCATAAATATAGTTTACATACAAAATTTGTATATACAAGATTTCACTATAAACTAATTTCTACTAAACTGTCACTATTATGAATAAAATTTAAAATAAAGTTCAAACGAGATAATTAACAAATAAAGAATAAATAGTGATTAAACAAAAGAAAATATATAAACACACTTAATAGTAATACAATTAAAAATGAACCCTCATTAAATAGTACTTTTGATGTTTTTAATTTGTAATTCAAAATTATAATCACTTTAGCGAAGTATATATACATCTAATGGTGGTAGCAATATCATTTGTTTTGTATATAGAATGGATGGCAGGTGGATGTTATTGTTTACATTCAGTAATCGGTCCAATGCATCGTGTTTATTGATATATTGTCTAATAACTTATCTACAATTGTTTATGAATGATTATAAAGGAATACTATTTTATTTTTTGATGATGAATGATCTTAATCTCAGGCAATCAATTAGGTAGTAATACATCTGTTTTATTTTTGGCGGGTCTTGAACATTGAGTATTCATTTTAGGATATGTTATCGATGTCGGATATATAGTGGTTCCTAATTGAAGAATAAATAGGGATACTGTTATCAAATGGTAAAGGGTTTCGTAAAAACCAATTTATTAGTTTCAATGAGGTAAAAAATTGATCAGTCGAATTTGTTATTACACCTATGAGGCCTTTATTAATACCATAAAAAATCGGTCATTCAGATTCATAGTGACCGATTCTTTATGATATTAATTTCTTAATTTAAGAACATGTTTTGGTGTACGTATGGCATTTACTTTAACTTTCAGTTGTTGAATGACATTTCTATATGAAATAATTTATTCCAAAGGGAATCGCAGAATTTCTTAAAGAGGAAGAAATATAAATTCGAGGGGGGCGATGTTCGTAGGAAACTTTAATACATTTTTTTTTATCTGTGTTTTTTTATTTCTGTGTTTGTATAACTAAACAAGTTGAAAGGGGATAAAAAAACTTATGTTATTACAAGATGTTTACTGGTAAAAGTAATATGCAGTTTGCAAGATTCAATTACGAAGGACTACATGGTTGAGAGAGGAAGGGGAAAAAAGAACAAACACAGAGAGAGTATAGGGGAGGGAGAGGGGGGGGGGGGGAGGTGGCTGCGTTGACATTGATAAATGGCTTTTAGGGTATCATCCCGGGCTCTCTTACATTTTTTAGACTAATATCGTCATAGTTCATAATTTTATTATTAGTATGTACAGCCTTCATTATTATTATTATTATTATTATTATTACAGAGGTATTTTTTTTTATTTATTTATTTATATATATATACATATTATTTATTTATATATATATACATATATCTTTACCTTTATATGTATAAAGGTAAAGATATGAACCAATAATAGTGTTGCTATATCAATAAATTTTACACAAATGCGTTGTTTGTTGAAATTGATTCAAATTGAAATGAAAAATGATTTACAATCACTACATAACAGATTGGAAGAACCAAGCCCTTTGAGCCCCGGAGCCCTTTAGAAGTACGGCGACCGATTGAAGTTGCATCAACCCTTCCCATTTCCCTTTCATCATAATGGTGAAGTACCACTCTTCAGGAACCAGAAAATTACAGTACTTCTCCAAAGTAGGGGCGTTTAGAAGGTAGGGGAGTTAATGAGATTAACTTATGTCAGATAACAAAAGGCTTTATCGTAAATTATAGACTTTATATAGCTTAATGTCACTATTTCACTGACCAATATTTGAAAGTTTTGCTTTTGTTCAAATCTTTGTAATGATAACTTGATGACCCATCCGAATCATTTGGATAGGACGCTTACAATAAATCCAAATACCTTACAACACTTTATAAACTTCTAAATCTTCAGAACTAAAAAATAATAATAATCAATGGATCATTAATAATAAATATTATCTTACTTCTTCGTTATCCTATAATGTACCTTTGTTTGTGTTTATATAGAAAAATTAACTATCTCTTGTTATGGCTAAAAATAAGAAATGACTAAGTATTGAATATGAAAAAAATCGAGTAAACATTTACATGAGAAAAAAAGAAAAATATTCCGAGAACTCATTAAACGCGTTGAGAACACGCATGCCCCTTTAATGACAGAACATCGTTTATAATTAATAACATTCTGTTCATGGGGAAGAGTTGTCGACATGTTTAAAACATACATACTTAATGGAAATTATTTGTTTCAATGGTAACTAAATTAAGTTTTCAACAACTAAACAGAGAATTATAAAATCAGACGCGATGGAGTAAGTATTTATGGATGCATTGCCGAATTACCACAAGTAAAAACTTTTATTTAACAATAACAAAAAAATAGTGTACTTTAGAGGGCAAATAAAAACAAAAATATGTAAATGAACACGTCAATTACTAACCTAAGTGAAAGTTGTGTGTTGAGCGCATCGCACCAGATTTTTATAAATAAGATTTGTACATGTTATACTCATATCTTCTCCTTTCCGAATATGTTCCAGATAACTCGATATTTGTCATGTATAATTTTCAAAGCAGCTTCCGGCACCAGGAAGGGCGCTACCCTCGCTATATGAGCAAGTTAGATTGCCACCCAGCCTCCAGAGCTCCAGAGCTAATTTACTCGCTTAATAAAGGGATGGCTCCAGAGGCTGGAGAGGCCTCAGGTTCCAGTGATTGATCGAGTCCAGGGCTGAGAGCTAATTATGGAGGGACACCTGCTGCACCTCCTGCTTAGCCAACATCATTAGTCTATCTAATAGCGATGTAATACTCTGCCAAGCTTCAGGATTTGAAGCATGATCGTCTTTGGCAAATATATTAATATCAGGCATTATATATTTCATAATAATAATTGAAGCCTGAGTGGATCCGAAGATTGGATACGGCCACCACCACTACCTACACACCTACATCCACCGACTATCAACCCCAACTCTGACAGATCCGCCTCAACATAAAGGCCCATACTGAAACATAAAGGTCCAATCAAACAAATTGAAGGCGAATGTATAGCGAGAAACCAGTTCACAGTACTAAATTAATAACTAAATTAGTAGAAGGACTAGGTGAGGAAACTTAATTTCCTTTTTAGGGAGATAATGTGCTAAATTCAAGACATCCTGTTTTTGTTTACAAGAGAATAGCCGTTTCGACCGCTAACATAAAAGCCGTTAAAATAGAATATAATCCCCACGCTATCTGTTTTTCATTAATTACTATCTTGATAACAAGAACCATGCAAATTAAAGTTTACTGGTGTTTTCCCAGGAAGAGAAACTACAAATATATCATTTTTATTTTCATTTAAATGCCTTTTCAATAAATTTGTCAGTGGAGGAATATTTCCCCCTCCATTCTTTAGGTGAGGTAAGGGATGTTCCAGTGGGTGACTCTTGAATGTGACTTCGTACTGTTAGCATGTACTCTTGGATGTGACTTCGGACAGTGAACATGTAATGATCATGATAGGAAGTGATAGAGTGTCCCTTCAGGACTTACTAAGTCTCATTAGTGACTTTTTAATTAACATGGCAATCCATGGTGAGCTTAAAAAAGTATTTGAGAATTAAAAAAAAAGTGTTTCAAGTTAGTTTTGTAACGATGATTGTCAAGTTGACAAGACTCCAAACTACTCTCATCATTTGGCGCTATTGGTTAATTGATCTATCAAAGGCTGTACGACTAGAGAGAGCTGTGTTAGATCCTGGGAGTATCCAGATGAGTACCCAATATGTATATATGTTCGATTATTTTGTAATATGGTAGTTTTAGTATGTTGTTGCACTTGGTTTAATCATATTTATATTATTTGTCCATTCTATCTTATTTGTAATGGTTGTAAGCTATGACAGTGTTAATCATCAATTTAATTAAAATCTCATTTAATCCTTTTAAAGATGCATAATAAATATGTAAAATGTTTGTTACTTTGCTTTGATATTAATAAACAAATAGTTGGTACATTTTTTTTTTATTATTTATAGTAATACTAGCTAGGGTGCCCGGCTTCGCTCCGGTAGTTGTGTGGTAGTTTTAATACCAGAAAAACTTTAAAATTAAAGGAAATATAGAACAAAATTAGCACCGTCTTGAAAATTCGGTTTTAACTTGGTATCAATATTCTGCAGACTTGAGATCTGCAGAGTCCATCCAAATAAGGAACCCTGTATAATTTACTGGGGGTTGAAAATGGTAAATGAACAATTAATTCTGCTGCAACCTTGTGGAGTTATGCATCCTTTTGATGGTTTCTGTGATTCTGAATCCTATAAGCCCATTCCAAGTAGTCAGAAGATAATAAGTTATTAGATTATTGTTGAAAAATCTGGTATCTCAGTTAAAAAAATTATATTCGAGTAAAACTTAATCACTGACTACTATGATGGTCCTATTTGATCCAGAAATATAGAAACTACCGACGATTCATAGAAACTTTTTTTTAAGACCTTTCTTACATTTCAACCTCCCTTAAGATATCCCCCCGTAATTTGAACGGTTTCTGCATATCTCGAATCTTACTTCTATTACAAGTGAAACCAAAATTTCTTGAAGGCACAATTTTTCATTATATTTCTTTTTATCTTAAACTATGAGGGATGATAAAATCTTGAATGCTGTTATTGGAGTTAGTCGTTTTGTCAACTGGAATGCTCATCATATGTAGTAACCAAACCAACTTCTTTTTCATAAACACAATAGGAATACTTCAAACTTTTTATTTTCGATTTATATTTAGTCAATTCATCTCTTTTTTTATGTCTAATTTTATTCGCTCACTGTACTACTAAGAAATGTTCACTCATATTGCATTAAATTTACTTAAGTTTATATTATATATAGATTAAATGTAACGTGCTGCTGATACATTAGCCTTCTCACGAGAAACTATTTTTTTAAGGAATCCAGTTGGTTTTCTAATTGATTGCTGAGATGTAAAGTACTTATTTTATTTTTAAACGCAAACTAATTATTTTCTCTTAATTTTTTAGTAATTTAAAAAGAACAGCTGATAAAATATAGAACGATTACCTACATGCTGAATGAATGGACAATAAACATTGAGTGAAACGCACCCTAGCGCTTCCTGGTAGCCTGGAGCTCGAACTAAATTTTCATTCATAAACTCGTATCTCAATCTCAGAGAGGCTAATTAAATGGTGCGAGAGGCTTAAAATTCCAGTCCCTTTCTCTTCAATTTTACACTCTTAAGAGAAAAACGGAAACCTTCTTCTCCATAAGGGATCATGTGGCTAAACGAAGACATAACTTCCTTAATCCTACGTGGAGTCGTTTTTGAGCCTTTTCGGCACGCACATTGTACACTTTGCTTTATAATATATATTGATTACCATAAATACATATGAAGTCTTTTATCTGTTTTAATCATATATATACCTATTTATATTATAAGATGCAACATTATATTGCCCCACATATGCCTTTGAGAGAGGAATCCAATTCTTGAAATTCTATTATCTTTTGATTCATAAAAGGGGAATCATATTTTTATTTTACTATGAAAAGGGGAAGGTATTGTATGTAATCAGGGAAAGTAAATATTTCATTAGTTTGGGCATTTCCTAGAAAATGCTCTGGCATCCCATTAAATCATTAATCACTTCTTAATTAAAAACAATAGTAAGTATAGTTCCTTTTACACGTGTCATTCATTAACTCATTATGGCCAAATATAAGATGTAAACAATAAAAACTTTAACTCTCCTAAATTCTTTACCAAACAATTTTAAATTTGGTGTAAAGTTCTATTTTAAATCCCGTTGGTTTTTAGATTAGCTGAAAAACGTTTTTATTTTTATCATTGAATTTTGATTTGACCAAAAAAAGAATACGATATAACTAATTCAACGCATTATAGCTATTGAGCCACAGCAACGCGTGGTAAGATCTGCTCGTAATTTTTATATAACAAGGTTACAAAAATTACCAACTTAATTTGACCGCGAATCGACCGCGGCATAGAGTACTTTAAGTTAACCCGAAGAAGACCATTACCCGGAAGGCCACCATGAAACAGCAGAATAAAGCAATCCTAACTAAGGAAAAAAACAGAAAATCATTTAAAAATTTTAATTGGACATTCGTGTTTATTAGCAGAATCTTCAAAAGAAATCTAAAAAATCTGGTGCGTGCGCGATACGCACAACTTTCACTTACCAACTTACTTAGATTAGTTAATGCCATTTCCCAAAGTTACACATTTTTCCACATTCATTTCTTATTTTTGTTTTAATTTGCTCTATAAACAACACTTATTTCTTTTATATTTAAATATAAGTTTTTACTTGTGATAATTCAGCAATGCAAGCATAATACTCCAAGTCGTCTGATATTATAATTCTCTATGTACTTGTTGAAAATTTCATTTAGTTATCATGAAACAAATAATATCCATTAAATGAACAGAACGGCTTTATTATGAACAATGGTCTGTCATTAAAGGCGTATTCCGCATGCGTGGGCTCAACGTGTTTTTGTGAGTTGATGGAATATTTTTATTTTGTTCTCCACTATATGCTTACTTGATTTTTTTCATATTTAGCCATTTCTTGTTTTTAGGCGTTACGAGACATCGTTGATTTTTCCATATAAACAAAAACAAAGGTACTTTATAGGAATACAAAAAAAAAAAATCTGGTGCGTGCGCGCAACACACAACTTTCACTTACCAACTTACTTAGATAAGAAATTGACGTATTTTGTTAAATATCATTTCCCAAAGTCACACAATTTTCTACATTCATATCTTATTTTTGTTAATCGTTAAAGCCGTTTTTGAGTAAATAAAAAAACACGTGAAATTGATACAAAATTTATTAAGTAAAGTCCCCCCTCCGGTTGATCCATTTAATTGATCAACCGGAGGGGGGACTTGGTTATCACATCTTTGTCATATAAATACATCAAATACCCAGTTTGATCAAAATCGTTAAAGCCTATTTAGAGTAAATAAAAAAAACACGTGAAAATGTTACAAAATTTATTAAGTAAAGTCCCCCTCCGGTTAATCAGTTTTGATGAAATTTTTACAGTCATATCTCGGGCCTATAAATAGATGAAATACTCAGTTTAATCAAAATCGTTAGAGCAGTTTTTGAGAAAATCGAAAAAAACTTAAAAAGTTATAAAATAAAGTACCCCTTCCCTTTGAGCAAATTTGATGAACTTTTCGCTGTCACATCGAGTAAATAAAAAACCCCGTGAAAATGATACAAAATTTATTAAGTAAAGTCCCCCCTTCGGTTGATCAATTTTGATGAAATGTTGGCTATCACATATTTGGCATATACATACATCAAATACCCAGTTTGGTCACAATCGAGAAAGCCGTTTTTGAGTAAATAAAAAAAGGACGTAAAAATGATACAAAATTTATTAAGTAAAGTCCCCCCTCCGGTTAATCAGTTTTGATGAAATTTTTACAGTCATATCTCGGGCATATAAATACATCAAATACCCAGTTTGATCAAAATCGTTAAAGCCTATTTAGAGTAAATAAAAAAAACACGTGAAAATGTTACAAAATTTATTAAGTAAAGTCCCCCTCCGGTTAATCAGTTTTGATGAAATTTTTACAGTCATATCTCGGGCCTATAAATAGATGAAATACTCAGTTTAATCAAAATCGTTAGAGCCGTTTTTGAGAAAATCGAAAAAAACCTAAAAAGTTATTAAGTAAAGTACCCCCTCCCTTTAAGTAATTTTGATGAAATTTATGCTGTCACATAGCGGGCATATACCTACACTAAATACCCAATTTCAGGATCGCACGGCTTATAGTTTTTGAGCTAGTCTGTTCACATACACACACACACACACACACACAGACACACACACACACACACACACACACACACACACAGACCATTTCGCGGGACTTGGTCATTTCGACTCAGGGGACCCCAAAACGTGTATTTCCGTTGAAAACCGGAAGTCGATTTTTTTCACGATCGCAATACTTCCACTTACTATATATTTCATATATAGGTAAGTGAAAGTAAAAAACCCTTCCCTATTTAAGTCCCCTCAGAACGTTTTAATATTGATAAAGTTTACCTGATATTAAAGAACACCTAATAATTATTAAACATGAAGAATTTGATCAAAATCATTAAAGCCGTTTTCGAGATAATCGAGAAAAAAACGTTAACATTGGAAAAAAGTTATGAAATAAAGTGACCCCTCCGTTTGGTCAATTTTAATGATATTTTCGCTGTCATATCGCGGGCATATACCGACATCAAATACTAAGCGGATATATACATACACTAAATACCCAATTCCAGATTCGTATGGTTTATAGTTTTTATACGCACACACACAGACAAACATTCGCGGGATTTGGTTATTTGGACTCAGGAGACTCCAAAACGTGTATTTCCGTTGAAAACCGGAAGTCAATATTTCCCCTTACTAAATATTTCAAGTGAAAGTAAAAATGCAAAAGATCTTTGCATCATTATCTCTGTAACTTTGCTTTCTCCGGAATAAGTTCCTGTAGATTTACTGCTGTTTTTCTTAATACTTTAATTTTATTTTTAAGATTATAAAAAGCTGATTTTACCTTTTGATTAATTGATTAATATGATTGATTTTTGATTAATTACTTCTTGATTCACATTCATTCTTGTTGACTCTTCGGTTATTTTTATACAAGCATTATCAAAATCAAAAATAACAAATCATCACAAAAAACAACATAAAATTATTAAAAAATATAATTCTTTTATTTAGCGACAGAAATAGTTGAAAATGCAAATCAAGGTAAGGAACATATCTAGAACTATTAAAATGCTTAATAATTTTACCCATCTTGAAACAACTTTGCCTTTTTACTACTCCTCGACTCCACGGTATTCCAAATTTATTATTATCCGTTGGATAAGAAATAAAACATAATGATAAATCTGCAAGTAAATAAAATAAAACATGGGCAATATGTACTGGATAGGGCAACAATCCATCGGCTTGTTAACTGCGGTCGGAGTAGTCGACCCAAAAATTATCCGGCCCATTAACCTCTGCTTTAGCAACTTGAACTTTCTGGAATCTGTTCCACCCAGCTGTTGTTTGGCAAACTGTCTTCCAGCATCTGTGCCTATAATGGAACGGCTCATTATCCTTAACTTTCTTCTTTAACTTATCTGCGTGTGCTTTAATTTATAACTTTTCTTATTTCCATATTATAAAAGTATATGTACATTATTTACAAAACATCTTTTATTCAGATAGTTTATTTTCATAACATATAATTAACATTCCATAAAGTTTTCCATCACTATAATTAACGTATTATTATTTTTTTTTTTTTTTTATAAAGTTGTAACATAATTCGTCAAATCATTACCTCGCTTTTAGAAATCATCGTCATAGCAAACCATTACGAAAAAGATAAACAATAAATAGAGGATAATAAAAATAAAAACTGCTATTTACACTGGAGGGTTCTAGGACTTCAGTACTTGTACAGGAAGTACTACAACCACGTGGTTTTTCCTTCCTAATCAATTATTTTATTAGGATTACAGATACTCGCTTTATAGAGGCTGAGTGTGCCAAAGTAAGCTCTCTTTACCTAAGGGTCAATCCAATAGTTGTTGGAATAGAATAGATAAGTTCCCTGTCACAGTCATTTTCGAATCCAGTTTATGTTTATTTAAATGTATGCCTGATTAGGATTATTATTTTTTGTTTAAATAAAAAGGGAATACCTTATTCTGTAATGTTGGACCAATTTAATCCTATTTATATTTATTAATAACAGATCTATTCAACTATGTTCTACTTTAACTATATACTCCCGTTAAAGAATAAATAAATAATTAACGAATGAATAAATAAGGAAGCAGCCATAATAACCAGGCTAAGAATTGGTCACACGAAACTGACTCATATACTCGTATACACCTGCTTATTGAACTCCACCGGCCAACTTGTGAAACTTGTGATAATGCTCTTCTTACAGTGGAACACCTACAATGTCACAAATACCTGAAGGAACGCCGCGACCTCAACATCATAACGCAGTATCCCTATAAAGCAAACAACGGTATAGAAAAACCCTAAGATACCTCAGGAGCACAAAATTGATCCAATACATTTAAGAAGATCAGTCGTCGCTAATGGGCTGAGCAGTCAAAGCGACGTTAAACAACATCAAATAATGTAGGGAAAACTCATATATATTATTTCTTAAGGCTTTTTTTTTTTTTTTTTTTTTTTTTTTTTATTCTTTTTGTACAGTACGCCTTAACTTCCTTAATACTGCATCAAATTTCATGAATGAGGCATCATTTTAAAGCTTTCACAACACCCGTTACACCGGAAAAATATACAAATTACTCATTTCGCCTTCGATTGCGAGTTATAAGCTGGCAACCATAACTGCGGTTTTGGTAATAGAGATTTGGTAGTTGAGGTTTCTAAATGGTGTCAATATTTTAAGGTTTTTAAAGAGAACATTTTCGAACATATACATTTTTTCGATTAACCACTTCGTTTGCGAGTTGTAAGCGAAAAACTGCAATTCTCAGAGATAATGGTCGCAGGGCTTTTTCAAAGGTGTCATGTTTTCCAGTTTGTCGAGAAGAAACATTTTTGGTTATATAAACTTTTTCGATTGCCGCCGTCGTTTGCGAGTTACAAGCAAGAACTTGCAATTTCAATCAATAGAATCAGCGAACTCTCTTTCCCTGAAACCAATGTGTGCATTTACATAAATATGTGGTGTTTTCGAGGGTGCGCTCTTTCAGTGACTACTATGTCTGTGTAAAACAAACCCTCCAACAAACAATCACAGATGACCATATCGTAACTTCAAACATAGTGTTCAAAGAGGTCCAGTAAACACGTAATTATTATGTAAATACGTTAAACTTAATAAATAAACTTAATTAAAAATAAATAATCTACTATTTAAACACATATATTACTTCAACCTTAACCTATCCCATGACACACTAAATACGCTAACGATACTAAATATACGGTGTGTAGGTACTTCAAATAAGTTGGAAGTGCTAATGCTTCGTACGGGTCAGCTAGTAAAATCTAAAATCTGTAACATGGATGATAATACTGTCGGATAATGGACGGTTTACTGTTCTGAAATCCATTTACTTTATGTTGTATTAAGTCTTAACTACCCTTAGAGAAACCCCTATTTGCAATCGCGTAGTCAACTAATCGACCTATGGACTTCGATAATAAATATTCGCCTAATGTGACGTTCAATTAAAATCGATCCGAGGATTTATCGTAATCCGAATCCCATTATCCTTTGTCAACGGAGTTAAAGAGGATCTCTTTATGCGCCCCTCCCCTTAACATTTTCCAAACAAAGCCTAATATTTATTCCAGACCCCATCATATAAAGCAGCTTCAATCAGTAATAAGGCTTCCCAATACCAGATAATGCCTTAGCTTCTATAAAGCCTCTTTAATATATTTATTATTATTACACAATGATCCCTTACAACTGCCGCTGATTATTGAATATTATGAATCTAATTTAAAGGCGTCATTCCCTATCGGATGGATACCCCCCATACCAGGTTAACACCCAATATCAGGTTCACACACACAGACCATTTCGTGGGACTTAGTAATTAGGACTCAGGGGACCCCAAAACGTGTATTTCCGTTGAAAACCGGAAGTCGAAATTTTTCACGATCGCAATACTTTCTCTTACCATATATTTCATATAAAGGTAAGTGAAAGTAAAAAACAGATTTTTTTGGGTTTGTAAAATGTTAAAATGTTTTGTAACCATCTTGCCGTTGAGCGATTTTGTTTAAAAAATTAAAATTAATGTTTTAACGTGAAACATGTACAAAGTCTAGAAAGCTCTAGAACATTCCAAACTTGTCACCACGTATTAATACATAATTGTAACCGTTCCATGCTATTCTAGAACTTGTTAACTTAGAACTTGAATAAACATTTGTTTTGGTTTCAAGTTACACTAGGTTGATCTCAAGTAAAATATAAATTTGAAAAAAAAAATTGAACGAGTCATTTCTTAAATAGCAAGGTGACAAAATACCATGTTATTTTTCTTAAATTTAACGATATGGCATTCTGTTTGTTTGCTATGAGGGAGCTTTGGCAATTTTCTGTCGGTGTGTTCTGAATACTAATATAATAAAATGCTTATAATAATTTCCACCTTCTAAATAATCACGAATGACGAATTGGACCTTAGAATATGGATAGAGATGTGCGTACCCCAGAATATGGATGGATGGAGATGGGTAGGGAGCGTTTGATAGTGTCACCATCGGGCTTTCGGGCTCGCTAAGCTTTTTATTCTATTCCATTCTGTGATACATGTCACGAGTTCAAGGAGGTACACCAAAAAATATTAAAAATTAAATGAGAATGTCTGCTTATCCTACTATGGAACAATATCTCTAAAATTTCTACCCTTGGGAAAGGAAATGGAGGAAAAAGGTATAATATAAAATAAAGTGATGCAGAAGTGCGCCGATGATACCTATATTATCTTATCCTCATACCTCTTAATATATTTATTGTCAGTACCCAATAATCCAATCAAACTGCTACTGAATATTATATTACAATGATTAGAATTTTAGAAACCATCCATAGCGAGAATTATGGGGACATTATAGCAATACTCATATCGAGTAATGGTTCGTATATAATCCTAATGCAATTTCAGTCTAATACGATTCAGATTCTTTGGAATACATTACTTCCAAGTTATCTCTATCTCGGTGAGGTACCAAATCCTCTTGTTCGTTCTAAGCGAATTTATTATGTTCAATTCAATTCGTCTTATAATTCTTTAAGATCTGTTGTTATTCATATACATCCTCATGACTAGAGCTCGGATTCCCGTGCAATTGCATCTTTTTATTGGTAAGTCAGAATAAAGCGAATCCAAGTTACTTATCCGAATCAAGCCTAATGGGATGTTTAAGAATGATGAAGTTTTATACTGCACGAAATTGCACGTTTTGGGGTTTACTGAACGAAATTGCACGTTTTGGGGGTTACTGCACGAAATTGCACGTTTTGAAGTTTTATGGCAAGAAATTGCATCATTTGATATTTTGAAGAAAAATAATTATTACAAATTTTAATTTTCTTAAGTAAACATCAAAAAATTGGTGGAAATATAAATGGAAATTAGGAATAGGAATAAAAAAATAACCGAAAGGAAAGAGAAAAATTAAAGGGAGCTTGGGAGATGTAAACAAACACAAACCTCCAATTTCCCAGAACTAAGGGCTGAGTAGTTCCTGGATGTTTACATTTTGTTTCTTAATTCTCATCGTTCTCTCACTATCAATCTAGCTTCTGTCGAGTATATTGTTACTTAAAAGGCCAAATATTAGAGGCGTGTCTTCAAAAAAGCGGGATGGATTGAAAAATATCCTGACCCAAAAGGGATGGTAGTATATTGTTTTGCAAATCTTGTGATAAAAATATTGGATGTGAGAGGAAATCACAAATTGATGCCCACTGCAGCACAAGTAAGTACCTAATTATTTTTTAACCATAGAACGGTACCAGGGGTAGTGCGTGTCATCAGAGTGATTTAAAAATAAGCCTACGCAACCGGATATTGCAACTAGTGATTCCATAATTTGAGTAGTATCTTGCCTTTATAAGATCTCCCTTTTTCCAATTTAATAACAGCTCACATGCGAGTGTTTTACTCTTTATTCCACATCTTGTTACTATTTTAAGTAAATATTAGGTATATATTCTGATTCTGAAATATAGAATTGGAAGAAAATGTACAATCAATTATCAAATTAAAAACCATTTTGATGAATCCAACCATTCAATCTGATTTGGCATTTATTAGATCGAATTTAGCAGCTTTGCCGGTTGCTTGCGGAAAATTTTTTCTCTATTTGACCAAATAAATATATTTGAGGACGTTGGAAAATCATTGGAAACAATCAAGAGCGAAAAAGGAATTATCATTCACGAAAAATTTCGAAAATTTTTATTAAAAAACCTGAATACCAACTATAAAAAAATTGTAATGATTGCCTGAACGGAAATTCAGTCACTGTTGAATTGAAGGAGATCCCTAGTTGCTGAGTCGCTATAAATATTGTCCTCTAACGGTTGTAGAAGTTAAGATATCTTTTTCTAAATTGAAAGAAAGTTTAAGTGACAGGAGGCACTGTTTTACAGAAAAAAATTTAGAAATGTATTTAGTTATAAACTTTGATTAAAAAAATAATGAAGTGTAGTTACATTTCTAATGTACTCCATTAATTTTTTTTACTAATGAAAATATCATTATTTTACCAAAATCTATATTAAAACCAATATTTTAAAAATAAAAGATTTTACTTCAATTTACTCTCCGCTACTTATTTGTTTCAAAAGTAGCTATATATTGTTCACATAAATAATTTAATTCATGATTTTCAAGCAATAAATTTTTTTTGCACGGTTTTGCACGTTTTCAAAAAGCTTTACTAATGACATTTTTTAAAAGTGTTTCGACGATAACTCAGAAGGTATAATTAATTTTTTTCAGTCATTTAATTTTAGATAATATTCAAATCTTTTTTCCTGTTAGTTCTAGGTCGTCAGGAATTTGGTGAAAAAATCTTTTGTCAATACTAACTTTCCATTTTTGGAATCACAATTTAAGATTGAAATCTGTCTCGGTATATGACACACTTAGAAATCTAAATAAAAAATCAGAATGAAGAGTGACATAGAGGCAAGCTTCAGGTAGATGGGAAAAAAGTTACTATATTATATATTTAGTTACTATATTTTTCCAGGTTTTCACAGTACAAGCTCTTCCAGTCTAAAAAATAAAAATTCGAGGGTAAACAGTTCATAAGACAGCATTTATGGAGAAGTATTTAAGAATTAATAAAAAGTTTGACATACATATAAGTTGTAGCAAAAATATAAATACTCCGGCTTTGAAAATGGATAAATAATATTTTATCAGCCCTGAATTGACAGTGTAGAGTGATGGTGGAAAAAAAATATTTATAAATTTTTGATTTTCTTCAAATATTATTTTCCTAGCCCATTCTTTATTTCCTATCTCCAAACTTTGCACAATGCGATTATGCACTAAATGTGGTTAAAGTTATATAGTATGTTTATTTGCCACTGCCTAAAATGTTTTCGTATGGATTTGTGATATATGAATTTTTCCCAATCCGTTGAAAATCAATCTTTGTTCGGAGTTTTCGTGATATTCTGTGACTGTAGTTTAACACGTTTGGAATATTCAGGTGCCTAATTTATACGTCATTAGTCACTAAGTATGCATCTCCTAACTTCCTTAATACTTTTGACTGAAACGATTGCATTCTTTATACATTTGAGGTCTTTGCTAAGCCCCATATCTATCTTTCTATAGTTCTATCATGTATGCCCATAGAGGTTTAATGATCACTTTGTATATTTTAAGTATATTGGTGAAGGAAAATTTAAACCGTCTGTCAAGTAATCTTAATAATGCTTCATAACGTGTGTTTAGTTACTTTTTTATCAGTCTGATATTAGTTTCAGACATTTTTTGTCTCATATATTGCACTTGCTGAGAAGTAGGTGTTGATACATTATTAAAATATACTTCAGTTAGTACCGTGATTCAGAGTGTTTAATTTATAACTAAGTCCTACTCTTTATCTTTATATATATCTTTATATTTAATCTTTATATATAAACATTTCGTGTCGCGATGTTTGTCCGGGATAAAATCCGGAACTAATTAACCGATCTTGAAAAAAATTGGCTCATTGTGTATAGTTTTGTTGAGCTTAAAAGATCGTATAGTTTTTATCTCGATTATTTAATAAACTCAATATTTCTTTTATTGCAAATCAAATGTTTACTATTCTTCAATTGAATGTTATTTTTTATAAGTTCTCTAAATTTCCAACATATAGTGGTGTAAGTCGATTTATCGACAGAACATCTCATTTTCATTAGATATTTACGTTAGATGAATTACGAAAGGCAGACCACTAGCTTTGCCTTTGTGGTGACTACAAGTATGGCGTCAACTAACCACTTGAATCGGCTCATTATTCCGTTCAGAAGAATGACGAAATTCTCAATAATGTTCAGGATCCAAAATTTATCTGTCATCTGGATCTCTTTAAAAGTTATTATCATATTCAGGTATGTAACAAAAGCAAGGCAAGATAAATTATCCCAATATGTCAGGGTACTTACATAATGAAGCTCCTGACGTTTGAAATCAAGACCGCGCCAAGCGAATTCAAAAGATTTCTGGACCAGATTTTGTTCAAAGCGAATGGAGTCATGTCTTATTATGACGGCATAATCGTCGCATGAATTGTAATACTATAAAAGAAACGTAGATAGCTATTTTTAAAAGTTATTTAAACTTTTATATTTTATTTTACATATTTTTAAAAATATTACAAAGTGAATGAATCATTAATACATGCTATAGTCAAATATGAGATGTAGAAGATAAAACTTTAACTCTCCTAAATTCTTTACTATACTACTTTTAAATTTGGCGTAAAGTTCTATTTTTAATCCCGTAGATTTTTAGATTAGATTACGTTTTTATCATTATAACTGAATTTTTATTTGACCGTATAAGATTAGGATATCATTAATTCGACGCATTTTAGCTACTGAGCCACGGCAACGCATTTATAATAATTTAATCATCCGTCTTAGCAATATCAATTATATTGAGCTCGGCAGGGGACTGATATTATTCCGTGATCCAAATCCCCTCCCCGTATTCAACCGCACGAACTTATACCATCGGAACACCACCAATGGGATACTGATGGAAAACAGCTGTTGTTTCTCATGGCGGTTTGTTACTGACAGCAATGCTTAGTTATTGATGTTATTGCTCTAGAGACCACAGCCATTCGCTGAGAATCAACCGCCCATATCTCGATTTCCTAAGATTTTTTTGGAATCATTTCAGTGGAACTACTTTTATACCAGTTTCCTTGCGTTCCTCCAGATTCGTAAATCATTCACAGAAATAAAATCTGCCAGACAGGGTCAGAATAATTCTTCACTTTTAAAAAAATATATTGTTAGGCAATTCTTTATTAAACGATTTTTTTTTTTTAATGGGAATAACGACTTAAGCCCAAAGTATTAATGTAGTATACTTTATGTTTAGAAATTATTAATTTCATTTAAACCTTAAAAAAATAAATTTAAACATTAAACTTTTTTGTGTGTGTGTGTATGTGTGCAGAAGATAGTTGTAAAACCCCTCCTATAATAACTATTATAACAGACATGGTAGATAAAGATGAGGTTGATCATTTAATCAAATAAAGCCATATTTTTTTTTTTTTTTTCATCCAATAATATCACAATCTGCAAAATTCGATTATAAGTTAGGGATGCATGTTATTGACAAAAGCCTAACTTTTTCGATTAAGCCGTTTCTTCCCTTAATTTCTGTTACAAGGGCGGTTTTAACCCTTGGACTAAGGTATATCTGACACATTATGACGATAGCATTCTTATATTAATTATAAACTTACTATATTTACTATATTATACTAACTATATTTTTTAAATTTATTTCACGAGGTTTAAATACTTAATTACATTAAAAAAAAATTTAAAAAATGTAAAAAAATAGAGGGAAATGAAAGTCATTTTTCTTGATGGTTTGAAATGTCATTTCCATGTTTGCCAAACTTCATCATTCATAAGTTATTAGATATATTTTTTTCCTATCCATACATTGATTCGCACCTGTCAGCGATCGGCAACAATCAGCGAATTCTGCAGCAACGCATTAATGAGGCAATTAGGACATGAGGGAAGGGAAGTGCTCAGCAGCACCTCTTTCCGGACTTGACACTAATTCAGGTGAGGAGATCTCTCATCCGGCTTCTTTTTAGCCGCCTTCTAACCGGCAAGTCAACCGTGGCCATGTGGTTAATTAATCTGTTGTTATGTCCTTCCAATTTAACAAAAAAGCGTGAGTAAAGCGTTCGTATGTGTTGTAGGATAGTCGGTTGTTGTAAGTCTGTATGTAGAGTTTGGTTACTTACGTAATTAGTCTCAAAATTTTTGATTGGAAAGTTTGTAATTTTTGTAGGTCCGTCTTTTTAGCTGAGCCGAAAATCTGTGAGGCGTATGTCACAATGGGTTTAAGTAAGTAGGTGTATGTATTCAGTTTTGTCTAATTTTCAATTTAGAAGATTTAGAAAAAAAGTGAGTAAAGTATTTTTGAACGTAAGTTCAGTGTTTTTTTTTTCATTTTGACATGTTGGCCCCAAGTCATCCTTCTGTCGAACAGAAGTCCAAGGTAACGTACAGTTTCTGTCTGTGGAATTTGGTTGTCGCCGATGAAAACTGGGGGACATGTATCTCGTCTGAGTGTGAAAGTTATGTGTTGTGATTTGTAGTGATTTAATTTTATTTTCCAGAGTGAGTACCATTTTCGTAATTGAAGTGGTTCTGTATATTCAATGAGGCAAGTCTAGGGTTATGATTTATAAAGGAAAGTAATTTGGATCTTCGTCTCTACTACTGTTTATTATATTTTGTACATAACAAACGTTTCGACCTCCAGGGCCGTCTTCAGTGTCTAAAAATTACATAAATTAATGTTTGGTTAGTCAACTTTTTTAAAAATTAATAAAAGATATGTATAACAAGGAGATATTACTTTTTTAATTACTGCATCATCCTAATCATATTACTGCCTTCCCAGGAGTTAACCCTAAACGTACCAAAGAGGTTTAACAAGGATGTATATATGTATTCTAAGTATAATAACTTTCAACTTAAACATATTTACAAGCAGGCCAGTGACTGTGTTGTCTATTACGACGATGCAGGCCAGTGTTATTAAGTGTGAGTCTAAACAATATAGCCAACATTCCATAATATACATGAATTGTCGAAACAAACCAAGCATTATAAAAATAGCTACCATACTAGTTAATTGAAAACATATAATAGATAAATTCCAATAGATTACTAATAAATATTACTAAATTAATACATAGCAATTAATAACTAACTTTATTCAAAAAATAAAAATCATATGAAGTTAAATATATCTATCTACACACACAACACAAGCACATCATATATACCTTTCTATGTAGGTTAATCATAAATTTCTACTTCAACAACAAAATTAAAATATTCAACATAACAATGAAAACCATAATTTAGTATTTTTAATTTGCTTATTTCAATATCACATTAGTTATCACTCCCATCTTATTTTATTTTTTGTAATATTTCTGCATATGCATGATGTAAATTATTTGTGTCTGTACGAAAATTAACCGCCTTATCCAGATTTTGAGAAATTATCATTGACTCTATTATTTTTCTCTTCGTGCCGTTACCCTCTTTGTGTACAATTATGGGCTCATCATAATCAAATTTATGTCCTGTATCTATCACGTGTTTCACCAATGCTGTTTTGTTTGAATTTTTATTTTTGTTTTTTACATCATTTTGATGTTGATAAATTTTCTTGTTTAGATGTTGTCTGGTTTCACCATAATAAGCTCCAGGACAATGTAAGCAGTTGATCTGGTATACCACCTTCGATTGCTTCTCTTTTATTATTCTATCTTTCAATTGTGTATACGATTCTTTAATTTTGTTTCCTGCTTTATATCCGAATTTTAAATTATCTATGTCATATTCTATAAATGATTTATATATGTTCTCCGAAAGACCCTGTATGTAGTTACATTTGACAAATTTATGGCAAATTGGTGTTATTTTATTCTCCTTATTTCCTTCACTTGTCGACAATTGTTTGTACCACGCTTTTTTTATCATTTTCATTGGGTAAAAATTGTCCAAAAACATCTGATATATTCTAGTTTTAACGGCTGGAATGAAAAGGGTATCTGTTATTTTTATCGCTTTATTTATTATATTGTTAAGTACGTTATGTTTTTGATAGTATAGATGACAGGAAAAATAGTTCAGAATAGGGCCTGGGAAGGCAGTAATATGATTAGGATGATGCAGTAATTAAAAAAGTAATATCTCCTTGTTATACATATCTTTTATTAATTTTTAAAAAAGTTGACTAACCAAACATTAATTTATGTAATTTTTAGACACTGAAGACGGCCCTGGAGGTCGAAACGTTTGTTATGTACAAAATATAATAAACAGTAGTAGAGACGAAGATCCAAATTACTTTCCTTTATAATTTCAAAGTCTCTAACCCCTATTTTAAATAAATTTGTTATGATTTATTTAAAATTTCAAAAAGTGTAATGAAAAAAAAAAAGTAATTGTTTGAGAATTTGATTATTGGGTATCTTTGTGACGTGGAACAAAAACAAACGATTATTTCTATTGCGTTAAAAAGGTTCCGGAATAGCCTGGAACCGTTGAAGTTATGTATTAGTACGTCTCAACATGTTTTAGAATGACATATTGCTTTCTGGGTGGGCCCACTTGAGGCTATAATATAATAAATAAATTATATAGAATATAAGAAACGATCGAATAGTGTCCTAGTCATGCCTTCAACATCGAAGCCTCAGGTTACTTCGGAGTCACTGTTCGGTCACTAGCTGTTACTGTTTTGTAACGCTGTTACTAATTTGATCTTTCATTTTTTGTTTGACATGTTTGTATTATAATTTTACATCAAATAAAGTTATTTAAAAATCCTGTGCGAGGCGCGCTATACACAACTTTCACTTACGAACTTTTTAATCAGAAATCGACGTTTCGATATATGTTTCGACACGTTTTCCACATTAATAGGCTTATATTTGTATATCTCCATAATACATCTGTAAAAAAAACTTCAAAAGTTCTCAGTACTTTTCGATTCATTATTGCTTATTTATTTTTTTAAGGACCTAATTTCATTAACAGACGAGTTTTTTTTACTGCTTGGTTGTTTTGTAAATATATCGTGAAGGTGAATCGATATAAGGTGTATTTACGACTAGTAGTAAAGTTTGTCTCTTATAATGTTCCTCTAAAATAAAATATAATAGGTAAAAGATTGTCTTATAACATATTTTTCACACGTTAAATGCTTTAAATAATTTGAGCATCACGTATTTACTCTTCAAAGTAAAATAATTTTTTTTATTGTTAAATAAAAGTTTTTATTTTCATCAGTGATAATATGAAATATGATATTTTGGCTGTCAGATCCTGGGCATATTCACACATCAAATATCCAGTTTGATCAAAACTGTTACAGCCGTTCCTGAGAGAATAAAAAAAACTTGAAAGTTAAACAAATTTTACTAAATAAACTACCCCCTCTGTTTCACCAAGGAATTTTCGCCGTTCATTATCCTTAGCGGAGAACTATTATTCCTATATTCCTGAAATTTTCCTAGGTTCCTTACGAATCTACTTTATATCCGATTATCTAGGCCAAAAATAAAGAGATATGCAAGCCATGAAGGCTGGTTGTAAGCGAATTCACTTCATCTCTAGTACAATAAAGAATGAGCTTACAGCATAGGTGTAATTTATCAAATCGGAAGACAACGAGATTTGGACAAGACCGTTGCCGATAATATGAGAGGGGGGAATGGGTCGAACGTTTGCATCAGAAAACAGTTTTTTGATGACATTTTAGCTGTGTCACATCTTTGACGTATATATTTTAGTTAGTTTGATCAAAATCATTAAAGCCGTCTTTGAGTAAACAAAAAAAACACGTAAAAATGAGAAAGAAATTACGAAATATTTTGCCCCTCCGTTTGACCAATTTTGATGAAATTTCGGCCGTCGCATCGTGGGCATATACATATATCAAATACCCACTTTGATCAACATCGTTGCAGCCGTTTTTGAGTAAATTTTAAAAACACTTGAAAATGAGGCATAATTTACTAAATAATGTGCCCCCTCCGTTTGACCAATTTCGCATGCAATTCCAAATACCCAATTTCAGGTTCGTATGATTTATAGTTTTTGAGCTAGTCTGTTCACACACAGAAACCATTTCGCGGGACTTTGGTTATTCGGACTCAGGGGACCACAAAACGTGTATTTCCGTTGAAAACCGGTAGTCGAAATTTATCACGATCGCAATAATTTCCCTTACTATTATTTCATATATAGCTAAGTGAAAGTAAAATGTTATATCGATGTTACAATACTACTGCAAAAATAATCAAAGATTGCGAAGAATATGAAATAAGGATTTTATATTGCTATTTAATTCTTTTCCTCATAAAGTTAAAATTCTAATCGCGATAAGCCCGTTATCCAATTTCCCCCAACCGAGGGCTTGTTGCTATTAGAGATGATGAGACATTACAAATTTCCCATCAGTGCCATGTCGTGGTGGGGGTGGACATCGAGGGGGGGGGGGAGCGGAAATTACATACCTGCCAGGATTTGCATAGCTTGTTCCCTTGGCAACTGTATCATCCGCATTGTGCCTGTCAGGGATAATGATGTCAGTTCCTATGTGACACTTACTCTATCTTTATTATTATATGATACAAATATTTAAAAAAAAAAAAAACTATAAAAATATAAAATGGGATGATTAATAGTCAGGATTTTCAGTTAAACATTTTTTATTTTGAAAAGACAACGTTACGATCACAACATGTGGATCTTCATCAAGGCTAAAAAGAAGACAAATGTATGAGCAACATTTAAAGTATCTATGCTAGAAGATGACAATTAAATGTTTACCACGTAATTATTAATTATAGATAGTAACAAAATAATGGAAAACAGATCCAACTGGCAGTATGTTTACATGACAAGGATACTTTCCAAAACTGACCTTTGACCGGGAATCGAACACAGGTCTCCCGTGTAACATGCGCGGTACACTACCACGCCACCAGGGTCGTATCTAAGCCAAGTCATTCTCCCTTAACTGATTGTTTTCTCCCCCTCTCACAGCTTTTGCGAATTTTTTCGAAGGGGGTGGGCTATTCATCAAAATAGTGGAATCTGTATAAATGGATGATAACTTTTCTTTATTTTTTATTATAAAATTAAGAAAAGTAAAATAAAATGTTTCTACAAAGCAATTCCGAAAAAAATAAATATCAAGATCCTTATTAGTACGAATAACGTATCAAAGTTACCATTCGTCACCTCTATGTGATTTCTCTTTCATTTGACATCTTATTAATCAAACTTAATCGCTCCTGGTAACGGAAAAATGGATCTATAATACCATCTTATGTCAAAGTTACAATATAAGTAAAATTTACGTGATGCAAAGGCCACAGTAGAAATATTTTATATTATCAAGAACGAATAAATGTTCGAGAATTTTGTAGCCTGAAACTGCTTTTATCTCAGGTTGAGCCTCGATGAGATACTCAATTTTTTTTTTTTTTATTGAAGTAAATTATATTAGCGAAGATAGAGAGAGAGCTTTTTAAGCGTCAGGGCGTGTTGGGCTAAGAGTCCATTGTTAGGGCAGTATCGGGAAATGGGATTATGCCGGGGAACATATGGTCCACACCCTCAGCCGCACGTAGTCCGCCCCCACTATACATGGCAGAGTCCCTTCAAAAGAATTCCCTTTCTCACTAGTTTCCGATCTAATGGATTTATCAACTGCTCTGTTCTCCAACATGATTCATATGCATGATACAGTATATTTTCCATTCAATTGCAAAACATAAGAAAATACCCTGGAGAGTAACCTCAGATAAGAGAAGTATCCGTTTTCCTCCTCATTTACAAGAAAAAGTAAACAAAAGCATTTTATATATATACAAAATATGGTATTCCGAAGAGAATTATATAAATTGTGTCATTCCAGTGAGTAAGTATTTAAGTCAAATTTCCTCAATATCTGGGTCAGGACTTTTAATATTTGAAATCAGGTTTTCATTACTAAGAAATTTCATCAAAAAATTCCAAAATAGTGGCTACTGATTGCTGCCATTAAAACAACTAAATTGATCTAAACAGTACTTAGATATTAGATTTGACTAGACAGCAAAAATTTTACGTTTTTTTTCGATTTTCTCAAAAACGGCTCTAACGATTTTTATCAAACTCTTCATGTTTAATAGGGATCAAGTATTCTTTAATATAGGGCATGTTTTATCATCATCAACAAGTTCTGAGGGGGTTTAAATGGGAAGGGGACTTTTTTTCTTATAAAGTATCTTTGTTTTTGTTTATACGGAGAAATTGACCGCCTTCCGTTATGCTTAAAAATAAAAAATGGCTATATATGAAATATGAAAAAAAAAACAAAAAAAAAAAAACGAGTAAACATACAAAGGAGAAAAAAGGAAAAATATTCCGACATCTCATAAACACGATGAGCCCAAGCATGCCTTTAATGACAGACTATTGTACATAATTAAAGACGTTTCCTTCATGGAAGAGAGTTGTCAACATGTTTTGAAACATGTGTGAATGTGTGAATTTGAGGAATGGCGTTTAACTATTTATCAACACGCGTCAATTTCTAATCTGAGTAAGTTAGTAAGAGAAAGTTTTGTGTTTTGTCGATATGCCATGACTGCTCAGTTAGCCGTAGTAACTTTGAGTAGCTTATGGTCGCTTTAGTCTTTTATGAGTGTATTATAATTATTTTTTAATGAACTGTGATAAGAGTTGAACTTTCCATGTTTATTTTTTTTATTCTTTTATTAAATAAAATTCATTTGACAAGATTTAAAATTTGCAATCTGCAAAATTGCTTTGCAATGAGCAAAGTTTGTGAGCTGCTTTGACAGCGTTCCTGTCCTGTTCTTGGCCACCGCCTTCGAAGTCGTCGGGGTGGGCTGTAAGGGTTGTTTAAGTTTTTAAATTGTCTGTCAGTGGGTTATAGTTACAAGTCAGTCTTTGGTGAAAGTTAATGTAGTTGTCTTTGGCTGTTACAAAAACGGTTGGAATGTTTAAGTCCGTATGTATAATATCGTTGCTGACATAATATGGCGCGTCTACTATTTTTCTTAACACTTTCGACTTAAAGGACTGAATTTTTTGGACGTTGGATTTCTTAGCAGAACCCCACAGTTCTACACCGTAAGTCCATGTCGAAATTTGAATGAAAATTTTTCATATGTATTATAATATTCGTTTAGATTTTTGCTACATTAAGGTTGGCATAAAATCAATCGAAGTTAGGGACCAGGATTATTCAAAATGTGATTCAGCTATTGACAATTTCAACGGAGTTCATTTATGAATAATTTATAAGGCTTTTGTGATTTGTGTATCGACTGTAGGGAAGAGGAGCCAAATTAAAGGTGACAAGGTAGAGGGGAGATAACAATAGCTACGGAGTGTCCCGCTACTGTCATTGCTAAAGTTTTCATCGGGTTACAATCTTAGAACAGTCCGAGGAGAGAGTTCGGCCGAGCAAGCTTACTCGTTTGTGAGCAAATCAGTTATCACATCTTATTGAAAACAGTTGACTGCTACACACCTCTATGTTTGAATAACATGTGTTGAGATTTAGGATGTCTGATTTTTACTTTCACTTACCTATTTATGAAATATATAGTAAGGGGAAGTATTGCGATCGTGAATAATTTCGACTTCCGATATTTAACGGGAAAAAAACGGCTGTAACGATGTTGATTAAACTCGGTATTTAGTGTATGTATATGCCCGCGATGTGACAGTCAAAATTTCATCAAAAGTGATCAATTAAAGGATCACTTACTTTACTTAATAAATGTTTTCCTATTTCACGTGTTTTTTTTATTTAATCAAAAACGGCTTTAACAATTTTGATCAAACATGGTACTTGATATATGTATATGCCCACGGTGCGACGGCCGAAATTTCATCATAATTGGTCAAACGGAGGGGCAAAATATTTCGTAATTTCTTTCTCATTTTTACGTGTTTTTTTTGTTTACTCAAAAACGGCTTTATCGATTTTGATCAAACTTGGTATTTGATGTATGTATATGCCCGCGATGCTACAGCCCAAATTTTATCAAAATTATTTAATTAGAGGGGGCACTTTACTGTATAAAACATTTAGAGAGTAAATACGTGATGCTAAAATGTTTTAAAGCATCGAAGATGTGCAAAAATATGGTATAAGATAATAGTATATAATTAATTATACTTTAGTCTAGAAACTTTTGTTCCATAATAAATTTCTGAAAGCAATATAAAGCGATTTTTGAAGAATAGTTATCGTTCTCGATTTCCAGAAAGGCATAAGCGACTAACTTTACAACGAGACGTTCACGATACAAGTATTTACAAAAAGCAACTCGTAGTAAAAAACAAGCAACCAGTAAAAAAAAACTGGACTGAGATATACAAATTTAAGCATATAAATGTGGAAAAATGTGTGACTGGCGTTTGCATATTATTAAAACATGTCGATTTCTAATCTAAGTAAGTTCGTAAGTGAAAGTTGTGTGTTGCGCGCATTGCACCAGATTTTTATGTTTTTATATCGTTACCATTTCTTTAATATTTCGTTTAAAATTATTTATTTCATGGTGTATTTTTGTATTTTAGGAGAATCAAATTTAAAAGAATGATTTTTTTGCCAGTAATGCGTGCTGGGAGCTGTTTGGTCCGGTTTGTTAGGGTTTTTAGTTAAAGATGTGCAGCTACATTCATGTCATTTCGGTTGGCGTAGATAATGGGGTGTTTTAAAGTAGTTTTAAAATTAAATAAATCGTAATTAATTAAATAAATCAAATTAAAATTATTTATGAAACAACTTGCATTTCAATATTCATTTTTGTAAACGGAGTGGCCAAGCAGAATATACATTGACCCTGAAAAACGATTCTGACCAGAAATTTGTGGGTGCAAAACCTTGTAATTTATCTCCTGCCCTTACTCCTTGGCAGAAAAAATAAAATAAGTGAAGAAGTGAAATTTTATGAGATCTTAAAAAGTTATCTTGATTATTTAACAAACTGTTTTTAAAACTTGAAAAACCTAAGGAATTAATATTTTTTTTTTTTAGTATTATTAAACGCAAATGGAAAATGTCAGTTTGTGAGATTTACAACCTGCAAATTAGCAATTGCAAATGCGTGAAAATTCCGTCTTGATAAATTGCTAACTTAACTAAGTTAGCATATCTCTCGGTTCCAAGTCGCCGGGGTAGAATGTAGGGGTTTATCTTAGATGTTAGTTTCTGTGCTTATGGGCTCGTGTTAAAAGCTAGTCTTTGGTGGAAGTTTTTGCTGTATTGTGTTGTGACTGTTGGGATATTCATTTCCTTGTACAGTAAGTCATTTGTTACATAGTTTGGTCCAGAATGACTGAATTCTTTAGATGTTTGAGGGTTTATTAGTACTTTGTAAATGATATGTATGTTTGATATTGATAATTTGGAGCGTCTGTCGTGTAACATAGATGAAAATCCGAATCGCTTGTTGTTTCTTTATTAGTCCGATGTGGGTTCTCCATGTCAGTCTCTTGCCCAGGTGAAGCCCCAGATTTCTTACTTCTTGGGATATGTTTCTAAGATGATGGAATATTCTGCTAATTTTAAAAGGACTTTATGCGAACACACCAAAAAAAACAAACCAAACTATGAATACTATCAGAAGAAATCAGAAGAGTTCGTTATTATTCAATATGACTATTCACCCTCACGCCAAAAATGATGTGCCTTGCAGGAAATTCTTTTTTGCCAGTAATCGAGTGAATGTGCTGAATAAAAGCAATATTAATAAATAGGCACGATGATTAATTATCATGATTTTCAGTCAAAACATTTCTTATTAGAAAAGCCAATGTTTCGATCCAACGGGGTATTACGCTGGACTCAACAAGTTTCATGATGAAGATTCACATGTTTGGACCGAAAGGTTGGCTTTTTTAATAAAAAATGTCTTGACTGAAAATCCGGACACTTAGTTATCCTATCTTAAAGAAAACAGTTTGCCATTACAAACCTCTAAAAAATAGGTAGATAATAAAATATTGAAAAAATTGAAAGATGAAGATGAAAACATCTCCCTTCCATGAAGAAGCTGGCTGAGTGAGCAGGAGCAAGTTATATTGGCTAACAGTATTTACTTCCAAACAGGTGCATTATAAAGGAAACTCTTTGCGGAGATATTCGGGAAATGCCGGCGTGGGGTCCGGGCCCCTTTTGTTGACTTTCCTTTACCCCAGGACATATCGATACTCAGCCTCTGCTTTAGGGCTGGCAACAGATGTCTTAAAAACTCCGATCGCTGCTCAATAGCAGTACACGTTGTAGGGGCAGTTTCCTCTGAAGAATATGTCGTTTCCGATACTCACGAATGCCTCTGGATACAAAAGTATCCAAGCTGTTATGCAGATAATCTGTACCTATGTCGGTTCATTTTACCGTATTAGAGATAAATCCTGTTGCTGATTTTTTTTTCTCTTATCTCTCTCTCTCTCTCCCTCTCTCTCTCTCTCTCTCTCTCTCTCTCTATATATATATATATATATATATATATATATATATATATATGAGGCCTTGTAGTGACTGACAGAATCAATGCAGAACAAAAACTACTAATGATAGAAACTTTAAGTTCGGAATTTAGATTTTAAACGCTATATAGGTAACTACTAAGAAAGGAATTTCATAAATGTAACCCCTTGTAAAGGGGTTTAAATGGCGAAATTGTCGTTTAACTCTAACGGACACCTATTTTTGCACCTCGAGAAAAAATATCTAATTTCGACTCATTTTAAAGATCTTGATACGACGAGTTTAACTCGCAAGCCCTACGGGGCGTCGAAAACCATGTTTTAAAGCCGAAAAATGAAGCGTTCACGACGAGTAAGAAATTTTTTGTTTCGGCGGTTTTAGTGAACTCTCTCCATTGCGCGTCTCCCTCTCTTCTACCGAGCCGGCAGCTTTCCCCTCAAACATTCCTACCGGAAACTCCGATTCTACTAAATCTCCTTAACATCAGTTAACATATTATATTAAATCAATACCAAGATAATGATCACAGAATTGATTTTAAAGGCTCGCGGGCAAAGCCGCGACGGGGAATGCTAGTGCTTAATATAAAGTATTTAATATTAACAAGCAGTCGCAGACACGCGTTGCTGTAGCTCAGTAGCTATAATGCTTTGGATTAATTATATCCTATTCTTTTTAATGCAATCATATCAAAATTCAATGACAAAGATAACGTTTCAGCTCATCTAAAAATCAACGGGATTCAATATAGAACTTTAAGGCAGATTTAAAACTGTTTGGTAAAGAATTTAGAAGGGTTATAGTTTTTATCTTTTACATCTCAAATTTGACTATAGTAAGTATTAACGATCAATTTCTTTAGCAGTTATTGGATTTTTTCAGCAGAGGTGAGATTAAGTATAAGTAACACATGTATAGGGAACTAATAAAGAATATAATTGGAATAGGGTTTAGTACAATTACAATAGACAGTTATGTAAATTATACTAAATTAATCTTTTGTCCTAATTAATTCAGATTGTATTAATTAAATTCAGAATATAACACATGGTGAAATGAGATATCGTCTTGTTGAAGTTCTACCAGAAACAGGTTATGAAAAGCGAGCAACCTCTTGCTGAATTTTATGCATGTTTTATACTTTTCAAAAAATAAAACTTTAATTTTATAAATGAGATAACGTTAATTTATAATTTTTTACAACAATGATCGACATTTTTTTATTATTAGAATTCACAATTTCTATTTACTGTAGTGCTAATAGATGCACAATGATTTTGTTTGACCTGTCTTTTGCTAAAACCGTTAGAAAAACGAGTTTTTTCCTGGTCCAAGCCGGAAAAAATAAATTTCTGCTTCATCATCCTAAATATCGAAAGAAAATGAAATGTTCTGTCAACAAATAAGGAAATTTATAGAACTTACACATTTAATTTTCAATAAAAGAAATATTGAAGGGAATAATCGAGATAAATAACTACCCTATCTTTTAATTTGGACAAAACTACAGACAATTGCAAAATTTTATTATAAATATCGGTTGAGTAGTTAGTTGAGATTTTACCCCCGACAAACAACAAAGAGGTTATGAAATGGACGCCATGTTGATAAATCGAAACACGACCTACTGTATTTTCAATAATTCGCATTCAAAGAAATATTGTGGTCAATGATCAAGATAAAAACTATACTATCTTTTAATCTGGGACAAAACTATACACATTGAGCCAAATTTCATTAAAATCGGTTTATTAGTTTCTGAGTTTACCCCCGAAAAACAGGGGAACACGAGATTTTTATATATATAAGGATTTTTTTTTTTTTTTTTTTTGTAAAGACTGTATGAATGTGAAGATTATTACCGCTCGCTTTGCTTTATCCCACTTCTTTCACTCATTTCCGTCCTTAGCCATTCGCTTTATCTGCCCAATGACATCCCCAGATCTCTGCCTAGCCTTTCGATATATTCGCTTAACGTGATTCGAGGCCAAACGAACTGGTCTTCTTCCTTCCGGCCTCACCTACATTTACCAAGTCCGCTTCTCTTCTTTTTTAATTCACTTATACCCATTACATCCTCTATCCTTTTTCATTTCTACTTTTTTATCTGACAATGTTTCAATGTTCCATATGTTAATTGTTAAAAAATTAAAATATTCTTGGCTACTCCGTTCTTCGTGTGGGAATGGAGGTCGTTAATGGATGGAGTCGTAAAATGGAGGTCCCGAGCCTGTACGATGTCAGGTATTGTTTGAAGATCCTTATCCTATTTATTCCTATACCTAAAAATACCTGGATAGGCAAAATTTACGAGTTAGCCTTCACCTAAGTATCCTAAAGTGACGGTAAACAAAATAAACAAACATTTCCTTCATTGTCACCTACTTTATATAAGACTTATAAACAATCAAGAGGAGAAATTAAAGTCTTTAATTTTATACAAGATGAGTTTGTGATTAATAATTCTAAAAACCGTTTTCTGCACCCATTTATTATCCTCGATGATATGTTTTGTCGTTTTGCCTAAAGCTGCGGAGTTGTAGGAATTATTAATGGTTTCGAGTATGTTTAATTTCAAACTTGCTCCATATAAATGAATGAAACGTTTTTAATGAAAGACTGAAAGTTGTCCTATTTACCACCTTTTATGTCTTTGTCCAGTTTATGTATTTGTAATGAAATATGTATTTCTACACAAATTATTTTGTGTTATTAGTGGCGTTCATTTTTTTTTTTTTAACTATTCGTTACTTCAATAGGTACTTCTTACATATTTCGAAAATTATTACATAAGTTACAGTGTATGGAATTTCGTAATGGAATTCCTGACCTAATTGAGGACCTAATTTATTTTTATATGTGTTTGTATAATTCTGTTCCTAAGGGACTAGTTCAATAGGGTGACTATTTTTGTATCGTTGTATTTTAACAATGCGGCAAGTGTTTTATCCATATTATGTTTGTTCCGGAGATCATTGAACTGAGGACAATCTAATAAAATGTGCTTTACAGTCAGTGAAAAAATTGTCACATTTTTGGCATTTTGGTGCCTCTAGACCTCTGAGAAGGTAGCCATGGGTGAACTGGCAGTGCCTGATCCGAAGGCGGCACAATATCATTTCTTAAACTTGTCGTCCATTTTTTGCAGCCTTGCTTTATTCTTACATATATAAGAATTTATATATGCATTTACTAGATGTATTCATTGTAAATGTCTATAAATGAAAAATTAGTGATAGTTCAATTAATAATTTAAAAAGTATTATGTTGCTGAAGTTCCTAGGTATTGATATCATCTCATTAATATAATTTGAAGTCTAAACAAGGGACATCTGATTATATTGAAGACCTGTATTATTGCCGGGGCGTGGGATGTTTCGCCGCTCTGCTCATTGGTAGTCACCAGGTAGCGCCGTCATTTAATTTACCAGTTCCTAACAAACTCTAACGATCCCATAAGCCCTTATAGCTCCTCTTCATAAAATAAAGTTAAACAATTTAGCTGAACATTAACTTAGCTTAACGGTTCAGCCCTTTTTATATAATCGATTCTACCTTATGTCGATTGGGTGAGTTAATTTGTAGAGGTGTTAAAATTTTATCACATGCCATTTTTTTAACGTATTGACAATCAGCAGATTTTATGGCTTCTACTGACGGCATGGTATAGTATGACACCCAGCAGTACCTCTTCCCTGGCTTGTTTCGTGAATATCTGGTCTGTTAAAGAAGAACTCTTGGATGGGGTTGGCAGAGTGGACAAAGGCGCATGCAATAAGTAATCAACGTTAAGCAACGTCGAGCGTGTTCACGCAGTCCAAGCCTTCCCCCCACCCCTATAGTATGTGAGTCCCGTCAGCCTACTGGAGGCGACTCACGCCGACTGGGCGTAGGAGTGATGTACCTTCCCCGTGTATCCCATCGAGAATCGTGGTGTAATTTTCCAGGGTATCAGTAACCGTCCGGAGGTTTGGTACAAGGACGGTATGCTTTAGGGAAAGAATTATAGGTCCTCTGGTCCTGCTGACTCTGGGCTACCATAATCCTTGGACCTAGACCTGTTTCTTGGACCTTGACACTGTCCTTGAACCCGAGAGAGCTGACGCCATCGGTTGGAAGGACACCGCCAAATTGGCCCCAATGGGATTATGGAGCTAAGGTCAGTCTTCCGCTGCACCATGGTGAGGTTTGGGCTATCCCCTCCAGGATGTCTGTGCTCCCGCAAGCAACACAAATGTCTGTAAGAAGACCACACTGCGCGGCCAAAGGTCTCATTAGGTCTAATGCGCCAACCGAAAAAAAAAGAAAAAAAAAAGAGAAGAACTCTCACCTCTCGCCTCTTTAATCTCCTCACAATTATCGGCATTTCGTCTGTCACAAAAAGATTCGAGTTTCAGAGCAAAAATTACTCTCCAGACCATCGCTCAATATATTTAGTCTGAGTTAGGACATTCCAGAAGGTCCCCGAAAAACGTATAAAATTCTCGACCAGTCACGAACAGGTACTAGAGCAGTTTGTAACTGTTCCAAAAAAAAGTCAAGAACTCTTTTCATATGTTTTGTGTTTCATGTTAAATATGACGAAAACACATTTTTTCAATGCAGTGTGGTGAAAAATCAATGCCCTCACGAAAACTTTTAAAGCACTATGTTGGTTAACATATGTAATAACATGCTGCCATTGAAGAGTAAAATGAATCGGTTCTCGTATTTAGTACAATCTATGTACTATATGGAACAAAGAAATAAAAAAAAAAATGAAAGAGGTATAAAAGTCTTGTTCAAAACAGTTAATAAATCCTAAACGATTGAACCGAAGCAATATATTACCAGAGAAAGTGACGATCACAAATGATTCACTCGGAACGGTTTGAAAGGACGATAAGAACTATTAGCGATGTCCAAGCCCTCACCATTGTCCAAGTTGAAAGGAGCTCCGGGCAGTATGGCCGCCGCCACTAACATCCCAACCCTTTTATCTAACTTCTCAAAGTACTCTCACCTATTTACTCCGCATCCACTTTATTATTTGTCTAGAACGTTCTCAATTCAAATCCTTCCACAGGTTTATTGATTACTACACTTCTGCTTTTTTTTTTCTCTCTTGTTGGATTTTATTAAGTTCGTTAACCCTTTAGCGTCTGAGCAGTGCGAGTGTATTGCGGGCATTGTGGCCTTAGACCTTAGACCGGCTGCCGTGCCAGATGTCCTGAATACTTTTTGTCACATTCACTCATCTTTATCTCCTTATTCATATTCACATTCCTCCTATTTGACTATGGAATAAGGTAAAATTAATTTGGAAAAACCAGACAAAAACCCCATGTCGATTAGTTTTTAACAGTAGGAAATTTTTTAGGAAACCATAAATCTCATAACTGGGAAATACCGGATGGGCTGGAAACAGGGTTGGAGAAACGCAAATGCCAATTATGTATAAATAATTTTCATATGTTCTGCACTCGTCTTAAATATAAATAAATAATTATGACTATTTTGTCTGCTCGCCATGCTCCTCTAGTATTCATGAAATTAAAAAATATTAATTACGTGTAGGAACGTACCTATGTAGACATACTTTTACTTACATATAATTTTTAGAACTGTTATATTAAATGTTTTATATATGCTTATTTTTTAAAATTTTTAAACTATATACTATATTTTTTCTACGAGTTGTTACCTACGATTTATGAATGTTGCATTCCTAAATAATGATAAGATTAATCCGAAAACGAAGAGTAAAAATTCAATTTTTGTTTTTAAAGAAGCCACAAAAAATTCTCTTAAAACCTGCCTGCTGGGGGTAAAATCAAAAAAAGTTAAGAAATCAATTAAAATAAGGTCCGTAGTTTCAGTCTTCTAACGCTGAAGCGGGCGGAACTGATATATCAGTCTACAGGCCCCAGGGACTGCAGTGCTCGAACTTATATATCAGTCTACAGGCGTTAAAGGGTAAAGCCTCTCTGAAAATGGGTAAATCGATTATTCATTTGGTTCACTTGCATATTTAAAGGCCGTATTTAAAGGTGAATATTTAAAGGCCGTAAGAGCTCCTGTCCAGGTTCGTGAAATGACCTGAAATTAATTGAAAAAATATTTCAACGGGAAACATATGATTGAAGAGTTCTAGACCTGTTGTTGGAACAAACTGTTCTTTTACATATTCGTGACTGTTCGAGAATAATCTAAGGTAGTCATTATAAGGAGCGATAGAGTGGAGAGTTAGTCTGGTTAGTTAGTCTCTAATGACCGAATCATATGGATACGTTTGTGTTACAGTGTCGTTACAATTTGATACTTTTTGTGTATCCTTTTTGATTATCTGAGTTGTCTGACATTGTATATTACTATTATTTTCGTCTAATAAAAATTATTTAAACCCACATAAGTGGTACAATAGTTTATTCGGTGACAAATGACTGCTCACAATAATTGTCTTGGTGCAATACTATTAAACATTTGTCTGACTTACTTTTTGTTTATTGTTGACCACATTCCTGTAACTCTGGACATGTGGGAATTTATCGTTAACATAAAAGTCCTGCACGTTTGAAAAATAATTTAAAATAATATTTTATATGAGTATATTAAAACATTTCAGTCAAACTTATCACATTTCCTTATTTTCATATTGTATTTCATCCAGTAACTTTGCTCAGATTCTAGTGAGATAATTAGCAAGAATAGACTAGTTTTCAGTAATATTTTCTAAGTTGAGGTGGCATGTTTGAAGTAGAAACAAATAAATAAAAGCCCTGCCAGATTACTTTAGTATTAAATTGAAGTTACTGTAATGGAAAATGGAATTCACCTTGATGTACCCCCAACCTTCTCGAGGAACCGATCCATCATCAAAGAAATAATCTCGGCAACCATCTAGCATGAAACCTTCAAGCAAGATTCAAAGACAAGAAAAATAAGCTTTTTTACAAACCTAAAATTATCAACATTAATTTAAACTAATATTCATTAATATACATCTATTTTTACTATATACATTTTTTTAAACGGTATCCAAAGTTTAACACTCATCATTTTTTATTTCTTTTAATATCTATTCAATGATTTTTCGTAGGTGCAGTATCTTTTTAATAATTCAATTAACTATCATAATCTACTACTGAATTTCATGGTCATCCACAAGAGGGGGGGGGGCAGGCCAGGGCAGCTACAAATTACATAAATTTTATGTAATATAAAATATAATATAATAAATTTCTTATATTTATTGTATATTATATTGTAACACTAGTGTGACTTTAAATAATCAATATATATTATAAAACAAAGTGTACAATGTGCGTGCCGAAAAGGTTCAAAAACGACTCCACGTAGGATTAAGGAAGTTATGTCGTCGTTTAGCCACATAAACCCTAACGCAGAAGAAGGTTTCCGTTTTTCTCTTAAGAGTGTAAAATAGAAGAGAAAAGGACAGGAATTTTAAGCCTCTCGCACCATTTAATTAGCCTATCTGAGATTGAGATACGAGTTTATGAATGAAAAATTTAGTTCGAGCTCCAGACTACCAGGAAGCGCTAGGGTGCGTTTCACTCAATGTTTATTGTCCATTCATCCATTTCATTTGTAAAGGTTATATATTTGTTCAGCTGTTCTTTTTAAATTACTAAAAAATCAAGCGAAAATAATTAGTTTCTCATTTGCTTTCAAAATCAAATAATGATTTTACATCTCTGCAATCAATTAGAAAACCAACTGGATTCCTTAAAGAATTAGTTTTATCATAAGAAGGCTAATATATGATCAGCACATTACATTTAATCTATATGTAATACTAGCTGTATACCCCGGTTTCACTCGGAGAATTTTAATTTTTAAATCTATAAAATCTATAAACTAAGACTTTTATCGACTCAAACGGTCGATTTTGTAAAAACCAATGTAAAGCGAGATCAAAACGATTATTATAACAATAAAGAATATACCCAGAGATCGGCTGTAGTTATGCAATTTTAATATGGACAGGTGTTCGCACCTGGTCTGAAAGAACCACCGAGCGAAATTTGGAGAATTTAGGACAAACGGTATGGATTCCTATTGAGAACAAACAGAATTTCACCTTTATATGCTTAGATTATAGCTGTGTATCCCAGTTTCACACGGGGAATTTCATTTTTCTAAAGAAACGGTCGATTTCGTAAAAAAAAAATTGTAACGTGAGATCATTATGATTTTTATAACAATAAAGATTATCAGCTGAAGATCGGCTGAAGGTATGCAATTTTAATGTGGACCATTGGCGGATCCAGGGGGGGGGGGGCTGTGGGGGCTGCAGCCCCTCCCTTTGGAAAGATGCCCCTATGTGCATCTACGCTATTCTCAGTGGACATGCAAGACCCACAACACTGAACTGTATTTCCGTATAATGATCACACGTTCGCCTTGAAACTTACAAAAAGGAATCAATAATATGGCTAATATAATAATAGGGTTGGGTGTCTTGGTTTTTGAGTATAAGTGCCAATTGTTGCTCAATTTGGTAGATCTCAAGGCCATCTTCTTTTGAGACGCCTCTGAGGATTGTGTGGTAGGAAGGTTGGAGACAAGAGGTTGGGTGAGTAGGGAGTTTACTGTGAAAGGTCTGGTATCAGGATCGGGCCATGTTGGTGACATATGGAACACGTATCATTTTTTAAATCGTTTTATTACAAAACCTACTAATGCCTTGTTTAAATAAATAAACGAAACTTCCCTGTTATATAGAAGTTACTGTGTGTATATAAGTTAATTGGGCCATTCCGATTTGAAAAGTTATGACTGTTACATAAATTGTACTTTATGCTAAATTGTTGTACTAAGTTAGAGGGGAGATGTTACACTTTATGACTTTCTGATTGAATTTCAAAAAGAAGAAAAAAAAGATAAGGACAAATGAGGCGGAGAAGAAAACCATAAAGGCGGGTTGTCCCGGGAAATGGCTGCTTCCCCAAGCTCTCTCCTTCCCGCCATTACTTCCAGGAAATTTTATATTTCTCTCTCCACCACCTCTCTTCCCTGTACACACTTCAATTTCTTTCTACCATTCCCTTTAATAGGGGAAAGATCCTGAGCGAATAAAGGGGGAAAATACAACTGTGAGTCTCCGCATCGGATTTCACATTACTAGCTTTATTTATGTCTATGTTCAGATTTAAAAAAAGAAAAAGTCGGCCAACACGGGACGCTATGCACATGTTTAACATCAAAGTCACTAATATTACAACCGAAATATTTTTCTTATTTAATAATTGCGTTTTGCCTCTCCTCTTAAGGACCATTGTCGTTTTATTTTTTCAATATTATATTTCCGGTATAAACCGGCTCCACTTAAAAATTTGAAGGCCTTTTGAACGTTTTGTTCATCGTCTTTCAATAAATCATGTAGTTTTTCTTCACAGTTTCACTAGATCTTTCTACTTGATATCTGGGACAACCCACCAAAATATGTTCTGGGCTAATTATTGAGTAGAATTCTCTAAATATTATTGTTAAGATAATAATTACAGTTTGCCTCATGGACACATGCCACATTTCAGTAAAGACATTTCTAATCTCAAATGAAGTAACACATATTTTGGAACTGAAAAATTTCATTGCGCAATCGGCTGACAGTTTGCTGATCGTATTAATTAGTGATGGAACAGTCCAAATACAAGCTATAAAGGCACCAGAAAAAAATAATAATAAAACAAAATAATAAATAAATGAATTTAAAAAACAAAATCATCTGTAAAATGAGCGCTTGGCAGATGTATAACAAGGAAATTGTTAAAGTTATAATTTATGCATTTTTCTTATTATTCTAATTATAATAATCACGATAACAGTTTTACCAGTGAACTTTTTTGTTTTGTTTTTTTTTTTCTCGTAAATTTGGTCTGAATCGAATAATTAGGTAAAAACTTACTTCAGTTATTAATATTACTTTTCTCATATTTTTTGGTCAGCTTCACTAATTTATATTAGCCTGAGACTAATTATGAGGAGTCTCATATTTAGCAAATTACCCTTTTCAATTCAATTTATACTCCTGAGAAATGGTCACTCGTGAAAATGAAAATGTTAAATAAGAAAGGAGATGCTTCAGTTCCAGAAAACTATAGACCTATTGCACTTGTTAATGTTCTGACCAAAATGTTTACAGGGTTAATACATAATAGAATCATTGACTGGATAGAAAATAATGGAATTTTACCTGAGGAACAAATGGACTTCAGGTCAGGTCGTGGTTGTACTGATGGTATCTTATGCCTGTCTGCCATGATGAACATTTATTTAAGAAATAATAAAAGGCACTGTTTCATTATTTTTGTTGATCTAAAACGAGCCGTCGACGCTATACCTCACGGAAAATTGTGGGAAAAATGTACAACATGGGGATATCTTCAAAAATAATTAGAATAATAAAAGAACTATATAAGAATGCTAAAATGTTCATAGAGGAAGACTCTAGCAAATCAAAAGAATAACCTATTACAGAGGGAGTTTTGCAAGGGGAAAAACTAAGCCCATCTCTCTTCGCTCTATACATAGGAGACCTAATACAGTTTTTTATGGACCAGGGTGCTGAAGGTATTTATATAAATTCACTAGATCATGTTTTACTACTAATGTATGCTGATGATATAGCAATATTCGTAACATCCATACAGGACGCTCAGTTTAAACTGAATCTGCTAAAGAAATATTGCGATAATAATTTTCTACAGGTCAACACAAACAAGACTGTCGTTCTTCCAGTTCATAAAGGTAGGATAGGTAAGAGAAATATGAAAACATTGTTCTATAACAGGGAGGAAATTAAGTTTGTAAAGGAATATACTTATTTAGGGATAATGTTTTCTTAATCTGCCAAATTCAACCAGGCCACTAAAGCAGCAGTTTCAAAAAGCCACATAGCATTATCGAAAGTCTTCTCAATATTATGCAGAAGTAAAAATGATTCCTGGCAAACTAAAATTCAACTCTTTGATTCCATAATATCTGGTACACTTTTGTACGGGTGTGAGGTTTGGGGTCTTCCCAATTCTGACATTCTGGAAACGATGCAATTAAAATTTTTGAAAAAGGTACTTCAGCTTCCAAAAACCACCCCAAGTTCTTACCTCAGAACTGAAACAGGCTGTAGACCTTTGCATTTAAAGGTTTCTAAAAAAACGCTTAACAGGTGGCACAAAATACTCTCAATGTCAGAAAGCAGACTGCCACTCCAACGTTATAAAAGACTGAGAGAGTTGGAAAAAATGAAGGCTATACCATATAACTGGGCTACTGAAGTCAAAAGTACCCTATTCTCGATAGGAGCCAAGGAAATATAGGAGGCTCAAGATACAAACGTCCTTCTGAAAGAGATGAAAAATTTGGTACTAAGGGTGGATAACCACCTTTTAAGCAAAGATATTGATAAAGTAATACAATCCTCATTTAGCGATATATACAGAAAGATATCAACGCTTGCCTTAGGTGAAGATTATGTAAAATATCGATGCCACCTAAATAAAATAAGACTAATCTCACAAGTACGATTAGCTGGTTCCAAATTTCAGAGACTCATAATGAACTCAACCCTATATAATTTTGATCCGAAATCCTCATGTCCTCTTTGCAACAAGAATAGACCAGACAATTTTCAACACTTTTTCACATCATGTCCCATCTTAAATCCGTTCAGAAACCAATTTCTTATAAAATATAGCAACATTAAGAAAACAAATAAAGAAATGTTCCAGGACATCATATAATACGTAAGTACCGGATAATAAAGCTATGGAAGTGGTTATGTGATAGCTATGTTGTGTTTATGCCTCCATCGGTATTTGCTATCGATAGCCGAGATGGGAGGCTGTGATGTTGGGGAAGGGCCTATCGATTTGAATTAATCATGCAGAACTAACGGGCAGGGATTGCTAGGATTCCAGCCACCGCCGACCAAACCTCGGCTCACCTTAATCCCAACACCATCCCGCTCCCGTCTAATTTGTAATTACCCCAGTAAGTTGAGCGAGCAACATATTATAATTAATGGATTAAAAAACAAGTTACATTTAAAAGTTTTTCAAGACTATTGGGCCAATCACAATATTCATTCAATTTTGTTTATTGTACAAAGATATTAAACTTCCGTTTATTCGCTTTTTAGGATAAACACCTCAAACTTAAAATTTTTTTTTTGCTCCAAGACTTGCCACCCCTAGTCCTACTTTGCTAAGTATAATAATAATAATAATCTTTATTGCTTTAAAGGTTTTACACCACCTTGTAGCAAGGAGTTTGTTTTTCAAACAAATATACAAAAACATTTTTTTTTTTTTATACATAATAAAATCCATAAATATCAATATTATACATAGGTACAAAATGATATTATCAATTATCTACGATTTCCTTATGATAATTTATCTGACTCACCAAAACAAAAATGAAACCTATAAAAATGACTGTAAAAATAGACAATTTAAAAAAAATAAATAAAAATTTTATGACATGTTACATGACTATCTCCTTTAATCAAACATTAAAAACTTCTTATTTTTAAACTTTCTATAATGAAAATAAATCTTTAAGTTTATTATAGTCCGTGATTGTTAGGATGTCCTGGAATCCTAACAATCACGGACTATAATAAACTTAAAGATTTATTTTCATTGTAGAAAGTTTAAAAATAAGAAGTTTTTAATGTTTGATTAAAGGAGATAGTCATGTAACATGTCATAAAATTTTTATTTATTTTTTTTAAATTGTCTATTTTTACAGTCATTTTTATAGGTTTCATTTTTGTTTTGGTGAGTCAGATAAATTATCATAAGGAAATCGTAGATAATTGATAATATCATTTTGTACCTATGTATAATATTGATATTTATGGATTTTATTATGTATAAAAAAAAAAAAATGTTTTTGTATATTTGTTTGAAAAACAAACTCCTTGCTACAAGGTGGTGTAAAACCTTTAAAGCAATAAAGATTATTATTATTATTATACTTAGCAAAGTAGGACTAGGGGTGGCAAGTCTTGGAGCAAAAAAAAAATTTTAAGTTTGAGGTGTTTATCCTAAAAAGCGAATAAACGGAAGTTTAATATCTTTGTACAATAAACAAAATTGAATGAATATTGTGATTGGCCCAATAGTCTTGAAAAACTTTTAAATGTAACTTGTTTTTTAATCCATTAATTATAATATGTTGCTCGCTCAACTTACTGGGGTAATTACAAATTAGACGGGAGCGGGATGGTGTTGGGATTAAGGTGAGCCGAGGTTTGGTCGGCGGTGGCTGGAATCCTAGCAATCCCTGCCCGTTAGTTCTGCATGATTAATTCAAATCGATAGGCCCTTCCCCAACATCACAGCCTCCCATCTCGGCTATCGATAGCAAATACCGATGGAGGCATAAACACAACATAGCTATCACATAACCACTTCCATAGCTTTATTATCCGGTACTTACGTATTATATGACCGGAATGAACTGACGTTCGCCAACTTGTTTATAACCTGGCATAAACTGATGACACCAGTTAGCTCTTGTCATGTATGTGCATATTGGAATACTTTTCAATTTTACAGCATTGTTTTATTCTATATTATTTCATTTAAGTGTTATTTATAGCTGTATTTCTTACTTTCATATAAGATTTTCTTGGCAATGTACACTCCATGCCCTCGAAGGAACTATTTAAAAATTTTGAAAATCTTTCACAGTTTCTTCTTCATATGAATTGTGGGCTTTTATTTGATATTTTTATTCCCATAGCTTCAATTAGGCCGGTATTGGGATCTATATTTTTTCAAATTCGAATCTATTGTGCAAGAAAATTCCTACTCCACCATACTTATCCCGCCTATTCCTGGTGATAATGGAAATAATTCCTAGCGTTTTACTTTCTCTGTTGATTAAACCCGGTTTAACCTGAAGTAACGCTGCATGAATTTTTTTTATATTCAATATATTTACTAATTCCTGAAATTAGTTATTTATACTGGAATAATGTTAAAGTATTCTGAAGTCTAATTTTTTTTTTTTTTTTTGAGAATATAGGCGGGCGCAAGCGACGGTGCTGCTCCTGCGACGGCGCTGCAGGAACTAAAGAAACGGGGATAAAAGCGGGGCCATTACCTGGGATTCATAGGGTTTTTTTGGCGTTAGGATGTCCTGGAATCCTAACAATCACGGACTATAATAAACTTAAAGATTTATTTTCATTGTAGAAAGTTTAAAAATAAGAAGTTTTTAATGTTTGATTAAAGGAGATAGTCATGTAACATGTCATAAAATTTTTATTTATTTTTTTTAAATTGTCTATTTTTACAGTCATTTTTATAGGTTTCATTTTTGTTTTGGTGAGTCAGATAAATTATCATAAGGAAATCGTAGATAATTGATAATATCATTTTGTACCTATGTATAATATTGATATTTATGGATTTTATTATGTATAAAAAAAAAAAAATGTTTTTGTATATTTGTTTGAAAAACAAACTCCTTGCTACAAGGTGGTGTAAAACCTTTAAAGCAATAAAGATTATTATTATTATTATACTTAGCAAAGTAGGACTAGGGGTGGCAAGTCTTGGAGCAAAAAAAAAATTTTAAGTTTGAGGTGTTTATCCTAAAAAGCGAATAAACGGAAGTTTAATATCTTTGTACAATAAACAAAATTGAATGAATATTGTGATTGGCCCAATAGTCTTGAAAAACTTTTAAATGTAACTTGTTTTTTAATCCATTAATTATAATATGTTGCTCGCTCAACTTACTGGGGTAATTACAAATTAGACGGGAGCGGGATGGTGTTGGGATTAAGGTGAGCCGAGGTTTGGTCGGCGGTGGCTGGAATCCTAGCAATCCCTGCCCGTTAGTTCTGCATGATTAATTCAAATCGATAGGCCCTTCCCCAACATCACAGCCTCCCATCTCGGCTATCGATAGCAAATACCGATGGAGGCATAAACACAACATAGCTATCACATAACCACTTCCATAGCTTTATTATCCGGTACTTACGTATTATATGACCGGAATGAACTGACGTTCGCCAACTTGTTTATAACCTGGCATAAACTGATGACACCAGTTAGCTCTTGTCATGTATGTGCATATTGGAATACTTTTCAATTTTACAGCATTGTTTTATTCTATATTATTTCATTTAAGTGTTATTTATAGCTGTATTTCTTACTTTCATATAAGATTTTCTTGGCAATGTACACTCCATGCCCTCGAAGGAACTATTTAAAAATTTTGAAAATCTTTCACAGTTTCTTCTTCATATGAATTGTGGGCTTTTATTTGATATTTTTATTCCCATAGCTTCAATTAGGCCGGTATTGGGATCTATATTTTTTCAAATTCGAATCTATTGTGCAAGAAAATTCCTACTCCACCATACTTATCCCGCCTATTCCTGGTGATAATGGAAATAATTCCTAGCGTTTTACTTTCTCTGTTGATTAAACCCGGTTTAACCTGAAGTAACGCTGCATGAATTTTTTTTATATTCAATATATTTACTAATTCCTGAAATTAGTTATTTATACTGGAATAATGTTAAAGTATTCTGAAGTCTAATTTTTTTTTTTTTTTTTTGAGAATATAGGCGGGCGCAAGCGACGGTGCTGCTCCTGCGACGGCGCTGCAGGAACTAAAGAAACGGGGATAAAAGCGGGGCCATTACCTGGGATTCATAGGGTTTTTTTGGCGTTTTTAATTTATTTTTCCATAATTAAAACCCGATTGAGCAAAAAATCATTTGAAAAATATCTAATAGGTATTGCTCGGTCCCTCAGTGTTCAATTAGAAAATCAAAAGACGTGTCATTCCCTTTTATTTCCAAAAAATAAAAAGCTTCTTAAAGAGTGGATTGTAAAATTAGGAATAGATAAGCCTGTTTCAAAACATATGACGATATGTAGTCTTTATTTTAAAGAAAGAGACTATATTTATCCAGGTAAATATTAGTATTTGACATTTTATTATTCCAAAATGCTAGTTTTATGCAAATAACATTGAGACCATAGTGTCATAGATTTGTTTTTCTTTTTTAATTTTCCCCATTTTTCTATTACATCCGTTGTGCTTAATTGTTCCATGTTTTCAATGTGAAGCCTGAAAGTTTTGACAAATAAATAAATAATATGACAAAGAATCTAAGCTGTCATAACAATGATTGTGTGAATAGGTAATTAATGTTATTACTAACCGAAAAACGTCGAGTAAAGTTACAATGATGTGTTTGCATTTACCAGAACTACCAGCTTTACACGTACAATGACAAGAAAATTGCTTATTATTATTAATAAATTTGATTTCCACTTTTATTTGATTGGGCAGTCCTTTAAGATTGCTAGTTTAAAGGCACGAGGCTTGTAAAATAACTGTTTTTTTATTTTTAGATATTATTCCACATATAAATATGTGGTTTGCATCAAGAATAGCCTGCCCTTCAATTAATGGTCTTTTAAAATTACCAATATCTCTATCACATCAACTATGTCTAACACCGTTCTTTCCGACATTTTGCAAAACTACTAGCGCACCCTATATTCGATTGCGCCCGCCTATAGTGTAATTTGTCATGATTAAAAGTCAGGCGATTATAAAATAATGTCCCCTTAGGTGGCTATTAATTTACTCAAAAATTTTGTTAGTAGGTCCCTCATCTAGACCCTTTTCAATCGTCTTCTGGTGTTTTTCCGACATGCGGGTTGTAGCCATTTCTTGTATTAGTAGGTTGTTCTGTCCGTTCAGATTATCTTGGAATCGTATGTGCTTAATTTAAAAACAAAAGACTATCAATAATATATATAATGACGATGAGACCTTTTTTTTTTTTTTTTTTATTGATAGAGAAATAATAAAATCTGCCACACTTAAGGGCATTTAATATTAGTGCTCAAAAGATACATTCACACAATATTAACATAATAATAATAAGAAACGAAAAAATAGAAACTAAAATATATACAACCAAGATTAAAAATAAAATATATACAACCAAAATAGAAATTAAAATATATAAAAATGTGTGTATATATATATATATATATATACACACACATTCTTCCTATATACAATATATACATTCAGCCTAGGGATCTCTGACCCCCGCTTTGCCTCCCACTTATGGAAAGCAAAGCAATACCCTAGGAGATCCCGGTGCTTCTCTCCCAGCCGCATCACTGTTATAAAACCAGTGGAGACTGGGTGAGAGCACTAATGAGACATTTGGAAACATTGAAAAGAACTTCTGGAGCATAATTCAAATTACTTCAAAACCATTCTCATCAGCAAGATACGTTTTAAATTGCACAGTACACTATGAAATGAAAGCAGTAAAATTATACATAAACCACAAATACACCAAAATTAATTCATCCTTATTATGCAAAAGGTGCAGGTTAAAAATAAAGTGGCTAAACGATATATTCCGATAAAAATATGCACTATAAACATTTTTTTTTTTTTTTTTTTGCATAGTGCATATTGAATATGCATTCTCACTAAATATTTAAAATAATAATATATCACCTATAGCACCTAAGTGAAAAAATCTGGTGCGTGCGCGCAACACACAACTTTCACTTACCAACTTGCTTAGATTAAAAATTAATACGTTTTGTTAATTTCCACTTCTCAAATGAACAGAACGGCTTTAATTATGAACAATGGTCTGTCATTAAAGGCGTACTACGCATTCGTGGTCTCAACGATTTTTATGAGTTGACTAATATTTTTCTTTATTTCTCCTCTTTATGTTTTCTTTATTTTTATCATACCTCATATTTAGCCATTTCTTATTTTTAGGCGTAACGAGAGACAGTTAATTTCTCTATATAAACAAAAACAAAGGTAGTTAATAGGAAACAAACAAACAAAAAAGCCCCCCCCCCCCAAAAAAAAGCCCCCTCAGAACATTTTAATAATGATAAAGCTTACCTGATATTAAAGAAAACCTAATTTTCATTAAACATGACGAATTTGATAAAGATCATTAAAGCCGTTTTTGAGATAATCGAAAAAAAGTTAAAAATTGGAAAAAAAATTATGAAATGAAGTCCCCCCTCCGGTTGATCAATTTTGATGAAATGTTGGCTATCACACCTTTGGAATATACATACATAAAATACCCAGTTTGATCAAAATCGTGAAAACCTTTTTTGAGTAAATAAAAAAAACACGTGAAAATTATACAAAATTTATTAAGTAAAGTCCCCCCTCCGGTTGATTGATTTTGATAAAAAGTTGGCTATCACATCATCGGCATGTACATACATCAAATACCCAGTTTGATTAAAATCGTGAAAACCTTTCTTGAGTAAATAAAAAAAACACGTGAAAATTATACAAAATTTATTAAGTAAAGTCCCCCCTCCGGTTGATTAATTTTGATAAAAAGTTGGCTATCACATCTTCGGCATGTACATACATCAAATACCCAGTTTGATCAAAATCGTGAAAACCTTTCTTGTGTAAATAAAAAAAAACACCTGAAAATTATACAAAATTTATTAAGTAAAGTCCCCCCTCCGGTTGATCAATTTTGATGAAATTTTTACAGTCATATCTCGGGCATATAAATAGATCAAATACTCAGTTTAATCAAAATCGTTAGAGCCGTGTTTGATTAAATCGAAAAAAACTTAAAAAGTTACAAAGTAAGGTACCCCCTCCCTTTGAGCAATTTTGATGAAATTTTTGCTGTCACATCGCGGGCAAATACATACACTAAATACCCAATTTCAGATTCGCACGGTTTATAGTTTTTGAGCTAGTCTGTTCACACACACACTCACACACACACACACACATACACACACACACACACACACACACACACACACACACACACACACACACACACACACACACACACACACACACACACACACAGACCATTTCGCGGGACTTGGTCATTTCGACTCAGGGGACCCCAAAACGTGTATTTCCGTTGAAAACCGGAAGTCGAAATTTTTCACGATCGCAATACTTCCACTTACTATATATTTCATGTATAGGTAAGTGAAAGTAAAAAAGAAATTTTAAAAAATGTTTGTCCTTTTTTTAGTAAATGTGTCCTCTAAATAGACTCAACAAAATAAATAATATTGAAATGATTCAAAATATATTTCGGTTGAGGACAGTTTGAGTTGAATCAGACCGAGAAAAATATTATCGCCACCTGTAGCATTTACTCTCCCGAACGCTGTTCCAAAGTCAGTGACATAAAGGGAAGTGACTTCGTATCCTGGAACGGAGCTTATCGCCGTTCCTAGGAAAGACTGTGAATACCAAGGGCGGAATCTGTAATGTCAGCGCTGAAAGGGAGGGTAGAGATATCGGTATTTCCCTCTTCAAGAAGGAAATGAAGAATTCCAAAGCCACAATATTCTTTATATTATTCGGCAAGGAACAGCCAAATCATATCAAAAAGTTTTAGTAAAGTAATAATCAATATATATTATAAAGCAAAGTGTACAATGTGCGTGCCGTAAATTTACAACAAAAGAAAAATTGCTTATTAGTGTAGTGAGCGAATAAAAACTAACACTGAATAAAATAGATAACGTATAGATAATATGATTAAAAGTTATAACCTAATGGAATATATACCGAAAATAAAATGTTCATATAATATTTCTGTTTAATAGTTCTGTTCTGTTCGTAAATTTTCAACCGAATTCGAAAAAGGAGAAGTTACTCAACTTGATAAGGATGCGGAACCGTCATGAGAATGGTCTCAATGGAATCAGAACATTGAAACCATAAAAAATGGTACATACCAGAACATATTTGCTGCCAAAATAATTTTTCTTAATCAAGAAAAGGGAAGAAAACGCATTGAGAGAACCGCATTAATGGGGTCTCTTATACCCAAACCATATATGGGCAGACTCTGAGGTTTCGAAACTTACCACTAATACTAAGCTGAAGTTTCAGGATGGTACAAGTTTTGTTTAATCATGATTAATTTTGGTCTATTTTTCTGTACTATAACATTTTAAAGTTAATTTTTCATTCCACATATTCCTCAACTCCCTGAGCGAAGCCGGGCCCCAAAGCTAGTAAATTGATAAAGTATGTAGAAGTAATTTTTTTAAAGCATACTTTCATTTGTACCTGTCGCAACTAAGCGCCAATCCGTAAATGACATATAAACTTCTCTTATTCGAACATTTTCAGGCATCAGATAAGATAGTGCCCAGCAGCTCATCATCCCGGTCTTGCTTCAGGAGAGGTCTCTCCTTCAACTCCTTTTAGCCGTCTCATATAAGGCATGTCAGTTAGTGGCCATATCATTAATAACTCTGCTGAATTTCATATGAAATCCAGAATACAGTGCTCTTATTAGTCGGTAGAGAGTTGGTAATTGTAAGTCGGGAAGTAGTGTTTTGTTACTAACGTACATTGATGCATTCGTTATTAGTTATAAAAATGTTTATTGAAACTTGTGTTGTTTTTGTAAGTTTCTCTTTTCAGTGAACCTTGAATTTGTGAGACGTATGTCCGTATAGGTTTCAATAAGTATAGGTGCCGTTCTCTTTAACAAAATTTTATTTCGTTTTTTTCTTCTAAATTATCCTTTTATTTTAATTGAGCCATGGAGTTTATTTTATTGTAAACTAATTTAATAAGTTGTAATTATATTGAAACGAGAGAAGAAAATGTTTTGTTAAATAATAATTTAGATGTAATATATTTACAACTTTAGAATGAGGTAGCCTAGAGTCCTCGAGTGTTTGTTTACGGTTTGCGGATTAACTTCAGGCTTCAATTTCGTATTCCCGCGCCGTATTAGTCAGTTGCCTTTTGGATTTCGTAAGGGAAGGAGCTCACTCGTTGTGCCACCGAATGATCGAGAGATCGATAGGCGATCATCGATCTTCCACATCAACCTCACAATTGTGCACCAGTAGTTCGTCACTCCCCACCATTGGAACAGGACCTTGCCATGGTGATGGAAACCGTTATTTTGCAGGAACGATTACATTCTCTGTCAGTGCACAATGATTGGAACTGCTCCGAACGGAACTGGTGACAGGTAATCGTTACGGGCATTGATTATTTGTTGACCTTTTTAAAAAAAAACGGCTCCAGCTACCTGCATTTCTTATAACTTCAGTCATTTTCAATATTTTTGTTTATTTTTTGAATTATCAATAGTTAAAAACCTAAATCATGTATTTTATTAATTTTCATTAGTATTAGAGGTTGTTGTTTTTTTCTATTCTTTAATTTACATTTTTTGCTTTTCCATTATTAACTTTGAATTGTTTATATTTTATTTTTAGCAGAAGTAATTTATTTTTATTTATTTTTCAAATACTATTTTTTTGTAAATCAAACATTTTAATTTTTGTAATTCTCTCCTTTCAATTAAATCAACTACTTAAAATTTCACAATTCTTTTAGTTTGTTTATTTTTCTAGTTTATCCACATAATTTAATAAATATACTTTCCACCCGTGATTAATTCCTGTTAGGTGCTCAAAATGTCCGGCAATTTTGAAAAGGGGTCAGAGATTTATACTAGTTGATTTAATATTTTATGGTATCGCTCTCCCCAACAATAGATATGCATTAAGTTTCTTCTGATTTTAAATTTTAATGAAAATTAATAGAATGGATTGATTGGAAAATAGTGAGTAACGTATTTTCAGTCGTTTATTTAATTTGTCCGATATTCATGATTTTTTTTATTTCTGTTAGTTATAAAAAACTGTTTCAACCTTACATTTACCTAATGTATACATACACAATATTTATATTTATGTATAGATCTACCTGCCCAAAACCACCAGCCTAACTAAATACTGCCATCCGCAGAGGATGATGACCCGTGGACAAGTATTGACATTCACAGCGGAGTTGAGCAGTTACCTAAGCTGGCTTGGATATCCCCTCGCTGGGCGGTCACAGCACGTTCCTCAAACAGGGGCTGTTTTCTGTGTTTGCTCCTCTTCCAGTAATTTATTAACTCTTCTCTCAATATCTCTTGGAAAATTATAGTAATTTGTTATTTACATTTTTTATATTTATTTAAATTTGAACTAACTAGATGGTATTACAGTCCTGTGAGGACCTGGGCCTCCTCCTCCACGCCTCTCTATTCGCCAAGTTTTGCCTCCACACCTCTTTAGGAGGCCACCCATCTCAGGCTTGGTCTCCCCATCGATCTTTGTCCTCCTGCATTCGAGCATACGTTTCGGAATTCTTGCATCTTCCATGCGTTCTACTTGTCCATTTCATCTTAATATCCCTTTCCCAGATCGGGCTATCCGAATAGACTCAGTTTAAACGCCACCTGTTATTTTTATATGTCGAGCTTTTTAATTGTTCTCAGAACCAATCTCCCATATACTGATATTATTTATTGTAGACTTCGCTACCATAATTAACTATTGGCTGAAATATAAGTAATAAAAAAATCTGGTGCGTGCGCGCAACACACAACTTTCACTTACCAACTTACTTAGATTAGAAATTGATGTGTTTTGCTAAATATCATTTCCCAAAGTCATACATTTTTCTACATTCATATCTTATTTTTGTTAATCATTAAAGCCGTTTTTGAGTAAATAAAAAAACCCCGTGAAAATGATACAAAATTTATTAAGTAAAGTCCCCCCTCCCGTAGATCAATTTTGATGAAATTTTTACAGTCGTATCTCGGGCATATAAATACATTAAATACCAAGTTTGATCAAAATCGTTAAAACCGTTCTTGAGTAAATAAAAAAAATCACGTGAAAATGATACAAAATTTATTAAGTAAAGTCCCCCCTCCGGTTGATCAATTGTGATGAAATGTTGGTTATCACATCTTTGGCATATAAATACATCAAATACCAAGTTTGATCAAAATCGTTAGAACCGTTTTTGAGTAAATAAATAAAACATGTGAAAATGATACAAAATTTATTAAGTAGAGTCCCCCCTCCCGTAGATCAATTTTGATGAAATTTTTACAGTCGTATCTAGGGCATATAAATACATTAAATACCAAGTTTGATCAAAATCGTTAAAACCGTTTTTGAGTAAATAAAAAAAACACGTGAAAATGATACAAAATTTATTAAGTAAAGTCCCCCCTCCGGTTGATCAATTTTGATGAAATTTTTACAGTCATATTTCAGGCATATAAATAGATTAAATACCAACTTTGATCAAAATCGTTATAACCGTTTTTGAGTAAATAAAAAAAAACATAAAAAGTTATTAAATAAAGTACCCCCTCCCTTTGAGCAAATTTGATGAAATTTTTGCTGTCACATCGCGGGCTTATACATACTCTAAATACCCAATTTCAGGTTCGCACGGTTTATAGTTTTTGAGCTAGTCTGTTCACACAGACACACAGACACACACACACACAGACCATTTCGCGGGACTTGGTTATTTTGACTCAGGGGACCCCAAAACGTGTATTTCCGTTGAAAACCGGAAGTCGAAAATTTTCACGATCGCAATACTTCCACTTACTATATATTTCATATATAGGTAAGTGAAAGTAAAAAGGTATCTATTGCCTACCGCAATCCTGCTTTTAGGTCTACCGTTGCATCATTGTACCTCATCACCACAAGTACCTGAGGATGTACAGGATCGGGACCTCCAATTTACCTCCCATCCAAAGGACGGCATAGCCAAGGATTTGATACTCCCATAAGGAAATCATAGAGCCACCTACTGGAACCTACCAACCCGCAATCGTGTGTTTCGTAGTTGGCTGTGCTTTTTTTTTTTTTTTTTTTTTTTTGGCTGTGCTAAGCACTAAATGACAGGTGACCCTCTTTCGACGAGAGTTTAAATTTTATTATTAGAGTCATTTCAAAATGAAAAAGTTTCAACATTTTAAACAATTTTAAATTCTAATTAAGTATAACTTTTAATGTTTGATAAACAGAAATGATGATTGCTTTGGGAAAAAAGAAGAAGAAAAACACCTCTGACAATAATTCGCGAATTTGATTAAAACAAATTTTTTTACAGTTACTTTAAGTTATAATTATCTTATCTTAAATTATCCATCATCACAATTGTAGCCCATTTTTTTTAGCTTTCTTTTTTTTTCTTTTTTTTTTTTTTATCAGGGATGTGGAAAATAAATCAGCTGCTAGTTGCCTTTGCGTGTTTACGAGGCAGTTAGGGGTCGTCTGATTACAGTTTTTATGCGTTAAGTCCTTCCAGGTTATGGAGTGGTTTAGTTAAGAAACCTGACAGTTATCGTGGTCCCCATATAACAGTCGTCCCGAATCTTTACATGTCAAATTTATACGGCTCTCGTTACATATCAATCTTTTTTTGTTGCGCCTTGTTGCAAATTTCAAGGAAAAGCTTATGTTACAAATGTTTTTTTTTTTTTTTAATTCAATTTCAGTCGTCTCACAGTGCTTCCAGGGTATGGAGTTCTTGGACAAAAATCTTTTACTATGGAATATTATTGTACATGCTCTGCTGATTACGAATATACCTCATATGTGGGGTCGCAAATAATATTTGGCAGAATTAGGGCAGAAAAAAAAGCAAAATCAGGGTTTCGGCAAAATATGTTAGATTTAAGGGAAATTGGAGAATCATTATCGGTTGGTTGATCAAAATTTATCTTTATTAAGATAATTAACCAAACATAACAAATCAAATGCAAAAGATACTTTCTTGATCTACTTATAAAAATAATATTTTACATTATAAAATAATTTTTAAAAATATTTACGTAAGAGAAATCTAAATAAAAAAATATAATAAAAAGCTAAATCTTCTGGTTCAATGGTGAACATTTCCATGTTAAATGTATTTATATAAGTTTAGTTGACTTTGAATTGTGTTATAATTATTCCACAGTAAATTGAACATTAATTTAAAATTAATAAGAAAATCATAACTAAAATTTAGAATTAATCTGATGCTGCGTTTTTGGCTGCCCGCTTTTCTAAGGCGGGTAGGGGTTACCAGAAACGGGATATATCAAATTAATATATTTAATATGCATCAATGTATATTGGATACTTTTCCAGAGGTGACGTGTTTACCAATTTTAGTTATTTTAAGAAACTTGTGGCAAGGGGTGAATGAAAATAAGAAACAAATCTAAATTGAACTCCATACTTAATTTTATTGACCAAAAAATTGACTAAGTCAACCCGCAGGTTATCGCAGTTGATCTTTATACATTTTATACGCACCAAGAGAACAGCCGCGGCGAACAGTTTGGGAGAGACTGTCATAAAAGTATCCTGAATTTTCTTAAAGTTTATTAGACTAACTTTATTATTTTTACCCTACACAATGACTTTCATAGGCCAGCAGACTACTAACGTATGAAGACTCTTTACAAACGTTTTAAAAATAACTTGTAATCTATAAAGGTACTTAAAAATGAATCTATATATATATATATATATATATATATTGATTCATTTTTATGTATTCATATATATATATATATATATATATATATATATATATATATATATATATATATATATATAGTTTTGAACAATTATATAAACAAATATTTTAACTTTAAAATATGAATAAGTATTATTTGAAAAATTAATTAAGCCTTACAAATTCAAAAAATACCCCCCCAGGCCTAAGAATTTGACCTGCCGCCCCCCCCCCCAAAGAAGAAAGTTTTGACAGTTTGTTCATTCAGTTTCTTTCCAAACATTTTAGCAGTTTCTTTCTCAATAATCCTCATATGTGCCATTGGCTTTAAAACATGTATAAACATCCTAATTAATTTTATTTCTTTTGTACCGTGATAAAAAATCACATGATTTTGATTTTTACATTTTAAAGAGTTTTAGACTTTTTTTTGGAACAGTTACATAGCTGTTTTAGTACCTACATGTTCTGAATGTTTCGAGAATATTCTACATTATTATAGAATGTTCGCTTTCGAGCTAAATACAAGAAGCAATGGACTTGAGCCTTAGCCTGGCTCTGTACATCGAACCACATGACTACTTTTTTCATTAGTAATTAGTTTTTTTAAACGTTGTTAATAATTTGAGTTTTTATTGTACGTTTGGAGTTTGAATTATTTATCATATATATATTATTATTAATAGTAGAGGCGAAAGATGGTCAAATGTTCTTCTTTACGATAGGTTAAATGATAGTCAGGATTTTCAGTTTACAATGATTTTATTGTGGTAAGCCAACGTTTCGATCCAACTTGTGGATCTTCATCAGGGCTACTGAATCCAGGTGGATACTCTGAGTATCCAGCTCAGGCTCGAGGCCATCTGCCGGGGAGCGAACCTGTGACCTTGTGTTTAGTTGTTGGCTAAGCTAGCCACTGCACCACAGGTGACCCCCTTAACAAAAATTGTATAAAGAACATTTTTTATTGCAGCCTCTGGCATGGTACCGTGGTCACAGAAACAACGCAACTTATGTAATGAATTCGAGTACATCAAAGTCGTTTTATGGAAAAATGAAAGTTTGAGAACCCCAGGAGATGGTTTAAAAAAAATAAGAGGCACAAAAGCAAGTAATTTGGTACGCTTAAGGAGGCTATGAAAAAATAAATTGGCTTGGTGTATAAAAGAGTTTTTGAGTGGGGGCACTTAACCCGGCCGCGGGCTAAGACTTTGGGCTATTTCCATATTCATGAAATCCCCCCTCCACCTCCCAGTTTATCTTAAACCTAGTCTAATCGTTTGACTAACAATCTTAGCAAATTAAATTGCATTGTTTAGAAATTGAGGTTTTAATTGAAATTTAGCATAAATATGATGTCTCCCTGGGAACCCCTTTTGGGGAAGAAATTGAATACAATTCCTATTCTTGTGTGGGGTGTTATTGAATGGCTTGTTAAATTAGATTACATTCATCAACTTATCACTTTGTGTAAATTTAAATTTCACATAAATCAATTGTTGTGTGTGAAAATTTTTGATTTTAGGTTTAAGTATAATTTAGTTCCATATAAGTGTAACTTTTTCTCTTTCCGAGTCAAATTTTCAACTTTTCACGAATTACTTAGTGGGTCGTAAGTCCCGCGTAACTAAAATTGCATAATTAAGAATAATAATGAAGGCTGAACATATAAAATGATCGATGGCAACACCACAACGGATCGACAGATCTGCTTTAATCCAATCCTCCCACCTCCGTCACGGCCTACTCCTCGACCATTTCCAGGTCGGCCCCGCGCTTATTAATCTTTTAAGGATTCCCTCGCAACCGAGTTTCGCGGCAGTTAACATGAAAAAACGAAATTAACTCTCCAAGGACAAGCAAGTTTTTTTCTTAAAAAATGAGATTTAGAATGATATCTTTTGTCAATGAACATGTTAGAATTCAGGAAAATTATTGAAAAAAATATGGGACTTACCGTTTGCTCATAATTGGCCGTGTTCATATGATCATGCTAGGACTTACCCTCGTCGATTTGTTGAATGGAAATAGGAAGTTTTAATTTTTTTAATAAAAAGTCACTTTCTACATATTTTATACTATATTTTAATTTATAATTACAATAATTCGTTAACAAAAATAAATTATAATTATTTTTTGTGAAACCTGGCAAAACAAGTGATGCACGAGCCTACACCGCAATTTTCTCACTGGGTTCGCAGAGTCCTCTTACATGATTAGAGGGCTTATCGGTGACGATCTCTTTGAACCACGAAATGGTCGACTCTATCATATCTCATGTCTGCCAGGACTCGTTGATTCAGCCCTATCTTTGATTGAGATGCTGCTCTCGAGTTGAATGGCAAAAGAGAGACCGCCACATCTGGCGGTGCGACTCTAGAGCAAACAGTAAAGGACAATTCTACCGCTACCTGATTTGATAAAGATTTGGGAACTATTTTATCACTACCTGAAAGGTTAGACTTGTAAGATAATGGTTGATATATTTTATAAACTTAGGCATTTAGAAAATTACTTAGATTTAAAATCTATATATATTTTGAAAACAATTATTAATTTAATTAATGAAGTTAATCGCTTATCTGAAAAAAATCCGATAGTTAACAGATATTAATTAATATACATTAGCTTATTAGAAAATAATGAGACTTTCCGTTGGTGAGAATCCATTTACAAAATTCGTAAGATTTCAAAATTTTCTTCTGAAGTAAAAGGTGCTTCAATCGTCACAGTTTTGGTCACAAATCAACTCTGGTATCTTATAGAAAACGGATGCAGAGGTGGAAGTCAAGAAAATAAGGGTGGGAAGGCTGGGTCTCCTTTTGAGTGGGGATAGGTTTGGTGTGATCATATGGACATGCTAGTCCTTGGAGGGTTAAGGTTAGATTAAAAGCCGGAAATGCTTGCTACTTTTCAGTTGCGAAATAGCTTACCTTATGCCTTCTGTCCCAAATCCTAAAAATTAGGATTTACAAAACTATTGTTCTTCCCACAGTCCTTTCTGGATGCGAAACGCGGCCATTAACGTTGACGGATGAGCGAAGACTAAGGTTTTTTTAAAAATGAGATATTACGTGAAATATTTGAACCGAAGAGGGACATGGTTACATCAAATGTTTACACAACGCCGAATTGAGTGACCTCTACCCGGTAAGCGTAATAGAGGTGATTGCAGTGCCGTGAATAAAATGTGCATGTAAAATTGCGAAAATTGCATAGTTATGTAGGTATATTCCCAGTACGTTTCTGCAATATTTTTACTAATTTAAAAAACAGAAGTGGTACTCTATATAATTTACTCTAAAACGGTTCTAACCGAAAATAATTTTATAAACTTTGGAAACATTGGGTAAATATCCATAGGGATGTAGAGCTAAGAAACAGAAAAGTTCCCGTTTCTCTGGGGGGAGGGGGGTCCCCTATTTCTGTCCACTTAATTCCATTTTTTTTTTCATTTTTATTTACCAACCCCTTAAAATACATTCCTAGTAAAAATGTTCTCAAAAATGAATTTATGCAACAAACCGTTCTCGAGATTGAAGTTAATCTAAGCTAATTGGTAAAAAAATAAATAAATTAAAATGGTTAAATATTTTTTTTTAACTTTTGAAAATGGAATTTTTTTTTAATGGAAAACACTTGTCCCTACCCTCAGTGGAGGGCTGTTCATTTATTTATTAGTAATAAAAATAATTAGTATAAGTTATATTAATGAAGTTTTCCTCTAATATTTCTTATGTATCTCTCTTTTTACTTCAAAACATCATCTTTAATTTTCATATGTTAAATTTAATGTTCCAATACTAATGCGATACGTTAATATTAATTTATTTAATAAAACCACGTTCTACTATTTTCAATGCTGTTTCACATTTTTAATTAATAAGGGCATTATTTTTTATTCGTTTCTTTTTTTCATTTAGACTCGCTGTGTTTTAATCTGAGTATTTCAGGATTAAACCGTGTAATTAGAGCCTGCGTGTCTAAACAAGTCTTTAAAAAAAGCTGGCTCTTTTAATTCTGTATCCGAGCTCCAATTAGTTTATGTATTTTAAAATTTCACTTGTTACTGTATCCTTTTTTCTCTGAATAACACGTTTCTTTTTCTTGTTTTTATTTCAATACCGGAGGTTTATCTAGCTTTAATCTTTATAAAAACAACTTATCGAATTTTCCGTCTTCCGTCACGTTTTTCAAAAGTATAATCCCGATAAAGCTGAAAATTTTTTAAGAAAATGATAATCATTAAGTAGCCTTATACTCAGTGAGTTCAGGAAGATATGGTTCGGTAAATCGGTTCTTGTCGAAAGTTTAGTTATAGGTTACATTAATTTCGAAGGCTGGGTTAGGCTAAATGGATAGTTACTTATAACAGAATTTAATGATTGAATGGCAAAATTTAAATTCTTTAAATAAACTATCTTCCTCAATACCATCGATTTGAAAGGATTGGATCCTTTGACTATTTTAGAGCTTTGCAATGCCACATAACTCTATACCGTATGTCCATATGGATCTAATAAGCACGTTGTATATTGTAAGTCTGTTGGTTAAGAATAATTTAGAGCGTCTGTCAAGTAATCTTGATATCAGTCCATATCGTTTGTTTAGTTGCTTTCTGATTAGTGTGATGTGGGTGTTCCATGTCAGTCTTTTGTCCAGGTGAAGTCCCAAATATCGTACTTCCATGGAAGGAGTCGGAATATCATTAACATAGACCTGAGGACGTAAACCCTGGTTGAGAGTAATTACTATGAATACGCTCTGTAATTCGTTCATTTTTACTCTCCATCTTTTTGCCCCGGCCAAAATATCGTTTAGACATGATACAGAAATGTTCATTATTTAAAAGCTGTTTTATTTTCTTTCATTATGTTACCTTACAATCGTCATTGTCATCAGTAAATAATTGGCCACGACATTGAGACCGGGAAATATCCACGACAATGAGGCGGGGAAATCTCCACGAAATTGAAAAAATTATATTTACAATTTTTTCTTTTAAAAACTATATGATTTACGAAAGAAAGAATGCCAGAATTTATTAGAGCAAGTTAAGAGGAAAAAGAAGAAAATATTTTTAAGCCGTAAATTCATACACACAGCGAAAAATTTGAGTCACGTCAATGAGGATAATAAACATGAACTTCCATTTTCGATTAAAGATTTGCCAAAAGTAATAAATAGAGGTGAAATCTTACTCGACAGGATTGGCTTATTGAAATTCTCTCTTTGCATCACTTAATTCCCTCTTGGTTGGTGTACGATTCGATAATTCATCCGTCCACGCTAATGGCCTCATATCCCAGTGACAATTTTTAAGAATTTTGTATTGGTTTATCATTTTCAGCAGATGATTGAACATCGTGTTATTCTTAATTCTTCTTCCGTTATATTACAATCAGGGTGCCAAATTTTTGTCAAATAAATGAGTACTATAAACCAAAATATGTATTATGGAAGAAAAATCATTAATAGTGACAGCCCACGACATTAACCAATAAGATAAAAAATCATCAGATTCGATCAGAAGAACATAGAAATATGTTCTTATTATTATTATATCAGTCAGATATAATAGTAATTAGAATATAATATCTGTTCACAGAAAATGTTTACATCTAAAAAAAGAGGCCACAATGCCCGGTTTGGCTTTGAATATGGAGTGACAAGATGATGTTGAGACAATATGATATTGAGCCATTTGCATATCTGTTTATTGAACTATATCTATTTGTTTTATTTATGTTTTTCTGACTCTTAATTTAGACAACATAGATTTTAGTCAGGATATTCAGTCAAATTTTCTTTGCTTGGAGAGCCAACGTTTCGATCCAAACATGTGGATCTGTATTACTCTGGGCTCAACAAGTCCTGATGAAGATCCACATGTATGGATCGAAACGTTGGCTCTCCAAGCAAAGAAAATTTGACTGAAAATACTATCTATAATTCATTCTGCAACATAAAATATTTTAAGTTAGACGGACTCCAATAGGACAATTGTCCACTGCGAAGGTTTTTGTAAATAATTATTGGAAATGATGTAATTGTTGAAACTGAAACCGTTCATTCATTTGGCTTTGTATTGTATATTCCGTTTCGACATTCATATTTTAAATAATTAATGTTTTGCATGGAACAATTTAACCGGCACGAATTGAATACAAAACTTGTCGGCCATTCGCCATTGGAATGCGGCATTACGTTGGGTGCTAAACTATTCTCACTCAACTTGTACAAAGCCCCCGAACTTGGTCCATTGTGTTACGACGCCTCGCCGCCTACGCAATGGGCTAATTGTACAATGGCCTAACATCGATTGATCGAGATGTGATTATCGATAGGTGGCCAGCGGGACCCCTATGGTTCAATTCCGAACGGAAGCCCTCGCCTCTTTATCTACACTCTATCTCTCTGACTCAGGGACTGACTCATCTCCACTTCAAATCTGTCAATCTTAATTCCTATCCCAATTCTAGACTACGTCATCCGCTCTAGCGTGTTAGTGAGTTAGTTTTTCTACTCGGTCATTTCCGCATTGTATCAAGGGTGTACATAGTGCGACCTCAGTAATCGGAACAAATTGTTGCAGGGAGGTGTTCGTATACCCGATAAGGGGGGCGACAGAAAAGGAGCTGGATGAGAGAGCTCCTTCTCTGAACTGATATTATTCTCACATATTGGAAAGGAGTGCATCTGACAACTGTATATCCCCATGCTTCAAAACACTAGATGTAAATTCATCGACTTTGCTGATTGTTACGTGACGTAATTCATTTGCAATATCTAGGTATGGTGATTCCCCCCCCCCCTATCATTACATAATTTCATACAATATACTTAATAAGCTGTACCATTATAGAACTTGATAGAAGATCTTGATTTAAATTAAAAAAAACATAAGAACATTAACCCGTCTTCACATTAAAAAAATAAATTAAATTGTAATTAACTTTTAATGCATTTAAAGAAAAGTTGTAAGGCGCATCTTACCAGATTTTTTCTCCTATATATATTAACCGATTTTTTAATATTTAGTGATTTCTTATTACTAGGCATAATGAGAAACAATTAATTTCTCCATATAAACATAATCAAAGGTACTTTAAAAAAATTAAAATACAAATTTTCCTTCACTGTTCAAGCCCCCTCAGAACATTTCTATGATAGAAAAACCTACTTGGTATTAAAGAATACTCGATTCTCATTAAACATTAAACCCGAGTTTAATCAAAATCTTTAGAGCCGTTTTTGAGAAAATCTAAACAAACGTAAAAATGAGACAAAGTTTATGAGATGAAGTGCCCCCTCCGTTTGATGTCACATTGCGGGCATATACGTACATCAAATATCCAATTTCACGTTCGTACGATTTATAGTTTTGAGCTATTCTGTTCATACACATACAGACAATTTCGCGGGACTTGGTTATTTGGACTCAGTGGACCACAAAACGTTTTGAAAAGTGGAAATCAAAATTTTTCACGATTAGATTACATTCCCTTGCAACGTATTTCATACTTAGATAAGTGAAAGTAAAAAGAAAAGAACTGCCTCATTTTTGAAAAAATAAAAAATCAATAAAGTACTTATACTAAAGAATTATCTTTTTAACAGTATTATATGCTTAGTTCTCTTACGAACATGTCATCTTTTACTATTATACCAACATTTTTTATAAGATAATTTTTTGTTTTTCTTAAACTTTAAAATGAATTTTTCACATTCTTCATTAATTTATAACTTTTACCCCCCTCCCCCCGATGTTAGTTATGGCCACCTTGATGGACTTCCATCATCCAATTCCATTCCATCATGTACTCTTGTTACTTTCTCATCTTTGGTCACTCCAGAAGGCCATGGTATTGGGTTGTCACGCCATGCTTCCATTAGCTAGCTATTCCTTCTGTTCCAATAAGACATTTCTTTCTGGTTGTTATATATCTTCCATAATCACTATAAGACCAGAGCCTTAAACATTTTGGTTTTTTGTGAGTATCTTCAGAATTTTGGGGAATATCTGAGAATTTACAATGACCAAAAGATCACTTAGTTTATATCGATTTATAAGTATATTGTTACAGAAAATGTATTTTATAATAATTGAATTTTAAATATTAGTGGTTTGAATCGGTATCCGAGGAAAAAGAAAAAAATCTGGTGCGTGCGCGCAACACACAACTTTCACTTACCAACTTACTTAGATAAGAAATCAATGCGTTTTGTTAATGCCACTTCTCAAAGTTACACATTTTCCACATTCATTTCTTATTTTTGTTTTCATTTGCTCTATAAACCCCTCAGAACATTTTAATAATGATAACGCTTACCTGATATTAAATAACACTCAATTTTCATTAAACATGACGAATATGAAGAAAATCGTTAAAGCCGTTTTTGAGATAATCTAAAAATTAGAAAAAAAGTTATGAAATAAAGTGTCCCCTTCGGTTGATCAATCTTGATGAAATGTTGGCTATCACATCTTTGGCATATACATACATAAATACCCAGTTTGATCAAAATCGTGAAAGCCGTTTTTGAGTAAATTAAAAAAAAACACGTGAAATTGATACAAAATTTATTAAGTTAAGTCCCCCCTCCGGTTGATCAATTTTGATGAAATGTTGGCTATCACATCTTTGGCATATACATACATCAAATACCCAGTTTGATCAAAATCGTGAAAACCGTTTTTGAGTAAATAAAAAAAACACGTGAAATTGATACAAAATTTATTAAGTAAAGTTCCCTCTCCGGTTGATCAATTTTGATGAAATGTTGGCTATCACATCTTTGGCATACATACATCAAATACCCAGTTTGATCAAAATCGTGAAAGCCGTTTTTGAGTAAATAAAAAAAAACACTTGAAAATGATACAAAATTTATTAAGTAAAGTCCCCCCTCCGGTTGATCAATTTTGATGAAATTTTTACAGTCATATCTCGGGCATATAAATAGATCAAATACTCAGTTTAATCAAAATCGTTAGAGCCGTTTTTGAGAAAATCGAAAAAAACTTAAAAAGTAATTAAATAAAGTACCCCCTCCCTTTGAGCAATTTTGATGAAATTTTTGCTGTCACATTGCGGGCATATTCATACACTAAATACCTTATCTCAGGTTCGCACGGTTTATTGTTTTTGAGCTAGTCTGTTCACACACACACACACACACACACACACACACACACACACACACACACACACACACACACACACACACACACACACACACACACACACACACACACACACACACACACACACACACACACACACACACACACACACACACACACACACACACACAGACCATTTCGCGGGACTTGGTTAATTGGACTCAGGGGTCCCCAAAACGTGTATTTCCGTTAAAAACCGGAAGTCGAAATTTTTCACGATCGCAATACTTCCACTTACTATATATTTCATATATAGGTAAGTGAAAGTAAAAAAATGTATTTTAAGTTAATTATTATTAAATTAAATAACCCTAGGACTACCAAGGGGTATCTGACTTATTAGTTTTATCAACAGGAGGCTCTATGAACCCATAGCTTTTTTAAATTTATTTTTTTTAGCATTTTTAAATTTTATTTTTATTTCTTTTAGATTTATTTCAGGATATTACAATATTTACATATAATTACATATTTTTACATATGTAAAAAAAAAAGATTATAGAGGGAAACGAAAGTCATATTTCTAGATAATTAGAAATGTCATTTCCATGTTTTCTTAAATTCATTATTCATGATATGTAAGATATTGTATTATATATATATATATATATATATATTTTTTTTTTTTTTTTTCGGTTGGCGCATTAGGCCTAATGAGACCTTTGGCCGCGCAGTGTGGTCTTCTTTCAGACATTTGTTTTGCTTGCGGGAGTACAGACAGCCTGGAGGGGGTAGCCCAAACCTCACGTTGCTGCAAGCCATGGTCACCATGGTGCAGCGGCAGACTGCCCATACCTCCATAACCAATCCCATTGGGGCCAATTTGGCAGTGTCCTTCCCACCGATGGCGTCAGCTCTCTCGGGTTCAAGGACAGTGACAAACTCGTCTAGGTCCAAGGATTATGGTAACTCAAAGTCAGCAGGCCCCGAGGGCCTGTATTTCTTTCCCTGAAGCATACCGTCCCTGAACCAAACCTCCGGGCGGTTACTGACATCCTGGAAAACCACACCACGATTCTCGATGAGATACACGGGGAAGGTTCATCACTCCTACGCCCGGTCGGTGTGAGTCGCCTCCAGTAGGCTGATGGGCCTCACACACCCGGGGGTGGGGGTAGACTTGGACTGCGAGGCGTTCATTGGTGGGCGGTCACCCGAATGGAGCGGTCACCCATCCAAGTACCAACCACGATGGACGTTGCTTAACTTTGATTATCTATTGCAAGCGCCCTTGTCCACTCGGCCATCCCGGCCCCATATATATATATATATATATATATATATTATAACTAATTTAAAGTAAAAAAATTGTGTTTTCAGGTACATTAAAAAAAAAAAAAAAACATTAATTGTTTGATATTTATTGTCAATGCCTTTTTAACATTATAAGTTTAGTATTAATTTTTTTTTATTTTAAATTATATCCGCGAGCCCACAAGCGTTCTTATTTTACTCAACTATTTCTTCTGGGTTTAGAATGTTAAAGAAAAATTTCAATTCACATTTAAATATTTTTTTTTAATTTTATAATTTTTCTGACTACTATTTTTTCAGATTTTTTATTTAATAATTTAGGTACAAAACAGAGTGGACAAATATACAAGGGCTCCAAGTACGTCCTTCCATTGATAATCCTAAGGTTAAACATTAAATTGACTGATAAAGAAATTAAATATAATCAAGTAAATGACAATAAAATGCATCACTATATATCTAGCAGTAATTTTTAACTAGTTTTCTAATTTTAATATTAATAAATTTAAGACGGCCTAATAACATTAAAAATAAAAATAATGATGGATGTTCAATCAATTACCTTGGATAATTAACAAATGGTGGTATCTTTCCACCAATAGTCCATTTCCTGGTCCGGAAAATGTGCTAAGGAAAAAGCGAAAATAAAATATTTTTGTGAGTCACCAATCACACTCAAGTTTTAGCAAATTTGTGCATTCACAAGATAATTATATGAGTTCTGAAGATAAGTCAAAGTTAACACAAAAGTAAGTTGGTTAAAGAAGGTTGTGTGTTTCGTTCTAAGTATTAGACATTTGTTCGTTATGTTGAAGCTTAGTTCATGTGTTCATGTTTTAGTTCATGTATGCTCATGTTTGAGGAGTGGTAAACAGTATAAAGAGAGAGACATACTTTACTGAGTAACAAAGTAATGGTTTGCCACTGCATAGGGTTACGAAATACACAATATACTACATCAATCCTTGATAGACATAAAAATAGGTACATTTATCGTTTTACAAATATGTAAGACCCATTCAGAAATAACTACTCCGTTCCTTTTCCAGGTAACACTTTTTCATTACCGAAAAATCAAATTCTTATTACTAATAATAAATTATAAAAAATTAGGATTACGATGTAAAACAAAAACAAAAATGGTGTACATAAATTTTATATTATATGAAATATATAATTAAATAAAATAAAAAGATTGGGATAAACAAAAATAATATAATAATTATCATCATATATACAACTTATTTTCATACACATGGTAATGTACAACACCACGGGAGTCCAAGATTATATTTTCGGCCAACATCACTATATCATTGAATATTAGTTAGACCGCTCCAATAGCCTCCAGAAAGCTCCCAGTTTTTCGGGAATCGTTCCGCGTTGAGGATCTGGTATCTTGTTGAGATATGAAATAATTTATGAATGATTTCATATGTCATATGTTTCATTGAAAGATTTCTATAGCAATTGTTATTTTGTTAATTAAATGTACAGATGTTATTAGTTACCCATCTCTCTTGTATGTGTTCAGTGTTAATATTAAAAAGTTATTATGCAATGAAGATACCTCTTTTTTTTTCCATATTTTCCGATTAAATTCAACAGGTTATGGGCCCAGACAGCTTATAATTGCGCTTAGGTAATGTAAATATTTCTTTTTTTTCTTCTCTGTTTTTTTTATCGAAGATTTTCGGAAAACATGGATATAAAAGTAAATATTGGAAACCTAGAAGGAAAAAGCAATTGGGCAACATGGAAATTCAAGATTCTGATCCTTCTTAGGAGTTTTCCAGGAGGAGAGGACGTTGTGAGCGGTAAGTTAACCTGTCCAACAAAGCCAGCTACAGAAGCTAACAAGGAAGAGGTAACTGAATATAATACCAAGTATGAATTATTTAAAACTGCAGATACTAAGGCGATGTTAGTTTTATCCTCTAATATGTCTGAAGAAACTCTAACCAAAGTTATGAGATTTAATTCATCAAGGGACATATGGTTAGAGCTTCATCGCTTGTTTGAAGGTACTCTAGAGGATAAAACATTTGACCTATGTATGCAATTTTTTATGTACAAATATAATTCAAATGACGATATGGCTAACCATATTAGTAAGTTAAAGAATATATGGTGCAGTTTGAACTTAGAAATGTGTGAAGGAATTCAAGTTAATAAATTGCCAGATATTCTTTTAATTTGTAAAATTCTGGATACTCTTCCAGCCGATTATTTTTCGTTTAAAGCCAGTTGGCGATTAATGAGTAACCAAGAAAGAACAATAGATAACCTCACTAGTCAATTGTGTGCTCATGAGAGAGCTTTACGTGGAAATCTTAGAGTTCAGATGTCTAATGAGGAGAAAGCTTTAGCTCTTTCTAATAATAGAAAAGATCCACCTAAATTTAAGAAAACTTTTATTTGTCATTATTGCAAAAAGGAAGGTCACATTATAAGAAAATGTATCAAATGGAAAAAAGACGGACGACCACCTAAATCTGAAGCTAATGCTAACATAAATAATATGACTCTTTTTGCTTCTAATAGTCAGATATTTTCATCTGAATGTGACTATATGAATTGGTTCGTTGATAACGGTGCTACGAATCATGTGTGTAATAACAAGGCTTTGTTTAATAACCTCCAATCATTCAATGAATCGCACCAAGTTACTACTGCTAATGGCGATAGTATACCAGCTGTTGGTTTTGGAGATATTAAAATTAAAGCACTCGTTAATAATAAAACAATTCCAATTACTCTTTCCAATGTTTGGTATGTGCCTCAAATGCACAAAAATCTTTTTTCTGTTTTATCTGCCCAAGATAAAATTGAATGTAGCAGATTTATTTCTACCGCAGAAAAATGTAAGTTGTTGGTTAACAATCAATCTGTTCTAACAGGTGAACGGCAGCGTCATGGTGGTTTATTTAAATTGAATATTGTAAATAATTACAGTAATGTCAATTCTGTTTTGTCTGATCCGGACACTTTGCAATTATACCATGAGCGCCTGGCTCATCAAAATAAAAGTCATGTTAGAGCTTTAATAGAAAGGGAATTTAATATAAAAGTTAAATTAGATTCCGAAGTTTGTGAGGGCTGCATGTATGGGAAGGCTCACAGATTGAAGTTTGGTAAAAGGAAAAGAGCTTCCGCTCCAGGTGAAGTTATCCATGCCGATGTATGTGGACCCTTCGAAGCGTCGTTTTCGGGCTATCGATACTATGTATTATTTAAGGACGATTACTCTCGTTATCGTTTCATATATTTCATAAAAGAAAAATCAGAAGTTGTTGAGAAATTCTTAGATCTTTTAAAAGTCGTTACAAAAGTTGGTTACAAAATCCAAAATTTTATGTCAGACAATGGAGGCGAATTTGACAATAGGTCGATGAAGAAAATTCTTAATAAAAATGGGATCACACATCTTGTAACTATGCCGTATTCCCCCGAAATGAATGGGTTCATCGAAAGAGAAAATAGAACCATTGTCGAGGCTGCTAGAGCTATGCTCCATTCTAGGGATAACCTCCCACAGGCATTATGGGCGGAACTCACTAATAGTGCTGTTTATATTTTAAATATGTCATCTAAAACAGGTGTGGAAAATAAAACTCCGTTTGAATTGTGGTTCAATAAAAAACCATCAATCAAGCACTTAAGGATTATAGGATCTGATTGTTATGTTCATATCCCGAAGCAAAAAAGGAGAAAGATGGATAGGAAATCTATCAAAGGGATTTTAGTCGGATACGATTTTGGTGGTTACCGCATTTGGAATCCGCAAAGAAAAACAATCATCAGATCAAGAGATGTGATTTTTAATGAGACCCCACGAACATCAAGTGTTAAGGTTATTTTACCTACAAATGAAAATAATGAAGAAAATCACGATAAAGGTCATTTTATAGAAAATCAAGAAAAAGATCCCGAGGCCGATGATAAGTTGCCTGCTGAATGCGATGCAGATCAGGAAGAAAATAAATCATCAAGGATGGATCTTAGAAATAGGGAGGCTCTTCGACCACCGACACGGTTTGAAGAATTCGTTTCAGTGGCAATGACACAATTTTCAGATGTTCCAGAGACTTATGAAGATGCAATGAGGTCTGATGACTCTCAAAATTGGCGAAAAGCCATGGAAGTAGAGATGGAAGCACTCCGTGAAAACAATACATGGACTTTAGTATATCCTCCAGGAGATAGAAAAATTCTACCATGTAGGTGGGTGTATAAGATAAAATATCATCCAGATGGAAGTATAGAGAAATACAAAGCCCGGCTGGTGGTTAAGGGTTTTAGTCAAGAGAAAGGTTTAGACTTTACCGAGACATTCAGTCCTGTTGCTAGAATGAGTTCAATTAGGACCATCTTAAGTGTGGCTGCCAGCAGAAAAATGAGCTTAGCACAGTTTGACATTTCGACTGCGTTCCTCTATGGTGCACTGGATCGAAATGAAGTTATTTTTATGCAGCAACCAAAAGGCTTTAGTGATGGAAGTAGCAAAGTTTGCAAACTCACAAAAAGTCTCTACGGCCTGAAACAGTCAGCCAGATGTTGGTTTCAGCGATTCCGTGATTTTATGATTAGTCTAAAATTTGTTCAAAGTGATGCCGATCCTTGTATATTTATGAAAAATGAAAATAGCGATCAACTTATAGTTGCTCTCTATGTTGATGATGGGTTGGTAGCATCTACTAGTGAAGACAGTTTGAAGAAATTTCTTAATGATTTGGCTTCTGAATTCAAAGTTCACAGTAAGGAACTAGGATATTATCTTGGTTTGGAAATAAGTCAAGAAAATAATGGTATCAAAATCAACCAGAAGGGATACATAAGAAAAGTCTTAGAAAGGTTCAACATGCAGGATTGTAAGGCTGTCTCAACTCCGATTCTGAATACTCCAGAAATTAGTGAATCAAGAGGAGATGCCATTGATTTTCCTTACCGGGAGGCTGTCGGAGCCTTAATGTATCTGGCTATCTCAACTAGGCCAGATATAGCCTATGCTGTTAGTGTGGTTTCTAGATCTCTTGAAAAACCTTCAGCACAAGACGTTGTTAAGGTGAAGAGAATTTTTCGTTACTTGAAAGGAACCCGCGACATAGGAATTATGTACAAATATAATGAACGAAATAAGGTTAGAGGATACAGTGACGCAGATCTTGGGGGTGATCTCAGTACAGGTAGATCTACCACTGGAATTATTTGTATCTTTGCTGGAGGGCCTATATCTTGGACTAGTCAAAGACAGTCTTGTGTCGCGATATCGACAACCGAAGCAGAACTAATGGCTGCAAGTGAAGCTGCCAAAGAAATGGTTTGGTTAAAACGTTTATTGGATGAATTGCTACCCAAAGATGATTTATCTGAGGTTCCTGCCCTCTATGTCGACAACGAGGCTGCTATTAAACTGGCTAAGAATCCAGAATTCCACCGACGAACAAAGCACATCAGAATACGTCACTTTTTTATTCGTGAAGTAGTTCAAGATGGAATAATGGAGATCAAGCCGATCGAGACGCAATACCAATTAGCGGACTTCCTAACCAAGCCCCTCCAAGGACCCCGATTGAAGACTCTATTAGAAAATGTTGGACTGAAGTAATAGAAATCTTTTCAATGAGGGAGGCTGTTGAGATATGAAATAATTTATGAATGATTTCATATGTCATATGTTTCATTGAAAGATTTCTATAGCAATTGTTATTTTGTTAATTAAATGTACAGATGTTATTAGTTACCCATCTCTCTTGTATGTGTTCAGTGTTAATATTAAAAGTTATTATGCAATGAAGATACCCCTTTTTTTTCCATCTTTTCCGATTAAATTCAACAGGTTATGGGCCCAGCACGCTTCCACTGTATCTCAACAAGAAAATGTCCGAAAGTCCGACCACTTCAAACACTCAATTTAGTCGATTATTAATGAGGTTATTGCATTTTAGTGCAGAAAATGTTGCTAACAGCTGAAATTCTATTGTTATTTAGAATCGGACTCCGAGTTCGGATATTCGATAAAGAATAGCCTAAATCCTGTATCGGCCTGTCCTGCGCCTAGTATGTCTAGTTCCAATCTTTACCAAGAGATAATGCCCTAGAAACGCTCATTTAATTCCCTTTTACTCAAAAGATAACGCTTTCCTCAAAGCATTCCCATCGGCCCTCGACGTCCGGTACCGTCTGTGACTCATTCTAGCAGTCGGACCGATACCGTTCAATTCAGGATACCCCTAAAACACGCCGTCCTTCACCTAAAGTGTTAAGGAAAGGAAATTCACTTTTCGTAGGAAGTGACGACCGACATGCACCCGCCTGATCGAGGTCATTGCTCTCATATCTCACTGTCGGATCCAGGATCAGAGGCGTCCTTCCTTTCCTAGGGAAGGCTACTAGCGGACATTTATGATCTGTCGGAGTCAATGATATAGACATCGTCGAAGCAGGTGTATTCCCTTTACCTTAGGAGCCTCATAAATTCTTGTTTGACCCTATGGTGCCGGCGAGCTCTCACGCTTCGATTGCCCTGATCAAATCTTGTCTGGAACAGGGTACATTTGACAGATGCGTCTTCCGGTACATCTGACAGTCACTGGACAGGGGACGAATACTGCAAAGAAGCCTCCCATTGGCAGCGGATGGGTCCTCGATACCTCCTCGGTGCATAGAACATAGCCGTAGCGGTACGGGTTAGGAGCCTCTAATCTATGCATTCTACTATTGCAAGACTTATGAGGTAAGTGTACCATACAGGACAGGTAAGTCCCGCAACAAATATTGGTTCACAACGCTGAATTTTTGTTCCGGCTTAAGAAAGTTGGAACTTATAAGTTTATCCAAGTTTTTATTTAGATTCGCCTCTGCCTCTTCAGAAAATACAAGCTCTCCCAAGAATTTGCAACCTAAAAATTTAATCGTGTCATTTACGTCATTATAGTAAAACTTAATAACATATATCTGACTACCTGATAAGTAAATGTTTTTAAGATGAAAATGATGGGTACGTCGACCTTAGTTAATTTAATAAAAGCTATTACGTTCTCCTTAGCCTTAGCATGCTCCCATCCTACCTCCAGCATGTGCCGCTAAGGAATATAAATATTTGGGGGCGGAAGATGGAATTAAAGCAACCCCTAAGGGTTAGTAAGTTGCTGTTGAAGCAAACTCCAAACATTAAGCGCTCCTCTCTCAGTTTGTATAATGGCCTATATCAGCCCCAAATCCAAATGTTTACAACTCATTGCCTTTATATGCCATAAAGTTTGGGCCAATTACGGCACCTCTTTTAGAAAGTTTTTAAAGCAGTTACTCGGCCATTAAACAGCCTGTAAACTGCCCCTTCTTTATAATGAAAAAAAAAAACTCTACTACAAAATCTTACTTACTTAGATACGTTGTTTCATGGCATTCATTATTGCAGAATATAGTACGAGAATTCAGGAATATGGAGCTATACAAATTATTGAACATTTCATATTTTATTATTATTTTTTTTAATTGTCAGAAATTGGGGCACGCACGTCAAAATGAAGAGACGGACATTAAATAAACGACTGAAAATTCTGTACTTACTATTTTCCAAATCACCTTAGTAAATACCAGACAGAAACTCAATATATGCACATACTTAGTGATACCTATTTGGACATAAGCCTCACAAATTTATGGATTAGCGCAAATGACACTCTTAAAACAACATTAAACCTTCCAATCCAAGATTTTATACATAGTAACGGACGCACCTTTTTACGTTAGTATGATAACAAAATACTAAATACGAACTTACAATTACCAACTATCGACGAACTGATGAGAGCCCTCTACTCTGGCTTTTTCATCTAATTACACGGACATAAAAACTTATTAACACGTTAACTGCGACGAGGGGTCATTTGACCCCTTGCGGTGGCTTCCTTTACTGCGAGCCATTTAACGTGTATTTGTCGTTAACTGCGATGCTTGTCACGCATCCTGTTTTAATTTTTTTCAGATTTTTTATTTTTTTTTTATAATGCACTACTTAATACTACTTATATATCGAAAAAAAATGTAAGGGGTCACTTGACCCCTTGTCGCATTGTAGTTTAAATGTTTTCCTTAATGCGGCAAGGGGTCAAATGACCCCTTGGTCTCTTAATGCTCATTACACTTCATCTTACTATTGTTTTAGCATATTATATCAAATATTAATGAATATGTAAATAAAAAATATTTTTTCTATTTCCGTAAATGTTTGAAAGCGGTGAAAGCGACAGTAATTTTCCGTGAATCACATTTATCTAAGGGTGAATCACAGATTCACCTTCCTTTCTTGTTCTTCGACTGATTCTACTTAGAATTTTTGACACCTGAGCTCTCATTTATTTGTCTCGATTCAGTAAATAATTTCGATACATATTCACGTGGTAAGAAACTTGCCGATTTAGCCCTTTCATAGCGGAATTCAACTTCAAGCAAAGATGAAGGAACTAGTTCAAGTTTTGAAGATAGTTATGATTCATATAAGGAAGAAAGTTCGGGCTGTTATGAAAAGCTAAGAACAGCTATGAGCAGTGCAGAAGCCCAAAAAAAGGTGAAGAAGGTGTGACATACTGTGACGACTGTGCCGACAACCGTCTCTTTGCTTGCAGTGCTTCAAAGATAAACATTATAAAATGTAGTTTTCTCTTGTTTTTTTTTTAATAATTTAATTTGTAATAATTAGGTTTATTTTTTTAAATACACAAAAGCTACACCTATGTTCATTTATTTATAATAAAACATAGGTTTGGTTTTATTTTTGATATCTGAATTCTTCCTTTCATGAATTATATATGCTGACAATTAAGTAAATTAAAACCATATAGTAAACATTTTATGATTGAACGTAAAAGGAAAGAAAAAAATTACTGTTAGTATAACACAGATGTTGTGGATAAAATAAGTAATAAAAAAATATATTCAGAAGCAACAGAATTCAACCCTGCTTCTGTTACGAATTCTAGTACGTCAGGTATTTGTAAAAAAAATGGATTTCACTTTAAAACATTCATCAATGTTTACAGAGAGTTAATTTTAATGTCTAAGGGACAAGGGGTCAATCAGCCCCTTGACGCAGTTTAACGGTGTGGTAGCATGGGGTCATTTGACCCCTCGTCGCAGTTAACGAAAATCCCAGTTTATTTGCTTCGCAGCTAACGTGTTAATTACGGTCTCGACTATATCATGGGACTAAAAAGGAGTTGGATGAGAGACCACTTCTCCTGAAACAAGACCGGAAAGATGCTGGTTACTATCTTCCCTCATGCCTATAAATGTCTACTCAACAGCAGTGTATCTTATTTGCTGATTGTCCCTTAGTTGCCAAAGGTGAAAATAAAATGAAGAAGTTCACTCGAAAATAAAATAATATGAGCTAAATATTTTGATTTTCGATCATATAACATAAACGTATGAAACGACATTTCTACATTTACGTATTCAATTTCCTAAAAATTTATAAGATTTTTTTATTCAGGTTTTAAATAATATAGGTACTTTAAATATCTTCATAGCAAGTTGCTGAAATTTTACCTACCCCTTGATTTCAGTTATCCTTTGATTATCGCCCCTATCTTATACATATTTTTTAATGCTCAATGATCATTCTAACATTAAGTAAAATGTAATCTTATATTTTGTTCCAGGTAAGTAAATTGCTGCTTATTTGGTAAATGGAGTGTACTAAATTTCAAAATGGTAAATGGTATGTATTCTATTATTAAAGATGTTCTAACAAACAAGGGTGATTATCGATTTGATTATTATAATAAATTATTGGTTTATTTTCCCTTAAAGCTAAAATACATCAAATATTCTTCTTCAAAATCAAGTTTTGATTATTTTTTTTATTTTTCAATTCTATAATATTCGAATATATTCAAAATTAGAATAGTTTAAAAAATATTTTTTTAATAATGAACATCATACTCGATTTATTCTTAATTCAATTAATGCTGAACTTACCCTATATATCAAACCTTTTGTCTACAACAGTTTATTTTGTAGTGTGATAGAATTTGATTAGCAAGACATCATTTATTTCTGGAATACAACCTTATTATCAATATTGTCATTTAAGATCTAATTCTATTTTAGGTAACATCAATAACAAATTTATGATAAAATCTTTCTAATAAACACACATAAAGGTCTGGCCACACATGTCCGCACCGGATCCGCACCGCAGCACTAATATAGGTTATGTTCAGAATATTTTTAATTTAACTTACATGACAAAGTGGCCTGTGTCTGACATGTGTGGCCTGAACTTTAGGCATAACTAAAGGTAATATGTAAGTTAAATTAAAAATTTTCTGAACATAACCTATATTATTGCTGCGGTGCGGATCCGGTGCGGACATGTGTGGCCAGACCCTAATACATATATAAAATCGTTAGTTTAATTTGAAAAAACATCTGGCTATCTAGTGTAAATAAATATTTTAAAAATAAAAAGAGGTGATACATGATGAATTTTGATTAGCGACATTGTATTTTTTTTTTTTTTTTTTTTATACTCTAATATTTGATGAGCTAGCTTTTCGAAAGAGAAAAAATAAATGAAAAAAAAATATCGCTTTTGTCTACACCGGTTTATGGCCAGGGTGTTTTATTTTAGAAGGTCACAACTTCTTGGTAGAATTCAAATATTATGAACCAATTAAGGAGAAAATTAAAGATTTTCTAAAAATTCATATGCTGCAAGATGACGAGGTCAGAGTAGAAAGATTTTCTCAAAAACATCAAATTGTATGACAGAGTTCAAAAAAGAAATTTCTTGCCATTGGCAATGACGACATCGGTAAGAGGCAAAATAATGTCATAATAGTACACCTTTGGAGGACGATTATGATATAAATGTATTCTATTGTGACACGGGAACAGATTTTTTAACAGGTCCAGATCGGGATCGGAAATGTTCGAGATTTTCCGTAGGCCACTACGTAAGTGAGCAAGCGGGGAAGGAGAGTTAACGTGGGCAGTAAAGAATACAGTTACTTTTGAGTCACTATTAACTTACATTTAACCGTTCGTTTTCAAGTTACATAATTTGAGTTCTCATTTTTTTTTTTATTGTAATTTTACATAAAATTATTCCGACCCCGTATCAGTGTTACAATACATAACATAATTACATGATCCTCAATGCTTATTATTTATTTTATTTATTATATAATAAAGCAACATTTAACAATGCTGAAAATGCGATCCGAAAATTACTTGCAATGAGCAAATTTTGTTATCTCTTTCATGAGCGTTCCTTGTGGAAATAAATTAGCTCAGCTAGTCTTTGACCATCGCATGCGTATTCGTCGAGCATATTCTTAGCAACACTTCTGACTGAAAAGACTGTATTCTTTGGATGCTGGGCGATTTCGCAGAGTCCCACAGTTATGGGAAATTCAGGGAAAAAGTAACGAGTTCTATCACATATGATAGATTTTAGTAAGACTTTGTATAATGTGAGTTTGTTAAAGATAATTTTGAACGCCTGTCAAGTAGTCTGGATAAAAGAATGAAAGTGGGAAATCACCTGTCAGACATTAAATGTATCATAGAGTGCCTCAGGCCAGCATCCTCAATGTTTAAGTTTGACCCTTAGCTTGGCAAGGTCCCGTATATGACACCATGACTTAGTGAATTTTTTCCCCGCTCCAGGATGAATATTTTCGTTTCGTCTCTTTTTCACCATCTGGGGAATTTATCTGAGAAGTGATTTGGTTATATTGATTGACAGTGGCAGCTAATTTAGCCGAGCAAACAAGTAAAACCTTCTTCAAGATCAACACTAACAACAAAATGGCTACATATAGAGGAAACATAAGTTTTGTAATATTTCATCTAATTACTTATTATTGGCATAAAAGTAACTTTTTTTATTTCTTTTTACTGTTTTTGGTGTATTATATCATTAATTTAATAATTATAATCCCCAAAACACAAAATTCCATTTATTTGATGAAAAAAGCGTGCAAGGTACCATATATTGTACCATACCAATAAACTTTTATATATTCACAAAAAAAATTTTTTTCTTTAGCTTTTTCTTATTTTAGCCCCCAATCGACAGAAAAATATCAAACATTTAAACAAATCACCATGGATCTATTCCTGCCAAGCTATGGGTAAAGGAATCAATTCATAGCGTATATTATGTTTTTCTATTCTTATTCAATTTATTCCATGGAAGATGTTCATCGAAGTGGTCTGCATATTTTATTACAATAATTTAGATTACTATATGTAGATTATAAATATAAATATATTTAAATGTACTAAACAAAACGAAAAGAGAAATTTATATTATTGGTTTTAGTTGTGTTGTAGCAAAGATATTTCTCTACAGTCCCAACTCTTGGGCCATGTTGGAGCACGGAACTGGAGTGTAATTTATATTCTGTTCCATCAACCGTGAAACGATTCCCGGGCTTGGGCACCCTACCTCTATAAAGTTGGGACCTGATCCTTCAATAACGGTAAACCGTGTTACAGATCACATCATATCCACGTCTCATCGGTCAACAAGCATAATAGCATTACATGCCACACCCACGAATCGGCAATCTAGAGAGAAAAAGTTAACATCATCTAAATAAAGAAATTATGTTATACTCATTAAAATAACAATCTAGGTATGGCGTTTTCAAATTATTAATTGTTTGAAGCTAATATTAACGGAATTACGGAGTTTTAAACAAAGTAGATCCGTCATAATGCTCGAGTATGCCCAAGTATAAAAATGGGATTACTAAAAATCTACACCCAGTTATTTTACAGAATGTAGTCCACATTATATAGGTAAATCATTCATTAAGCTAATAAAGGATTACAGGTTTTTTAAATTTTTAAATCTCTCATTGCTAATAGCCTATCATTTTCATATTTGGAAGCAGAACGAAGATGAAAATGAAATCGATAACAGTATAATATTCCAGTTTCATTAGAATACATTGCGGAAATCTCCGAAGCTATAATAAACCGAGATTTCCTCGGCCATAAGTACAAGAATTGACAAGTAAATGGCAATTTTTTTTCCGAATGAGATTTTTTAATTTCTCGGAACAAAGAATAGATGGAAATGAAAAAAAAAAAAAAAATTCAAGCAGGCTTCATGAAATCAACAGTCTACGTGAGTCGTTCAATTCTTTGAAACAAATGCAGAGAGAATAAAAAAGATTTAACATGACATATCCGTCACGATGATCATTTGTTTTGTTGAAGGCCTGGTTGCAAATCGTTTGTCTAACCGAATTGTTTAAAAACAGTGAAGCACTATATTATTCAATGTTAAAGTTACTTAAATATACTTTACAGTTAATATTTTATGGATTATATATTAGGGAACGAGTCATTATTAAAGGCTTGTTCTACCCAAATTTAGCGTTATGCCATCATACAAAAAAAAAAAAATTATATATTAAAAAACGATGGTTGTAAGTAAAAAAAAAAAACTTGTCCTCTAGCATTTTTTATTCGAAATACATCGGATTGCAGATGAAATTTGAAATATTGATGATATAATATCTTTATCGTGTAAAAGTTGACCTTCATTTCTCTAAGTTAATCATGAATTAATAAAATCAGTATTTTAACATCCTCATGGATCACTGTTAATGATCGTCAAATATTCTTACACATTAATTTTTAATATTATATATTTTTAATAAAGGGGGGTCGACATGGTGACCTCATCCACGGTATTGATCTTATCGTTGACCTAGACTTGTTGCACTCCAAGTCAAATGAAGTAGGTTGCACTCCAATAAAGATTATTTTTTAAAAATTATTTTTAAAAAGGTACCAATATAACTGTTATGTTTCCTCCAAATCGTACAATAAATACCAAACTAAACTAAAATCATATTAAAATATTTTTAAAAAAGAATAGCATAAAAACATTTTTTGTTTATTAAATGGCACATTACACTGCTATGGATAATCGGACGATGCTACAGTCGGAGTCATAAATTTTCCCCACCAGAGTATAATAGGATATGGATCTTTAACGAGTACTTGACATTCATTTCACTTCCTATGCAAAGTACGACATAGCCAAGGATTTTTTACTCCCTTTAAAGAAATCCGTGGCACCCTTGCCCTCCAACAAGCCTCACAAAAAAAAAAACACCACCTACCATTACGAAAAACAAAATTAGTTTTATGGCGTCTCCCGAATACGGCCAACCCGCTTATCTCAAGAACTAACAAACCGATTTGAATTATTCAAAAATTATTTGTTTAAAAGATAGATATTAAGGGCTTATAATGTTATAATCAAAAGGATCTAGCCAGTTACAGAAAAAAATTCTCTGGATAATTAGAGCTCCTTTCTAAATATTAGACTTATGCAAAACTCTAAAATTTTGGAATGAAAATTAAGGTGCATGCTCACGTTTTAAAAGTTTGATTTTCAAATTTGGGGTTTTGGTGAAAAGCGAGTGCATTATTTAAAGTTGATTGTTGGGGTAATTCTTTTCATGCTGACTTGAGGGTCCTAAATATCCTTTTGTTGATTATTAGGTTGATGTAGTCAAGGGGAACGAATTCCTAAATTATTACTCAAAGTTTTTGAGCTTGATTCCGTGTGCCGAGAAATCTGTTCATAACTCTACATTAAACCACCGAGGAAAAACCCCTAGCCGGGAAAAGTTCAGAAGGGAATAATAAGAAACTAGAGGGTCATCAGGGAACGAAGCAATGCTCTGTTCTAGCGAGTTACAAGTGGAAAACTCATACTCCCCTAAGCTATTTTGACCCCATTACTTCTACTGCTATTACCGTAGACTCCTGGTGGACAATATGATGACCCTGAATTATGTTCCATCATCTCTTTTTGCTCCCATCATTTTAACTTCTGGCCAAGTTTTGCCAATACTGCCCTTTTGAAGCCAGGTACTTTTTTTTACTTCATTTGATATAGTTAAACCCCTTGAGAAATAAATTAAAGAAGAATGGCCAAACACGTGGTACTAAAACCTACCGAGCTTGCTAAATATTATAAACTAGTGAAGCTCTAGAGCGTCTCCGCAGTTGGCGTTGGGACGACAAATTAAGAAATATATATTAGCTTGCTGGAGTACCAGACTTCGCTTAGGTAGTTGTGTGAAAGTTGTATATTATATAAGTTATATCAGATAAATTAGTATTAATAGATTATAGTTGACAAAAGATTTCCCGCGGCTGTATGATGTCACAGCTACGAAAATGATTAATATAGTTCACATATAATCAGAAATAAGTGAAAATATAATTGTAACTTTAAGGGCCAAATATGTAGATATGTTTATATGTAATTTTATTAATAAAAATCTTAACCTAAATTGAAAAATATTTAACATAATAACTAGAAAAATTACACACAAAATACATGTAATGAATTAAGGAGGCGGTACATCCAACAATTAGGTAAACCTCACTAAATAAAGCAACTTGGAGGCCGGTCCCATTTTCTCACCAATGGCAGAGTTAAAGGCTTAAAATTATCCGCACTAAAACTAAGTGTAGAAGCGTACAGTAAATTACGGATACAATAGATAGTCATGAAGAACAAACGAAGAAGTTTGCAAACATAAATAAATTGAACTAGTGCCTCCTATTTCGACCATCTGCTCCCCTCCTCCAGATTAAATTATAAATTCCGATCCTTTTTATCTTCTATCTCTTTGTGATATCCCAATAACATAAAAGTTATTCGCCTAGTCCTCACATGAGTTTTTATCATCTGAAAATGTTCCATATAAATTGTTTGAGGATCGAATTATGAAGCATCTGTTCCTTTGAAGATTTTTTATAATTTAAAGATTAACTCGAAAGAGGTTTCACTGCGAGCAATATAATATATCATAAAGATTTATTATATAAGATTTGTGGAATTTCTCTATTTTTCATCTAAAATTGCACTCAAAATACATTTAATGAATTAAGGAGGCGGATGTACATTTGTAAAATAACTAAAAATATGTATATATAGTACCAAAATACCTATGTACATTTCGAATAACTTTTTATCTGCAAAATGTGATTTTTATCTCTAATTTGTGATTACTTTCAAACTATTGGCTGCATTGTCATGTGTTTGGTCTTATTTGATTCAAAATATGACACTACAGCAGCAGCCTTAATTCTTGCTAATGGCATGAGAACCGCTACAAAAAGTCAATTTGCGTTTTCCTCGAATGTCTTTTATTGTGAACTCAATTTTCTTTGAGTTAAAATATCAAACGACTGAAATCTAAGTTGACGTTATTGTTGTGTATACACAACAGAATTAGATTAGAATATAAAGAAAGAAGTCCCTTAAGAATGACAGATTGGAACAAAAAAGATACAATTACAATAGAGTTCCTACAGGATTATATTTAACACCGCTGAAAGTGAAATCATTTTCTGCAAAAAGACAAAAGTATCAATCGGAAGCTTCAACAGGCTAAAAACAGGTAAAAAAAAACAGTCGTTTGTTATGAAACTAGACGATTCTCAAAATGAATTTTCTATTGGAAACAGATTTAAGCTGTATTAATTTTTATACGCCACTTTTAAAGTTAATTTTACTGTATTACATTCAAATCGAAATATAACACTTATAACTCAATAACCCACTAATGTTATTTCAATAAGCTTGGAGAGAGATTTTAGCCATAAAGAATGAAACATATCACACTGAGTTGAAACAATTTTATTAGATTTACATTGTAATAAAACACGTACAGCTCATAAGTCCACCAATATATTACTTCATTTAAAAGGAAATTAGATGCCCTTTTCAGTAAAATACCTTTGTATGAGAATGTTTTAGAGATATTTCAGTTGTATTAATTTGTATGTGCTACTTTTAAATTAAATTTTACAATACTAGATTCAAATTGACATAATACTCTTATAAGTAAATAACCCACTCATATTATTTCATCATTATGTTATCCTCTTTCTATTGATATTTAGTTTATTAGACTGGTTTGAGAGAGATTTTGCTGATAGCATTTTTCGATAACTGTTTTACAACTTGGAAAAAAACCTAAATTTTTATGTTTAAGAATTTTTTTTTTCCATGGTGAAAAACAATCTCTCTAATATTCATGGTATCATTCGATTCTGTAAGCCATCCTTCCGTGTTGAGCACTGCCATGATAGATTCCTTTAGGGTTCGGAGCCATCTCTCAATGCAGCCATTAGATTGAGGATGGTAAGCCGTAGTACGACATCTCTGGATACCAAGGATGTGAGTGAGGCTCTTGAACAGGTCTGATTCGAATTGGCGCCCTTGGTCCGTAGTGATTCTGGCTGGTGTAACGTATCTCGAAATCCAAGTGCCAACTATAGCTTCTGCAACGGTGTTGCTCGTAATGTCCTCCAGCGGACATGTCTCTGGCCAACGAGTAAACCGGTCAATCATCGTGAGGCAGTATCTCTTGCCGTTTGATGGTGGTAAAGGCCCAATTATATCCACATGAATATGCTCAAAGCGTGAACTGGGAGCGAAATTTCCTGGTGGAGATATGGTATGGCGCACTACCTTAGCACGCTGGCATGGAATGCAGCAACGAGCCCACTTCGAGACGTCGGCGTTCATGTTAGGCCAAAAGAATCGCTGGGCAAGTAAACGTCTCTAGGCTCGAATTCCAGGGTGACTGAATCCATGAAGACGGTTAAAAATTTCTTGACGCATCGATTCGGGGACGTATGGTCGTGCGTGAGGTGTGGAGGTTTCGCAAAAGATGGCCGCAGAAGATCCTGGGAGCTTGAGTCGACGAAGTTGAATGCGAGTATTCCTCTGCAGTTCTGCGATCTTCGGATCTTTCTCTTGTTCCGCTGCAAGACGATGAAAATCCTCTGTGCAGTCGATGTCCTCCACTCTCGACAATTCATCAGCAACCGCGTTTTCATCTCCGGGTACATGACGGATATCAGTAGTGAACTGACTAATGAAGTTCACTAGCCGAATCCTCATGGGCGTTGCGGTTTCCGGCTTTTGCTGAAAGACATGCTCCAGAGGTTTGTGGTCTGTCCAAATGACAAAATGTCTTCCCTCCAGATAGCATCTAAAATGCTTGATGGCTCGGTGGATCGCCAGAAGTTCTCTGTCGTAAGTCGAGTACTTTTGTTGAGCTGGAGAGAGGGATTTAGAAAAAAATCCAAGGGGACGCCAATCTTTGCCCTCCTTCTGCTGCAAGACTGCGCCCATGGCTGTGTTAGAGGAGTCACATACCAAAACGAGCTCTGCGTATGGCTTGGGATGGCCAATAACAGCTGCGTTTTGGATTGCTGCCTTACAGTCTTCAAAGGCGTTTGTACTCTCCTCTGTCCATTTTATGGGAGTTTTGTCGTTCCTCCGCGCTCCAGCTTGATATCTGTTGAGGGGGGCCAGAAGTTCTGCTGCCCTGGGTATGCAACGTCTATAAAAGTTGAACATACCCAAGAAGCGTCGAAGGTCCTTCACTGTAGATGGTCGGGGATAGTTTGCAATAGCGTCCACCTTAGCAGGGCGCGCAGTAATGCCATCTTTGTTGACCTTGTGTCCCAGAAACTCAACTTCGGATTTCGCAAAGACACACTTAGTTAAATTAATAGTAAGTCCATGGTTTTCCAATCGTTGGAGGACTTCCTTCAGATGTGTCCGGTGTTCTTCTTCATCTCCCGATGCTATGACGATATCGTCTATGTACCACCATGCGAAATCCAGACCTTGAAGAACTCGGTCGAGAAAGCGTTGAAAGGTCTGAGACGCATTCCTGAGACCAAAACACATCCTTAGGAACTCAAACAGGCCGAAGGGTGTTATTACTGCAGTCTTCTTTAGCTACGGGGACCTGGTAGTATGCACGGTTAAGGTCCAGCTTGGTAAAGATCTTCTTACCATGCATATTCATGTTAAAGTCCGCCAAGTTGGGTACTGCGTAGCGGTCAGGTGTGGTCTTAGCGTTGAGCTGCCGATAGTCTCCACAGACGCGTATACCCCCATCCTTCTTCTCCACTATATGTAGGGGAGTGGCCCAAGGACTACTAGACGGCCTGCAGATCCCCTCTTCGACCATCTGCATGAATTCCCGCTTAGCCACGTTGTATCTTTCTGGCGGTAAGCGACGGGCTTTGGCCGTGACAGGTGCACCCTTCGTCTCAATATGGTGCACTACATCATGTTTGGGCTGTTTTACAAAAGAAGTGGGCTGTGTCACTTTAGGATAGCGCCTGAGAAGATCTGTGTACCATTCTCCAGCTGGAACTGAATAAATCGTCGGCTCCTCGACATGGGCATGTCTTCCTTGTGACGTTAGCCCGGTGATACTGTCTACGAACTGGCATCCGGCGATGTCCACCACAATGCTATAGTGGAACAGAAGGTCTGCTCCGATTATGGGGTAACTGACCCTCGCCTGAATAAAGCGCCAAATAAGTCTCCGGCGAAGGCCTAGGTCCAGATCCATGACCACGGTGCCATAAGTAGGGATTGGGGTTCCGTTCGCTGCATACAGTGTGAAGGCCTCTTCCTGCTTCTTCGTCGTTGACTTCACCGGGAAAACAGATAAGGCGGCTCCAGTATCAACCAGGTATCTGATCCCGGACTTCCTGTCTGTGACAAAAAGTCGGCGGTTAGTAACCCCAGCGACGGTTCCCGCCTCGTCCGTCGCTGAAACTAGTTTCCCGCCGGCTTGGGTGGCGGTGAAGGCTTCCAGTCACATGGAGATCGACATTTGGTAGCCTTTGAGCGGAACCGCTCGTGGTAGAAACATAGCCGTCGACCTTTGCTTCTGCTCCGACTGCGAATGGTCTTCTCCATCGTCCTGGTGGAATCTCCTCTTGTCTCCAGGGCCGCTACCTGCTCTGTAAGCTTCTCTAACACTGCAAGCATCCTATCCTCTCTAACAGTTGACCTGCCTGGTCTCATTGCCGCTACTTCCGCAATTCCGGGCTCGTGCACTTCAGCGATGCGGTCTGCGATGACGCTGAGCTTTGTAAGATCCGTTTGTTCGGTCGCTGCCAAAGCTGATTGCATGCGGATTGGCAGTCCTTTCAACCAAATGGTTCGCACCAGGTCTTCCGTTATCATCGAACCACCCAACTGCTGAAGCGATCGCAAAAAATGAGAAGGACGCCTGTCTCCGAGCCGCTGATCCTCTAGCAGTCTTCTAATTCTTGTATTATCAGATTCCCCAAACCCTTTCATTAACCTGGCCTTTAATATCTCATAGGGAGTCTCTTCTGGAGGTTGCCTAACTAAGTCTATTACTTCTCTCACAGCCTCACTGTCCAACTGAGAAACGACATACTTATACCTATTAACAGAACTGTTAATATGATAGAGGTTGAAAAAAGTCAGTTGTTAATTGTGAGTTATTCGGCCTTAGCAAAGTGTTATTTCTTGTATATTATAATTATGATTGTTATTGACCCGGAATTTGTTTATTTTGGATTAGCGATCTGGTATTGTTGCCTAGCGTGTTTTGAATAAAATTGTTTTGTTTGTGCTATTTGTTTATTTCTTGTTTGTCTTCTTTGTTCATCTTAAATAAAACTCTAAAGTGGTGACCCCTACGTGATCGTCCTCTACATTGGTGAGTACAATTTACATATTTATTATGGCTCACGTAGTAGTTCACGATTTACTATCACTCGCGACCCGTTACAAGTAAATAACCCACTCATATTATTTCATCATTAGAAAGAGAATGTTATCCTCTTTCTATTGATATTTAGTTTATTAGACTGGTTTGAGAGAGATTTTGCTGATAGCATTTTTCGATAACTGTTTTACAACTTGGAAAAAAAACCTAAATTTTTATGTTTAAGAATTTTTTTTTTTCCATGGTGAAAAACAATCTCTCTAATATTCATGGTATCATTCGATTCTGTAAGAAATGCAGAATTATTGTTTTAAATTGTGAAAGCTTCAATTAACACCCATTTTACAGAGGAAAGGCTTAACAAGTGCAAGTTGGTTTTGAGCTCAAGTCGTCAAGGAAACTTCAAATATGTCAAAAACTCATATAATCATAATTCTGAAACTACTTGTTGGAATTGGGGCAAAATTTGCATGGCATGTACTTAATAACTACAAATTTTTATCAAAATCTGAGGGGGAAAGTTAACATTTTGAACTTCGGCTGGATGATTTGACGTAGAATGGCTCATTGTTAACATGACATTCAATCATATGATTAAGAAATAAATGTTTTTTTTTTTTTGCTTCATATTTATATTCGCACCTGTCGCAGCTAAGCGACAATCAGAAAATTTGATATAAACTGCTTTGATGTTGGCATTTTAGGCATGAGGGAATATAGTGCCCATTAGCACATCCTCCCGGACTTGTTTCAGGAGAGGAGGTCCCTCATCCAACTCCTTTTCAGTCCCCTCATAAAAGGCATCTTAGTCGTGGCCATGTCATTAATAAGTCTATTGTTACGAGTATGTCCGTGTAATTTAATATGGAAGCCAGAATAGAGAGTCCTTATTTGTTCGTCGATAGTTGGTAGTTGTAAGTCGGTATGTAGTGTTCGTACAAAGGTGCGTTCGTTACTAGTCGTAAAATTTTGGATTGGAAGGTTTGTAGTTTTTGTAAGTGTGTCTTTTTTGCTGATCCATCAATTTGTGAGGCGTATGTCCAAATGGGTTTCAGTAAGTATATGTATGTATTGAGTTTCTGACTGATTTTTAATTTTGATGATTTGGAAAATAGTGAGTACAGTAGTTTCAGTCGTTTGTTTAAAGTCTGTCTTTTCATTTTGACATGAGGGCACCAAGTCATCCTTCTGTCAAATATTAGTCCAAGGTACCGTACTTGGTCTGTTTGAGGAATTTGGTGGTCGCCGATATAAACAGGAGGGCATGTATCTCGTCGGAGTGTGAATGTTATATGTTGTGATTTGTCATGGTTTAATTTCATTTTCCAAAGTGAGTAATATCTTGTCAAATGTATTAAGTGGTTTTGTAAGTTTAATGAAGCCAGTCTAGGGTCATGGTGTTTTGCTAAAATTGTTATATCGTCTGCGTACGTTGAAGTTAATGTTTCGGGGTTTGTAGGAATGTCATGTGAGTAGATAATGTATAGTAAGGGAGCGACTATTGACCCCTGTGGAACTCCTGCTAAGATTGGTCGGACTGAAGAAATCTCGGAGCCCTGTCGGACAGAGAAAAACCTGTTTGAGAGGTAGGATTGTAGCAAAAGGTAGTATGTATGAAGTAGAATGGTCTTAAGTTTGAAGAGAAGTCCCTGGTGCCAGACTTTGTCAAATGCTATAGAAATAAATGTAAAATTGATTTTATTAGATAATATATTTGAATATTAAATAGTTTAAATGTATATATTAAAATTGGCATCTCAATGCCAGTAGTGCAGAACAATACTATCTGTAAGGCATATAGTAGAGGAGTGTCGAGTTTATGGTGAGAAAACGCTACACAAGGGTATTCCTCGGTCTTTAGCCGGTGCATTAGGTGATAATCAGGAGATCGTCGCAGAAGTCTTAAGTTATATATTACTCTCATATAAGAGCTACGCCATTTCAAATTCCACGGGTGTTGTTCAAAACTGTAGTTGTTTTTCGCCCTTTATAAATCCAAATAAATAAACTGATTTTATAACTTGAATATTATAAAAGAAATAAAGTTCACAAGCAGACTCTGCCACGCGTTGCTGAGGCTTAATAGCTATAATGCATTGAACTACTTACATATACCCTATTATTTTTAATACAATCATATCAAAATACACTGATAAAGATAAAAAAGTTTCTGCTAATCTAAAAACCAATGGGATTTAAAATAGAACTTTACGCCATATTGGATATTGTTTGGTAAAGAATATAGAAGCGTTAAAGTTTTTATTTTTTACATCTCATGTTTGACTATAGTAAGTATTAATGATCCATTCATTTAGCACTTACTGGATTACTTCAGCAGAGGCGAGATTAAATATAAATAACACACATTTTAACGGAACTAATAAAGAAGCAACTGAGCCACATTAACGCTTGGCTGGGACTGCTCGTAAACTAAAAAAAAACAAAGCTCAGCTAGCCAATAAAGTTATGAATCACTTTATTTCGAGAGGAAGTGGGATTGAGGAGAAGAAGCACTAAATATAGGGGCAGGGAGCACGCTATGGGGTCGGCAAGTCCTCGCAATAAATCAAACCAACAGGTTAGCCCCGACCAAAGGGGGCGATTGAAAATTACCCAGAGGACAGCGCCCCCCCTAACCCCCCTCCCCCTAGTGGCTATATTGATGGGCTAACAGGTTATTGGATACCGGCCTGTCCCCGGGCATCCACCGCCCCAGGCCCTCGCTATCTGATCCCGGGGTTAGCCATGTCCTATCTAATCCCACGTCAGCTTCCGAGGGGTCAGCGGAAAATGAAAAAAAAAATAATAATGATACATCTCGCTCCCGGGCATTTACAGGATAATAACATTTATCCAAGTCTCATCCAGTTATGGTCCGAAGGTACTCCTTACAAATAACGAAAGAAGCACGTAATACTAACTTGCTTATCGGAGGTTTCTTGTTAAAGGATAACGCGAAATAAGTCGCCATACAAATTGGAATTAAAGCATTTCAAACTAGTGATGGTTGGTTCTATGTTTTCAAAATAAGGAACGATACAACATATAACTAAATTACCCATGATAGATAAGTCTAAAAACATAAATGTTTTCTAAACATGAAATTTTTTTCAATGATAAATTAGCCGTCGATTACTCCTAAAATGGCAAAGCTAGCTGCGTGCATCAGTTTCTAGCAGAATCATTCAGAGCAGAACGTGTTACCGGCAAACAGGCAAGGATTACATCAAAAGGAAAAAACTTATTTAAATTTTAAAAGTTAAATAGTAATATTTTATTTTTCTACCTATACCTTACCTTACATCCTTGTACATTTATATATATATATATATATATATATATATATATATATATATTTTCGGTTGGCATATATGGCCTAGTGAGACCTATGGCTGCGCAGTGTGGTCTTCTTACAGACATTTTTGGGCATGCGGGAGCACAGACAGCCTGGAGGGGGTAGCCCAAACCTCACGTTGCAGCAGGCCATGGTCACCATGGTGCAGCGCAGACTACCCATAGCTCCTTAACCAAGCCCATTGGGGCCAATTTGCCAGTGTCCTTCCCACCGATGGTGTTACCTCTCTCGGGTTCAAGGAAAGGGACAAACTGTTCTAGGTGCAAGGATTATGGCAGCCTAGAGTCAACAGGCCCCGAGGACCTATATTTCTTTCCCTGAAGCATACCGTCCTTGTACCAAACCTCCGGGTGGCTACTGATATCCTGGAAAACCAGACCACGATTCTCGGTGGGATACACGGGGAAGGTACATCACTCCTACGCCCGGTCGGTGTGAGTCGCCTCCAGTAGCCTGACTGGTCACACGTACCCGGGGTGGGGGTAGGCCTGGACTGTGTGGCGTTCATTGGCGGGTGGAATGGATAGGTCACCCATCCAGATGCTAAGCACGCTCGACGTTGCTTAACTTTGATTACCTATTGCAAGCGCCTTTGTCCACTCGGCCATCCCGGCCCCCTTGTACATATATAATAATAGCTTAATTACTTTTGATATTTCATATTTTTATCCCCTATTAATGGAAATTGCTATATCTTGATAATTCGTATTTTACTCTCGTTATATTATGATATAGCTGTCTTAATTAGCAGTATGAATGCAATGCATCTGGCGGAAACCGACTGCCAGATAATATCAGTACAGCTTAAAATTTAAATATTGACGTTAATCCTGACAAAACAACAGGTATTGTATTTTCAAATCAGAAAGGAAAAAAGAAAATTCCAAACGACTTTAGACTGAACAATAAAACTATTAAATTATCGACAAGCTTAACTTACCTTGGAATACATTTCGACAGAAAATTAAAATTTACATGACATTGAATACACATACATTGAGTACACATACATTGAGTACAAATAAAATCAAGATAATGAGGTCCAAATTGTACATACTACACAACATAATTACGGCAATCTTTCATTGCGACTGAAGATCTATGATCAGGCCGGCGTTGTTCTACGAGACTGCCTGTTGACCTTTTTCAGCAGTTAGCAAAAAAAGCTGAAATCTGCATCTAAATGGAGTAATAAAAATAAATAATAAAAGGAACTTCACTCAAAAGAAAAATACCAGGGACATAGAGGAAGGTCTGAATTTTCCAAAAATTAAAGATTTTTACTTTCACTTACCTATATATGAAATATATAGTAAGTGGAAGTATTGCGATCGTGAAAATTTTCGACTTCCGGTTTTCAACGGAAATACACGTTTTGGGGTCCCCTGAGTCAAAATAACCAAGTCCCGCGAAATGGTCTGTGTGTGTGTGTGTGTGTGTGTCTGTGTGTGTGTGTGAACAGACTAGCTCAAAAACTATAAACCGTGCGAACCTGAAATTAAGTATTTAGAGTATGTATAAGCCCGCGATGTGACAGCAAAAATTTCATCAAATTTGCTCAAAGGGAGGGGGTACTTTATTGAATAACTTTTTACGTTTTTTTTTATTTTCTCAAAAACGGCTCTAACGATTTTTATTAAACTGAGTATTTGACCTATTTATATGCCTTAAATATGACTGTAAAAATTTCATCAAAATTGATCAACTGGAGGGGGGACTTTACCTAATAAATTTTGTATCATTTTCACATGTTTTTTTATTTACTCAAAAACGGTTTTAACGATTTTGATCAAACTTGGTATTTGATGTATTTATATGCCAAAGATGTGATAACCAACATTTCATCACAATTGATCAACCGGAAGGGGGACTTTACTTAATAAATTTTGTATCATCTTAACGTGTTTTTTTTATTTACTCAATAACGGTTTTAACGATTTTGATCAAACTTGGTATTTGATGTACATATATGTCCGAGATATGACTGTAAAAATTTCATCAAAATTGATCTACGGGAGGGGGGACTTTACTTAATAAATTTTGTATCATTTTCACGGTTTTTTTTTATTTACTCAAAAACGGCTTTAACGATTAACAAAAATAAGATATGAATGTAGAAAAATGTGTGACTTTGGGAAATGATATTTAGCAAAACACGTCAATTTCTAATTTAAGTAAGTTGGTAAGTGAAAGTTGTGTGTTGCGCGCAAGCACCAGATTTTTTAACATTATTTTTGAGAGTTCAAACCTACTCGGCAACCCTCTCTTCAACAACTTAAATCAATTAAATGCTCCGAAACGTTGGCAAAAATTAAATCAAGGTTAAATTATAAACTGGAGTTTTTAAGTTTTAGATTTCAAAATGTACTCAAGACGGTGAGCACCATCACCGGAAATACTTCAACAACTGAACTTTACCAAATAATGCGCAAACAGAACACCTAAAAATGCTTTTAGCAGTATAAGGAATATTATTGTACAATCCAATTAATAGCTTAAGAAAGTCGAATAAAACAAAGGGCTTGGGGAAAAAAAATAATACTCTCGATTCCTCGACAATAAGAATTATCGGGATTCTACTGTATTTGCAATTAAAATAATACCACTGGTGTGGCGGCAGCGGATTTTCAAAATTGAAAAAAAAAAAAAAAATCTGCCCGCCTTATATAGCGCCAGTAAAATTAGAAAAAAAAATTTTAATTGTTAATAAGTTATGGAAGAAAAAAAAATCTGATTGCAGCTAACTGTACTAAACAAAGACTTTAATAACATAGAAAAGAAAAAACAAAACAAATATTTTAACTATATACACAATATTATAAAAGTAATTAATAATGAAAACAAAAAAATACACATAAACTTAAAATTGAACGTCAAAAAAAATAATTTAAAACTCCTAACATTAATTAAAATAAATTGAACTCTTGTAAATTTTGAGAAAGAAAACATAACAAAAATTAATATTTGCAATTACAAAAGGGTTATTTTTTATTGCCTTTTTTTGAATAAAAAATTAAATAATGAATTTCGAATAATGATATAGACATTCATCCTCATATGTAATATGTAAATTACTTTACATACATTACAAGTTAGGTACGTTGTGGAATTGTTCCAGTACCAATGATTAATTTGATTATTAAATGTCCATAGTTACACATTCGGTGTGAGATGTGTTGCCTGAAGAATGACCCAAATGTGAGCATAAATTGCGATCTCTTCACGTGAAGAATAAAACAACCGTACTCCACCACTGCAAATGCCGTACTGTCGTGGCATTAGATAAGGACGCGTCTTTAATATCTAATTTTAAAACACGGCATCTATCATTGTAAATATATACGTAGGCATCTTACAGCCGTAAATATACACATGAAATTTAAATTAAAATATCATCCACACTTGTTTATAATAAATAAAAATATAATTTTAAAATCTAAATATTACATGTTGGCCACAACAACTGGATTCCCTTCATTTTGATTTTCTTTTCAAATTAATGATAGAAAAATAATTACACATTTGAGCCACTTATATTGCTCAAGTTGTTTATAGTTCTTTTCCGTAGGTTTGATAGGAGTTGGTTGAAAAGAAGCAGGAAGAGCCTATTATTAAAAAAATGATAAATTTGATACCATTCCTTAGTTTAAATATTAGCTGCCTTCAGCCTTGAATACTTGAAATTTGAATGAATAGGCACTGCGAGGTATTAATATAAACACCCTCTCCCAAGTACTAGTTGGTACCTACCCTTCTGGGGATTGGCAACCAGGAGACACGGGCCCTCTGAGGATTCTGATGATCAGCAGTTGACTAATTCAGCCGCCGAAACGTATCCTGGTAGGGCCGGAAGACCGCAGAGCTCCTGATGATCATGGAGAACGCCCGCAACTTAGATTGCCTCCCAGCCATGAATAAAACACCAGAGCCCCGGCCCGTATTAAACTACTTCCAAAATTAAACTAGAGTCGGTTTAGGCCAACTGGTCCTCCCAGTTAGGATTAAATTATAAATTCTAAACTATTTTTTCCCTTTATACTTCTTTGTAACTCGCAACTCAAAGAAGCTACTTTTTATCAAAAAGAAAAAAATCTAAAAAAAAAATTGAATTTTATGCTAAATCTCAAGAAAGCAGCTAAAACAGATTACCCAAAAAAACAACATAAAAATTACTTTTTTTTTTTCTTAGTGCTGTGTTTATATCCTGAAACCAGTAGGGAGTCTTTTTTACTTAACCCACACCAGTTACTTATATCTAAAAGAGTGATTTATCTTATTATTAAATTAATACTAATGAAGAATGATAAAAGTAATGTATTTAACAAATTTCAAACGTAAACAAAAAAGATTTTTAACTACCAATTTCCTTTTTGCAACTTCTCAAACTGCATCTATATGCTGGAGGTCTTCTTCGATGGTCTTTGAGTATTCAAACCTTTAAGCGCAAACAAATAAAAGGAATAAATATATTTGTAGTCAATTATTGATCGAAACCATATTTGTTTGCGCAAGTCCAAATTAAAAAATCTGGTGCGATGCGCGCAACACACAACTATCACTTACCAACTTACTTTGATCAAATTCTGACGAATTCTGATGAAATTTCGGCCTTCGCATCGCGGGCATATACAAATCAAATAAGATTGATCAAAACCGTTAAAGCCGTTTTTGAGTAAATAAAGAAAACACGTGATAATGAGAAAACATTTATTAAGTAAAGTGCCTCCTTCGTTTGACTAATTTTGATGAAATTTCGGCTGTCGCAAAGCAGGCATACATACATCAAATACCGTATGATCAAAATCGTTAAAGCCGTTTTTGAGTAAATAAAGAAAACCCGTGAAACTGGACAATATTTATTAAGTAAAGTGACCCCTTTTTGATAAAAATCGTTAGAGTTGTTTTTGAGAAAATCGGAAAACACGTAAAAATTAGATTTTTAATCACAATTCTTTAAATAAAGTACCCCCTCCGTTTGATCAATTTTCATGAAATTTTTGCTGTCACATCGCGGGCATATACATACAGCAAATACTCAATTTCAGTTTTGAACGGCTTATAGTTTTTGAGATAGTCTGTTCACACACACACACACACACACACACACACACACACACACACGGACACACACACACAAACACACACACAGACCATTTCACGGGACTTAGTTATTTCGACTCAGGGGACCACAAAATGTGTATTTCCGTTGAAAACCGGAAGTCGAAACTTTTCGCAATCGCAATAAATTCAGTTATTATATTTCATATATAGGTAAGTGAAAGTAAAAAAAGTAGGTTTTCAGACTAAATTATAAATTTTGATCTTTGTTAGTTTGTTTGTTTTTACTTAAAGGCGTAACAACCGTTACCGATCTTTTTTTTTCTAATACAAACGTGCTCAATACCTACATATTTAGAACATATGAATCCCCAAAATAATTTAATGAATATAAATAACTCAATACAGCTTCCTAGATAAAACCATAAGGATCTGTAAAAATTGGTTAATAGCATTGTTTAAAATTGAAACAGGAGAACTATTTAAAAATAGCATATAACCTCCTCCTTTATTATTGAAAGAAACCGAAAAAAAAAGTATGAACATCAATTAGGTAAACCTCACTAAATAAAGCAACTTGGAGGCCAGTCCCATTTACTCACCAATAGCAGAGTTAAAGGCTTAAAATTATTCGCACTAAAACTAAGTGTAGAAACGTACAGTAAATTACGGATACAATAGATAGTCATGAAGAACAAACGAAGAAGTTTGCAAACATAAATAAATTGAACTAGTGCCTCCTATTTCGACCATCTGCTCCCCTCCTCCAGATTAAATTATAAATTCCGATCCTTTTTATCTTCTATCTCTTTGTGATATCCCAATAACATAAAAGTTATTCGCCTAGTCCTCACATTATTAGTTTTTATCATCTGAAAATTTTCCATATAAATTGTTTGAGGATCGAATTATGAAGCATCTGTCCCTTTGAAGATTTTTTATAATTTAAAGATTAAGTCGGAAGAGGTTTCACTGCGAGCAATATAATATATCATAAAGATTCATTATATAAGATTTGTGGAATTTCTCTATTTTTCATATAAAATTACACTCAAAAATGATGCATGAATCGTATCGATATTGTTTTTTACACTCGAAGTATAAAATAAAGTAGTCAATGTCAGCAATGTTTGTACGCGGAACTACACAGTGTAAAAAGCACACCATGCTTATTTCGTTGTTCAATATGTTCGAGGGATTATATGTTCGGCATAAATGTAAATGCAACATTAGCCTTGAAATGACCTGTATAAATAAATAAGGAAGACAAGTTTTGTAGTGATGAAGTCAGCTGAAAAGACCCCTTCAAGGAAGATCGAAAGGAAATAAAAAGAGAAATAGGGAAGAGAGATAAGAGTGGAGAGAGAGAGAGGGCGAGGAAATAAAACGGAGATGATGATTAGGGCCAGAACACAGTTCACTTCAGCTTTAGTGACGCCTTTCCCTCCAAGGTAGCGCTCGCTAACAAGCCGGTTTTATAACCTTCCTCCTTGGCTATACAAACTTATCCTATCTCTACAGGTTGTAACCTTCCCTTTCTGATCACACATATCCCCTTTTATTTAGCCAACTTCGGAAAAGGTGGTTTTTCTTTCTTTCTCAGTCTTTGATAGCTTGATATCCTCTTTCTCGTTTCAACTTGTTATTTTAAAGAATCACTGCATAAACTTTATTATTCTAACTTTGTAGAAGATTGCCAATGTTTTGGTAAAAATTGAAAAAAACAACTTTATCTTGTTAGAAATGCAACCAATCTAATAAGAATATATTTAAAAAACAGCTCTTCCATTTTATTGAGAATGCGTTCTTTTGGAAGGTAGTACGATTTTTAAAACACATTGGCGTTATTCCGACTAAATGTAGTACAGTACAGTAGAACCCCCTTTATCCGGGGTAATGCTAGGTATGGAGGTCCACGGATAATCGAAAACTCCGGATAATCGAATCACAACATTTTATTGACTTAATGTGATAGAAATGAAGATTAATTAAAAAAAAAACTGCAGAAAATCACTTTTATTAACAAACGAAAGTTTTAACAAACAACAAACGAACTCCGTCAGCGCATTTTTGCATGAATCACTGATAGCTTCTTCTGCGTCTTTTAATGTACAGTTTTTCATTGTTTTCCGAGGACACAATGTTTAGGCCGAGTACGATACGAAGTCGGAAATTTCTTTTTTTTTCTTCAAAATATCACGAACAGTTTGCTCGCCGATTATTAATTCAGCAGACAATTTTTTAACACTTTCACCTTTTTCTACTCGGTTTATAAAGGTTAATTTCTGTTCAAGCATTAAAAGGTTTTCTATTTTGCGATATTTTTTTAGTTCGTATTTAAATGGAGACTAAATCACAACTGAGAATATTTTGTCCTGTAGTCAAACAGGCCAGAGTAGGAGTTTCCTAGAAATACTTGAAAACTATGCCGTTACTAGAATATGAATTGGAGTAATGGTTACCGGAAACATCTCATCACACGATACCAGCTTGCCGTGTTTTTCCATTTATTATTTTATTTCATAATTTCTAAGCGCAATCGATACTTAAGCTTGTGTAATCTTTAAAATATCCCTTTTTTTTTTTTTTTTTTTTGCTTCAAACTTCAATTCACACCTGTCACCCAGCGTGACAATCAGCGAATGTGTTGTTTACAATTAATGAACTTAGGGCATTTTAGGCATGAAAGGAAGGTGCCCAGCCTACGTGAGCAGGTCCCTCATCCAGCTTCTTTTTAACCGCCTAGCTACAGGCATATCAGCCGTGGCCATGTTGTTAATTAGTGTATTTTTATGTCCGTGTAATTTAACAGAAAATCGTGAATAAAGAGTTCGTATGTGCTGTTCGATAGTAGGTTGTTGTAAGTCTGTATGTAAAGTTTTATTATTTACGTGCCAGGGAGCGTTCGTTATTAGTCTCAAAATTTTTGATTGAAAAGTTTGTAATTTTCGTAAGTACGTCCTCTTTGTTGAGCCGAAAATCTGTGAGGCGTATGTCCAAATGGGTTTAAGTAAGTAAGTGTATGTGTTCAGTTTATGTTCTATTTTTAATTTTGACGATTTAGAAAAAAGAGAGAACAGTGTTTTCAGTCATTTGTTAAGAGTCTGTCTTTTCATTTTTACGTGTGGGCCCCAAGTCATCCTTCTGTCGAACAGAAGTCCCAGGTAGCGTACTGAGCCCGTCTGAGGTATTTGATTGTCTCCTATGTAAACTGGTGGGCATGTGTCGCGTCGCAGTGTGAATGTTATATGTTGAGGTATATGTTGTATAGCTTTCCATATTTGACAATTGTATTATTTAAAATCCAAAAATTTTATTCATATTCTTGTGTTAAATATCTAATTCCACAAAAAAAAAAAAAAAAAAAAAAAAAAAAAAAAAAAAAAAAAAAAAAAATTATATTATTCTATTATGCAAATATTAACTCATTTTCATTTTTGCATGCATATAGATACATATATTACTCATTATTTTATTTATTTATTAATTTTTCTTTTCTTCATATTTTATTGGTTGCTACCTTGTTTTATATTTAGCCCTGAAGAAGACTTGAATATCGGGTCGAAACGTCGGCACAATATATATGTTATTTCACATATAGTGTTTTCATTTGACAGTTTGTTCCAACAAAAAGTCTTGAAAATATAAAAAAATTTTTTTCTTTTCAATCATACTATCATATATATATATATATATATATATATATATACAGTACCGGTCAAAAGTTTAGACTCACCCTTAGATTTTGTACATAAACAAGTAACAAGATTTTATTATTGGACAACGTAACAACTATAATTTTATTTTTAATTTATTTATAACTAGCTTTAATATCCCGGTTTCACTCACGGAATTTTGAAAACAATAGAAAAGCCATGGGTCCAGAAAAGTTCGTTAGGACAGAAATGAGATTTTTTTTTTGGTCCGACGGTTGATTTCGTAAAAATCTAGTGTAAAGCGAGATCTTAACGACTTTTATAACAATAAAGAATATATCCAGAGATTGGCTGTAATGCAATTTTAATATGGACAGGTGTTCGCACCTGGTATTAAAGAACCATTAAGCGATATTCGGAGAATTTAGGACAAACGGTATGTATTTCAATAAAGAAAAAACCAAAATACAAACTAACAGAATTTCATTTTTTTTTCATTTTTATGTCCGGTTAAGGTTGAAATTTGCATTCACGCAAATATTTTTTCGACTGATTACTCTTTCTTGAGGAAGAAGATTCTCGAGCAGTCACGAACATGTACTAAAACAGTTTGTTCCAACTGTTCCAAAAAAAGTCTATAAATCTTCTCAATCATTTTTTTTTATTTTATTTTTTTTTTGTTTCACGTTGCACTATTACATATATATTAAAATTAATCCAGATTATATATATTATTAATGTGTAGAAAGAGATCAAGATCCCATTGCCCCACGAGTCACTGCCCCCAAAGCCTCCTGACCCTCCCCTCTCGGGGATTATATTTTCCCTCTCTACTTTTCGGGGGGGGAGGGGGTGACCGCCCCTCGGGACTTGTGTGTGCTCAATATGACCTTTGTCCGTTCCGTCGGGGGACGGTAAAAGGTAGGGGGAGGTGTTGTAGTGTGTACATTGAATGTTGAGTCTGGGGTTGTAATTTACAAGGGCTACAGGAATCGAAACTTTTTTTTTTTTTTTTTTATTTTTTTTTAACGGAGCTATGTGATAAAACCTTTAATACAGCCAATGGTATGCGTTTTCATTAACAAGAAAAAAATATTTTGATTGATTAATATAGGATATCGACCAAGAAAAAATTATTATGAGTTATTACATTTTAAAATACTATAATCAATTAATTGAAAAAAAAATTCCTTCTGGCCTTTTCTTCTTTCCCGAAGAAAAAAAAAAAAAATGGTGTTATAGTTCTTTGCTCATAAACAATATACTCTGACCAGTATAGGGAGGTCAATGTTGATGGGTGTGCCATAAAACAATTGTAAACAATCCAGGTAGGGTCGAACCTGCGCAAAGTGCATCGAGCTCGGACAAAACTAAAAAAAAAATAAGTTTAACTCAAAAAGTTATGTAGAAGAATAAGAGGAAGGTATACACTATACTAGGATGTACTCGATATACTAGGATATAATATATGTGTTTATAAACTATACTAACAATACTCACGAAAATTTTGAAGCAAGTGTGAGGGGAAAGGATTAATGTTTATCACGGTCGGTCGCACTAAAACCATCATTTAAGTATTCTTAGTCGCAATTCATTTTTTTTCTTTTTTAATGCTGTACTTTGTAAAATTTGCAATTAAATGTCTGGCTCAACATATTATAACAAAAAAAAACACAGATCAAATTATGTTGTACATTTCAAATTATGCATTAGGTTCAATAATAAGGCAAAATTAAACTTAATCTCGGAATTCAAAATTAAAACTACTAATGATGACAAAATGAAAACACAAATTATTAAACAGGTTACAATAATTATCACTTTTTAACTACACAGTAACGCAAAAATAACCGCATTACTTGAGCTTAAGAACAAGACTAACTCTCCAGTCCATCGCTCTTTATATGTAGTCTGAAAAACTTCCTGGAAGGTTCTAGGCCAGCGTAGGTGGTACTCGAACATCGCAGTCACAAACAGGTACTAGAACAGTTTGTTCCAACAATTGTCTAGAACTATTTATAGTTTTGTTTCACGCTACACTATCAATAAAAAATATTGATATTAACATAATTTCTTTGTTTGTTAACGTCAATTTATTTCATTAAGGCTAAACGGACGATGTTACGGTGAGAGTCCTAAATTTTGCCTATCCAGGTATAATTAGGATAGGGACCTTCAATGAATACCTGACACCATATAGCCAAGTATTTTTTACTCCCTTTAAACCCGCGAACTTTATCACAGGTGACCCCGATATTAGCATATCGGAGATATATTCATATATATTCTTTATATTTGTTATTCAGCTTTTCTTAGGCTCATTGAAAACACTATTGAGAATGAAAAGATAGATATTATTCAAGTCTTCTGTGTCATTAATATCTAACAATTTACTAATTTGATTTTCTATATTGTCAGTTTGAATATATTTACGTAAAAACGTTTGACTTTGTCTAGAAAATATTTTACAGCTCAATAGAAAATGAGTATTACTATCATTGCATCCTAATTCACAATATTTACGCAGGGCTTCTGAATATAATTTTTTTATTATTTTTCCATTAAGGCTAATTCGTGTAACGTTTTTATTCGCCATCCGGAGTTGAGCAAGAGTTCTCAGTTAATTCACGTGGTTGTAGAAACAGACGTATGGAGAAGTACAAATATAACAAAGTAGCAAATATAACAAATACTCGCTTCGGCGTCACATATGCTAAAATTGGAGCGCAGTTCATTTCTTTTACGAAATATCCCATCTCAGTGAATTTGTTTTATTTTTATGAAATAGACTCCTCAGGAAAGTGTAATCAGTATCAGTAAATTTTATCAGTGGACATTTTTTTGCGTAAATGGAAAGTTCAACCTCAACCGAACATACAAAACCCGCTATCCACGCTAGTTTTGAATTTTTTTAATATTGTAAAGTCAAAGAAAAAAAAAAATAAATAAGAAAAACATGGAGAGATTTCTTGACTTTTTGTTGGAATAGTTGGAAAAAACTGTTCTATTACATGTTCGTGACTGTTCGAGAACCTTCTAAGCTTGTCGGTAACCTTCTATTGTAGTATTGTACTAATTCAGACTAAATATTAGGTGGGATGGACTGGAGAGTTAGTCTCTGAAGCCCGAATCATATGGTTATTTTTATGTTACTGTATCGTTACAAGTTGTTACTTTTTGTAACCTTGTTAGTTATTTGTGCATTTATTGTTTTTTAATGCCTTGTGAAAAAAAAAAAATTTAAACCCACATAAGTCTTACACTACATTACACCCTTAAACTTTATTCTTTTTCAGCAGTAAAGTTAATTTTTTTTATATATCCTAGAAGTTGCTGTCAGGATATAGAAAAAATGGTTTTAAGTATAAATTACGAGCTGAAGTGCATAAACCTCTTTTAAAGACAAATACAGGAAAATTGATTAATTATTAGGGTAACTGCAAAAGTAAAAAACTCCAATCAATTATTTTGAATGAATGAAAAATTTCACTTAATTCTGGGACATTTAGTCTCCTAAGAATAACATTATTGACAGTTTGTTCAGGTTGCATTTATCTAGCTGTACTATATACAATTGTGGAAAATAAAAACTAAAAATTCACGCTTTAACAATAAATGAAAATAAATTGTTACTTCACGAAATTTGAAAATAAAAATAACAAAAAAGAATAGTACTTATCATTAATAAATAAATAATAATTTTTACATCTGCAAGGAAGATTGACGTTCCAGGAGGTGTTTGAACGATGGTAGGGAGGAAGCTTGACGAACGGATCCGGGTTAGGAATTCCAAAACTGGGTGGCACGAACAACGAAGGATTTATCGAAACAAGCGGTTCCATGAATGGGGATATTGAAGTCTGTAGGTTGGGATCTTTTATTTAGCTGATGGATAGACAAGAAGGAGGCAAGAACGTAAGTGGGTTTTTTTGTTCTTAGGGTTTTGAAGGGGAAGGAGCCGAGCAGGTACTGTCTTCGGAAATTAGGAAAAAGGAAACTTTGCTGGGAATAACATTGAGTGATGCGAAAGTGTCTCGGGAGACCAAGGATAAATCTCATGAAACTATTCATCAATCATTTTGCTACTTGGATAGTACAGATGCGATGAAATTTGATATTAAACTCCTTCAATTTCACACCAAACTTATCTCTATTAGTTTGATTATGAAGCGCCACAGTGAGGTCACATCTTGCAATAGAGTGCTGTAGTAGATTAAAGCTAGAAGGTATCAAGTTCGTACTTAATACCACAGAAGGCAGTTGATTTAGAAAAGCATATATGTAGTAAGAAATAACTGACTTATGCACTCTGTGTACTGTTAATTTATTTGATTTTCACAAAAATTGGTGTATGTTATTATAAAAAGAGGAAATGGAATTATTTTCATGAGGGACATTATTTCTCATGACATAATCCGGACTTGAACTTTCTGAAATTAACACGCAGATACCAGGAACACCCTGAGTGTACGTTCAACTATCAAATATCCTAATCGATAAAACCTATTCAGTAAATTTACCCCCCGTTCAGTAAGGAGTCGGTCTCCTTTATTAGCAGTCGATAGAAGCTAAGAGCTAACAACATCCAAAAGCAGGCTGAGGCTGACGGGCTCATTTCTCTTCGCTTATTAGCCCGATCTATCCAATACAGCCCCCTTATACCCTCCGCTGTCCTGTCATCTCGAGTCTATTCCCCAACAATCCGGATCGGGAACCAACTTCCGATTAGCTATTCGGCCCGACCTTTGTCTACAACTTGATCGATTCTGAGCTCGTGTTTCGTAAAATTAATTCCATTTCGCTCAATTGTTTTAATCCTCAGCTATAAATAAGCTTACAGAGACATACTTAAGATTTAATTTTGTTTTACCTTGGTTGCCGCTTAATCCGTCGCACAGTGGGAAAATTTTGCCGTTTAGCGGCCAAAAATCTATAACTCTTGACTAAATGACGATTATCGAGTCTTATTATTTTTCCATTAAAGAGCATGGGATTCCCTTTATCAGTGAGAATAAAAAAAATGAAAATACCATCGCTCAAAGTAATTCAAAATTTTTAAATGAATCCTTTCTTCACTTAAATTTATATAAAATAGTTTATTAGGAACATGGTTATACATGGAGAATGAAATGAGTCAGTATTATTATATATTGAGCTTTCTGCTTATATAAATGTCTTTTTCAGGCATTTGCTCCTTTTGAAAGATTTTTAAATAATTGTTGTCTAAATAAGAAAAGAGCAAAAAAATTAAATTAAAAATACCCAGTATTCATTTAAAAATTAATTTGAAATACTTTGAGCGATGGTATTTTTATTTTTTTTATTCTCACTGATAAAAGGAATACCATGCTCTTTAATTAAAAAAGAATTATTCGATTATCGTCATTTAATCAGGAGACATAGATTTTTGGCTGCTAAATGACTAAATTTCCGCACTGTGCGTCGTCGTATAATCCGTTTTTTCTGATATTCCTTTGAAAAATTATAGGACGAATCCAAATGGTCCTTCACAATATATTTTTATGGGATAATCCGTGTTAGCCTTCCGGTTAATCCGTTGTTTGTGAGGAATTTCTTTTTGCGTGAAATGTAGATATCAATAAAGACATTGCTAACCTCAAATCAACAAGAGTAATAAATCGTTTTGGAACTGCTGGGAGGGAGGGGGGTTAGCAAAAAGAAAGATTACCACTCGTTCAGCGTTCAGCTACGTTCAGCAAACTATCAGACCGCATGCGCAATGCAATTTTTTAGTTCCAAAAAATGCTTTGTTGATTTTTAATGCTTTGATTTTTTTAATTCTCCGTCCCGATTAGCCCTCGTGGTAAAAAAAAAAATTATTATAAAAATAACAATGGTTATGCATTTATTTATTATCTATATCATTAAGTATAATATCAAATATATAAAATTGTAATGCGGTATTATGGAATTGCCTAAAAGATTTATAGTATCTTTGTTTTAATTTTGTTATGAGACAAATCGCATTTTCTTTTCCCTTACATCACATGGACAGTTAGGAAGGGTGTCTTTGAAACATTTATAAACGGCATCTCAGTTATTTCAGCTGTCTTAGAAAAAAATTTAATAATGAAATCCACTTTACCTGACCCCCAAGGGAAAATATAATCCAAGACATTGCTCCGATTTGTCATTAAATTCGTAACTCGATAGCACCCGGGTCTGACAGTAATTGAACGGAGTGGATCTTTCTAGACAGTTGGGTGGGATCTGGTTTGTGAGTTAGGGGGAAAAATAATTTTAGTCTTATACTTTATACCCACGGTACACAGCCGAAGTTGATCTTTGGATTATATTCTATTCATAAATAATTTAGAAAATACAAAACTATTTAATGCATATTATTAAATACATGCCGTGCTTTCCTAGAAAATGTTAAAATGTATTTAAAACTTAAATACGAATTTTTATATTATTTTATTTTATTTTTTGCCACTAGGGCTAATCGGGAGGGAGAATTAGACTTTAATAAATTAATTTTTTTTTCAGATATACAACTTACTCTTTATAAGTATGTAAGAAATATGACACTTTCTAAATCTTCTATTTTTAATTTTGAAAAACTACCCTCCTTGATAAAACAAAAAAAAAAAAAATATTATTCCACCATATAGTGGCTAAAGGTGTGCAAAATTTCAAAGTGGATAAGCTATTGGTGGTTTGGGATTTCCTAGATATTTTGTGAATTTTAATAAATTTTATTTTTTATTATCATTTTCCTTTTGTTTCTTTGGAGAATATAAATACTTCTTAGCTTAGTTGTTAATCAGTGTCTAAGTAAGTATATCTTATTAGATGTGTAAAACTAGTTTCTTTTCAATTAGGTACTTCTTGTATATTTAATTTGCAACTATTTATCGTTATTTGTTTCATTATAATTTGTTTATTTAAGCTTTACTGCAAGGCTCTAAAGCCCATTTTATATATTATTTAATTTTTTTTTTGGGAACAAATAAATCAAGAATTTATTATTATTAAAAAAATAAATATCTATAGAGAGATATAAATATACACTTTTATTTCTTATTGGATATTTGTTTCGATGTTATGATTACGAAGTATGGGTTAAAATTTACTCCAATTTGTCATTAACGTACATGTAAAGGGCATTGTCAATCTATGGATAAGGTTCTTCAAATAACAATTTGAATTTTCGATATATAAATAATACTGGTCTCATATTTTCGCCTCTCATGTTACTCACACAGTAACATGAAATAGGATTCCGTAACATAATACGATAAATATCTCGGAAAATAAATCAAAGTGCACTGTTGTTTGATAGCGGAAGAATGAGAGAGAAAGATTACATTACTGGAAGCAACAAGCCTCCAAGTGCTCCCCTTCGAAACATGAATCATAGCGAGTAATTGGAAACGAGGCACACTCGGATCAAACTCCGGATATTTGGCTCCTTTAGAAAAAAGTGGAGTTCTTTGGACTGCGGAGGGTGCTCGGAGGAGAAGAAGCTCCAATAAAGGAAACCAGTTAGGGTTTGTTGAGAGCAAGGGGAGCAAATATTTTTTATACAATTGATTAACTGCCGTTCCAGAGAACCTCACTGCCCTATGCTAAATTTACCTGCCTTATCCATGCATTCGTAGGCCTCCAAACGTTTATTTACATAAACTTTAAACATCATCAGTAAGCTATACATCGATTCCATAAAAATCTCGTCAATAGATAATATGTCAAATTACACCTACCTCCTATGCCACCTCACTGTTTCACTAAATTAGATAATGCCCATACCTCGGCACCTCTGTTCCAGGCTTTCAGTGCCTGTTCCATATAGATATTGAAAAGTTTTGGGGAAAGGCAACATCCCTGCTTCAAGCCCTTAGAGATTGGGAAGGGCTCCGTGGTTGTTGCTACAATTTTTACTCTTGCTTTGTTCCACAGTACAAGCTTTTTAAAGCTTTTATAAGACCTCAGTTTATTTTAGCTCCTTCCAATGGTTCCCACAGTTTCTTTAATGGAACACTGTCGTAGACTTATTGTAGGTCAACAAATGTTGAGTTTTTTTTTTGTACCTACTGAGTAAGGGTAAAAATGTGATCACTACACGATTTTTCACTTCTGAAGCCCGCCTGTTCTTCTCAATGTGATCTGAATACTCTTCTTCGAGTCTTTCTTTCAGGACTCGGCCATAACCATAGAGTCTTCCGACACTGCTTATCACTCTGATACCTCCGTAGCTTACACACATGTTTTTCTTCCTTTTTTATTGATATGTGTAATGCCTCCCATTAACCAATCCTTTCGTTATTTCCCAGTTTTTATGCATGTTGCGTTGATCTCTGCTAATCCTTCCCATCGTTCAACTGGTCCAGTTTTGATGAGCTCAATCGGCAGATTACCAGGTCCTGGTGAACTACCATTTTTCATCTTCTTAAAGGCTATCTCTACTTCTTTTAAAGAGACATCATCAATTTCATAATCATTCTGGCCATTTTCTTTATCTTCTTGCAATAAACCAAAAAATACTCTTTCCATTCATTAACTGATATAAGAAGGGAGCTATTCATGTGACGGGTCTGAGTTTTTATTGATTTCAGCTTTTTCCATGCTTCTGTGACTTTTTGTCCCTGGATGCATCGGTCTATCATTTCACAGTTTCTATCCCGTACATATCTGGAAAGAGCGATTCCTTGTCCCCTCACTTTATGAATTTTTCGGCGACATAATATATATCAGTAAATGATTCATTAACAAATGTAAAGATAATACGACTGAAGATCCTAAGCTCGAGATATCAATCTCTATTGATAAGAAAATTCCGAAAATACATCCTTTCTGAAAGTCACAGCAGGAGTTTTTAGGATAGGAGCAGTATTTTCTCAATATAAAATTACCAACAGCAACGCATTCAATTTGGGTTAGGTACCGTGACGCACACCGGCTGGTACCAACATAGAGTTAGGCAAGGTGCACCTAAAGAATTGCAATCTTTATATACATATATAAAAAACTCGTGTCCCGATCTTTGACGGGGGTAAAATCAGAAACTACTCAACCGATTTTGAAGAAATTTGGTTCATTGTGAGTAGTTTTGTCCAACTTAAAAGATAGGATAGTTTTTATCTCGATTATTGGCCTCAATATATCTCTTTTTTTTGCAAATTAAATGCTTATTATACTACAATTGAGTGTGATCATTTGTAAGTTCTATATTATTCCAACAGATGGTGGTGTAAGTTGATTTATTGACACAACACTTTATTTTCTTTCTATATTTACGGTGTGTAAGCACCAAGTAGCCTAATCATTTTTTCGGGCTTGGACTATGAAAATCTGCGTTATTCCCATGAGCAATTATGTATCCCTTTTTCAGGTTTGGGGAAAACATCGAATCTATTTGTTTTATCAATAGACAGGTTAACCATAATCATTGTGCACCTATTAGTATAACCTCCTGATACGGTATCACATATCATCATGTGTTATATTCTGAATTTAATTAATATGGTTAAGATTGGTTAAGATTAATTTGGTAAATTTTTGCTAACTGTCTATTGTGATTGTAATAAACCCTGTTCCAATTATATTTTTTATTAGTTTCTTTTACATGTGTCGTTCATTAATACACTACCTATAAGATGTAAAAAATAAAAACTTTAACCCATCTGAATACTTTACCAAAAAATTTTTAATTTGGCGTAAAGTTTTATTTTAAATCCCGTTGGTTTTTAGATCAGCTGAAACTTTTTTATCTCTATCAGTGAATTTTGATTTGACTATAAAAAATAAGCTACTAAGCTATAGCTACTTGTAGCTTCTAAGCCACAGCAACGCGTGGCAGGGTCTAATCGTGACAATATAAAAATGCAAACACTTTATCAATATCCCCACAAAAGATTAACCGTACGATTTGCTCCTGAAGCTAATGAAGTTAAGCAACTTTACATTGAAGACTAATTTGTCTGAAAAGGACTATGTGAACTTTGTTGCCTTTAGTTAAAAATTTTATCAGTCGGTCTGGAGGAGCCACGACATGTTGAAGGATCAAGTGAGGACTTTTAAAACTTTTTCAGGTCAAGTCTAGGAAGTTAACTCTCTCTCTCTCCGCTTACCTTACAAATAAGGGATTCATTGAATTACCTAAAGTTTAAATTCAATTTATATTTTATTCTCAACTAGCTGACCCGATAGAAGTTGTTTTATCCATATTTCATAACTTTGTTTGTGATGATTTAGAGAAATTCAATTCAAGGATTGATACTGAGAAAAACTTATTTCTTAGTAATCATAACACATATATAATAATAACATCATATATTCAAAGTTTGTGAAGGAGAAAATCCTTAAAAACAAAGTTTCTCAACCATTTTAGTTCCAGACCAACCCTTAATATGGGTTTAATGTAATCCACGCGATGTTCGGTTTTTTATTTTTTATTGCACGATCACTTTTAAGTTCAATAAAATCGTATGTTCAATAATAAAATAATCAACGAGTTGTTGACAGGCGCAGATTCACAAATGGTGTAAAAAGAAAAAACTTATCACGAATATAGTTAAATATGATAGGTTAAATTATAGTCAGGATTTTCAGTTTACAATGATTTTATTATGGTAAGCCAACGTTTCGATCCAACTTGTGGATCTTCATCAGGGCTAAAAGAAAACAAATATATGAGTATCTATGCTAGAGGGTGACAATAAATGGATACATTACAGAACTGATAATAATATAAAAGATGGTTTATACATGATATTATAATAAAAGATAATAAGATAATAATAAAAGATAATAATAAATAAGATTATAATAAAAGATGTTATAATAAAAGGCTGGTTTACAAGATAAAATAGAATCTGATATTTACCTACTGAGTCCAGGTGGATACTAAGACTAAATGTAAAAATAAGGTGAGAGGTATTGGTAGGGGGTTAGTTTGCCGACTTCAAAGGTTTATGACGGGGAAATCCAACGCTTTTGAAGTGAAGGAAAAGGAATGGTACTGTATACAAATAGTTGTGTCTGTACTCAATAATAACATAAAAATGAGATAATACATAATGTAACAATGCATATAAATTTAGAAAATATACAGAAAGAAGCATACAATACAAAAAATAATAATAGTACAAGAGCTACAGAGATAATTGCAGGTACCTATGAAATCAAAACTAGGGTTTGAGGATGCGGAAAATGTTAGAATAAGTGGATGAAATTATCTCTTTATCTGTTTTGTGATTTACCGGGTTATTTTTTTCTAGATGGGTGAAAATGGATTCTGAGAGGAGCCGTGTAGCGTGGTTAGGTACAGTAGCTAATATGGAGGGGTTCTCAAAGTCGAAGGAATGGTTATAGGCAATTGCATGTTCTGCTAATTTAGATGTAGACGAATTACGCGTGGAAATACTGTATTTATGTTGATAAATATATATTAAAAAAACGTATTTAATGGAGTAATGGAAGGTTAAGGGAATACCAAGGGAAAAATTGGGTCAGGAAAGTGGCCTAGAAGCGATGGTGATAGTAGGGAGACCAACATTCCAAGGAGGTGGATATATTTTTATTTTGAGAGAGTGAGGATTGAAGAGAAGAAAATTCCCTGTATCGGACCTTCCACACGTGGAAAAATCTAATTTCCTGACCTGAAAAGTAACTGGAACCTGGAACGGGGAAATTGATAAATCTCTTGGAATCAGGAGTCGCTTGCTCTTTCATTCTCCTTCCCCTGTCTCCCCAGGGCCTTTCGGCAGGCGAGCACACACTTTACTGATGAACCCTCTATATTGCCTTGTCCCAGTCTCCTCTCAGCTTTAGTCAATCCTCTAGATTTGTATGTGTGTCGTTAAGTTATCTAATTATGCAAACTATTTAAAAAGAAACAAATAAATAGGAAGAAAGCAATGAGCAATTTCCGTTTATTATTGTCAGAAAGGTCCCATAAAAATCGATCCAGGGCACTTAATTTTTTTGTATTTATCTTCTAATTTATTAGGAAGATTTTATGACTTTAATAATGAGTTATTATCATGTATCTTCCTTGTTACTTATCTTACAACATAATTTCGTTTACATTTCGGGGTTGTGTCCCATTTTCAAAACCTGTACAATATTATTACACTTATTTATAGACTAAACATATTTTTTATTACTTAATACTTTTTGTAGTTTTGTAGTTAACTGTAAATTCATTGTTTTTGGTGATATGCATTGCTTCTATTAACTTTCTATTTTTTGTATTGCTTTCTTGTCTAATATTTTGATATCATCAAAATTAAATGTATGATTTAATTTACTACTGTGAATGAAAAATAAAATTCTGTATGATAAAATACTGTATGAATATAGGTTGTATATAAATAATATAATTTTTTTGGGAGTAATAGATTTTACCATTTAAATAAATAAATTGCACAACTCAAAGATGAAAAAATCGAGATATCTCACACATGCATTGAGGGTATCAAATGTTGCCTATCATTAATTAGTAAGGAATCGAACCCACAGAATGTAACCGAGGGCTCTAGACGAACCGTGCTCGGCCTACTCATAGGTACAGTAATTGAGTCATTTGATGACAAAGTCAATGAGGCTGTAGCGTTTTCTATGATGATACGAAAATCTTTTGACTGGTTTCAAAACAATCATTTGAATAAAGCACAACCAAACGAATGGTATAAGCCT